>KN831768.1:349300-741373 GCA_000827355.1 Hebeloma cylindrosporum | reverse complement strand
GGCGGAAGGGGGTAAATGTGGGGAAGTGGGGGGTGTGGGTGCGGAGTGTCCGGAACGCGAGAAGGTGCGAACTGGTGGTAGCCCGGTGGGTACTGGAGCCGGTGGGCTAAGTCGGTCCAGGACTTGTTGGAGGAGGGTTTTGGTGTCATCACCTTGACTTCTGAGGTCGGATATGGTCTCCTCGAGGTGCCGGATACGTTCCTCGTTAGAGGGGGGAAGATCTTGGGCCATAGGTTCGGGAGAGGGCATAGCCGAGTGAAAGTCGTGGGGGAAGGGACTTCCGGAGCGAGATTGAGCAGAGGGGGAAGAGGCGGATGATCCGGCTCTAAAGCGGCCTATGGTCGGTAGCGCGACAGGGAGTCGGTTCCCTTGAGAGATCCTTTTCTATTGTAAGGGCAACCGCGGACTGGACGACCGGTGAACCGGTGAGGTACGGGCTAGCAGGGGATCCGAAGGTTTAGTTTATTATGCAATAGTAAACTAAAGTAAGTAACATACCTAGCAGGGGATCCGAAGAGAAAAGGATACGGATCCCGTGCTGCTAAGTGGTATATATAGAAAATGTAAAAGGCACACATATGGCGTGATGTGGAAATAAATGAATAAAAGGTCGTACGAGGAAAGAGCGGTCACGTGTCCGAGGCTAAAAGCGGAGGGGGGCGTGAACGCCGGTGCGGTGGGACATACCGGTCGGACCGGGAACTCGGAGGACCGGTGACCGGTGACCGGGGTTCGACCGGTGACCGGAGTTTTGCCGGTGGACCGGGTGCGGAGTTGCGAGGGTGTCCGGAGCGAGAACCAGAGACGGGGTTTGAGGGACTGACCGGGCTGGGACTAGGGGAGCGTTTGGGGGTTCCCCTTACAATACCAAGGTAAGGCCCAGCTATCTCCTTCAAACACCCCACCCTCATCCTCTCCTTTAGCACCTCCTTGAACATCTCATGCTCGAGCTACAGGTCACTGCTGCAAGCTTTCGGCGTATAAACGCAGTGGACCCAAGCATTCAACAAAGCGACAAACCGAAAAGCCAAAAGGTTGTTTTATCCAAGTTGGAAAAGTCAGAAATACTGTGTGCAAGTACCACACCATTGCCAATGCTGCTGCCACTGACTTTCACTCTTTAATTAGGACCACGCTGGCCACCAAAAACTCATCCAAGAGCGCGATGCTGGTTGGACCTTCTTCCTTGGATGCTATACCATTCCTAAAGGAACTTGCATGTACAAATGCCACAAGCTCAGGATTGACAGTCTGTTGGAGAACAAGAAGGTGACATGCAAGGTGAACCAAGCGATGGCAGACCAGGTGAAAAGCCAATTACAAATATCTTTTTTCTGCTAAATTGGGGTACAGGCACAGGAAGACGTCCTCACCCAGGTCAAAGCTGTCCAAGGCAGCAGCAAGGCTATCTTGAGAGCCAGTCAACAACAGAAGCAAAAAGGCAAAAACCAAAAGAGAAGACGCAGGTTGGAATCGGCAACTACAGAAGAGCTGGTGCACACCTGCGAGTCTTTCAAGAAACTGTCCAAGATTTTGCGTATCACTGCCCCTGTTGCATCTTCTAGTACCATGCAAAACGATGCTGCTGACCCTGTTGCTTCTTCCATACCGACACCGTTGATGAAGACCACATGCTCTCCGATGCTCAAGCAGCAAATGACATTGACAAGGCAGCAGAAGAGGAACACAAAAATATGCAGCACATGTATATATAACATTAGGGATTGGCACGGGTAACCCTGGGGTTTTCCGAGCCAACCCGTACCCCTACCCGTGGGAACCCGTACCCGTGACCAGGGGTACGGGTTTCAGCGGGTGGGGGTACGGGTTTGTGGAAAACCCCGGGGTTTCATCCCTTTTGGCGGGTTTTTCACTTATTTCAGTTGTAAACAACCTTTCATTCATTTTTTTGGTGTTTTTCAATGGTGAATATTACCATAGTATACACTACTACTAGTAGCCTATTTTTGTCAGACCTAGTCGTATGGACGAGCTCAGCGTCAGGGAATGAGTTGACAACTGAATGTATTACCTAGTCGTATGGACGAGCTAGGACGCATGTTAATAAGTACAGGAGAGTATATACGACGGGAAAGACTTTACCTCAGCGTCAGGGAATGAGTTGACAACTGAGGGAAAGAAGAAGGTGGAACGACAGTATATAAAGGATGGAGGAGATCACGTGATGATTGAAGACGAAGGTATGAGAAAGGAATGACCAGTCCGAACAGGAACGACTACTACAAGTCCAATACACCCCCATCTTGTCCGGACAGGGAAAGACAAAGAAGAAAGAAAAGAAATAAGAAACTGAAATTATGGAAGTGATACAACACCAAGGGCCAAACGATGCTTGGAGAAAGCGGGGAATGGAAGAGGTTTGGTGAAAACATCGGCAGTCATATCAGCCGTTGGAATCCACGCTGTCTCGAAACTCCCATCCTCTATTTTTTCACGAATGAAATGATACCGAACGTCGATATGTTTGGATCGAGGCGAATTGGTGTCGGAATTGGCTAGGGTGATAGCACTTTGATTGTCGCAAAGGAGCGGAAATGGGGTTGGATATGGTAGTTGGATAGAGGTGAGAAACAGCCGAATCCAGAGGCCTTCACGTAGAGCGTATGATAGGGAGTAGTATTCGGCTTCAGTGGACGATGATGCGATAACTTTCTGCTTTTGGGAAGACCAAGATATGAGGCATCCATATTGATAGAAAGCATATCCGGAGACGCTCTTGCGATCTGTTTCGTCAGATGCCCAATCAGCGTCAGTGAGCGTGCATCCTTGAATATGCGGCACAACAGTAGCTGGGAGAGATGAGCTGGGCACTGCGTATTCCAATCCATAGTTGATAGTACCAGCCAGATACCGAAGGACGCCTTTGGCGGCAAGTAAATGAGCTCGAGTCGGATTCGCGTTATATTGCCCAAGTGCCATGGCAGCGTAAGAGATATCTGGTCGAGTGCAGATGGCGAGATACGTGAGGCTGCCGACCAGACATTGATAGTTGATAGTTATGTCGTTATCATGAACGTCGGGAAGAGAGTTCGGAGGTGGTGGTGGTAGTTTGTGAAGTGGCTGAGAAAGAGGAACATTGGATGGTGTGCAGTCGAGCATGTTCCAGTTTTGTAGGAGTTCGACGAGAAGGGGTTTTTGCGAGATCCAAAGCTTTCGATTGGGCCTATCCCGAGTGATCCTGTTCCCAAGGTACATGGCAACTGGTCCCATGTCGATGATCTCTAGATCAGGAGTCAATTGATTGATGAACCAGTTGTATAATGGAGTGGAGTTTGTAATGGCAAGGCCATCATCAACGTGAACAGGAACAATGAGAAACAAGGGTTTGCCATCAGAAGGCATAGGAATAGAAGGATGAGGGGGAGAATTCCAATGACCAATAAAGACGGAATGATCCAGCTCACTACGAACAAGGCCTAGACGAAGTAGAAGTTTGAGAAGAAGAATGTAAAACTCGTAGGCAGATTGACGAAGGCCGTAAATTGCAACTAAAAGACGAAGAACCGTTTGAGGATCAGCCTCGGGAAAACCAGGAATTTGTTTAGCATAAAGAAGATAGCTGAGCTTAGCGTGAAGAAATGCCGTCTTGACGTCGAAACTCATGATCTCGTAGTCATGAAAATTGGCGAACGCTAGGATGATACGCGCACTCGTGAGCTTGACGACTGGCGCATAGATCTCTCCGAGTTTGAAGTCCACACCCTCTCGCTGACTAAATCCTTGTGCGACCAGTCTAGCCTTTTCCTTGCCTCGCTTGATAGATCCATCAGGATTGTACTTGAATGTATAACACCAACGAACGCCGATGGGTTTGCGATCTTTGGGTATTGGTGTAACGCGTTCAAAAGAGCCTCTGTGCTCGAGGCTATCCTTTTCTCGTTGCATGGCCGCCATCCAGATGTCCTTGTCAGGACGAGCCATGGCTTCGTTGTATGAATCCGGTGGTTTATCCGGATCATAGTCCTGAATGCGAAATCGATAGGGATATCGAGGCGTGGAAGAAAAGCAGTATTCAGAAACGGGAAGGAAATTGGATTCAGATAGCATGGCAAATTCGCTGAGTTCTGGCGTGGAGAGACTGTCAATTGCATTGAGAGCGATGAATGCAGAAATGGATTCAAGTGTTTGTAGTTGATGAGGAATGACAGATGAGAGGGAAAGACGTGCATCACGGTCGGAGATGACTTCCGCAATAAGGGATAAATCCTTGGAATGGGAACGAAGGACACGATCATTTTGTGGTAGAGCAGGCGTATCAATAGGACCATGAGTCGAGCGCCCTCGGGCAGGAGAGAGATGGCCAGGGAAAGATTCATTGAAGACGACGTCCCTAGAGAAGAAGAGTTTGCCATTGAGATCACATACCAGCCAGCCAAGTCGATCTTCCAGGTAGCCGACGAAAATAGCTTCAAAACGACGCGCTGCACCTTTGCCTCGAATTTCTTTAGGCTGATGAACAAAGCACTGCGAGCCGAAGATACGGAGCATAGAAAGGTCGGGCTTTTGTTTGGTCATCTTCTCGTGAGGGGTAATATGACCAGGAAGCGTTTTCGTTGGAATACGATTCCGTAGGTAGACAGCCGTAAGAACAGCCAGTCCCCAGAACGAAGCAGGAAGTTTTGAGTCAGCGAGTAGAGCCTGAGCAGTATCGGATATCGTCCTGATGTAGCGTTCAATCTTTCCGTTCTGCTGATGAGCGTAAGGAGCAGTGACTTGGACGGCGATTCCAGAGTTATCCAAGTCCTCCCTCATCTTTCCTTCTATGAATTCCTTCGCATTATCGACGCGGATCGCCAAAACACGATTGCCGGACATGTTCTCCCAACGTGCCTTGGTCTTCCTCCACGCTATACATGCGCCACTCTTAAGAACCAACAGAGGGCATGCACCATAGTTCGAATGGTCGTCGAGTATCGCCATGAAGTACCTTTCCTTCTTCTTCGTAGGGATAGGGTAAGGACCACAAGCATCGATGTGAATGAGGTCACAAATCTTCTCCGCGCGATTCTTGTTCGATGAGTAAGATGCCTGTGGGCTTTTCCCGATGATACATGGGATACAATGAGCATGAGTGAACGAGCCGGTCCAGGTAACGCCAGTCACAGTATCTTTGGTGAGAACGTCCCGAGTCGAATCAACTCCTGGATGGCCTAAGCGGCGATGCCATAGATCGGAATCGAGTACCGCAGGGGGAAAGACAGGAAAAGCACAGATAGGCTCGATGGTAGGATCTGAGGATGGATACACGAAGTTGCAATCGAGGAAAGACAATTTGTTGATGACTTTAGCACGAAAGGATTTGCCAGAGAGACGACCTAATTTGTTCGGATCGTTGGGAAAGGTTAGGGTGGTAACAGAGTCCGGCGCAAAATTCACATTCATGCGAGCCTCGGTCAAGGTGCCAACCGAGATAAGGTTTATCGGACAATCTGGCGCATGTAGACAGTTACGGAGGGTCCAGTTGACATGAATGGACAGTCCATCTCCATCGGTAATAGTCATACGGAGCTTCACATCGCCTGCTGCCAGCGTTTGAAGGGTTCCACAGTTGGCAGTACCAACGGATTTTGCGCCAGCTGGATCATAAGACCAGAAAAGACTCCTGTCGCGAATGATGTGTTGGGTACACGCGGAGTCGAGCACCGAGTTATGCACGATTTTCGATGACACAAGGTATGCAGGGGTGATGAGAGTAGGGACAGAGCCAGAGGACTTAGTGATCGTCGACAATGCATACGAGGAATAAGCGATGGATTCTGCGGAAATCGGTCTCGTAATGCACATGGCAGCTAAGTTGGTACTCGTAAGGTCCGTAATCTCGTAATCGTCGTTGTCCAAAACAGAGTTCGTATCCGCCACCTGAGTCTCCACCACCGCAACGTGAGCCTGGGATACCCTCGAAGACCTCGCCGCTAAAACCTCATCACGCTTTCCTTCCATAGCACCCCCAGCTTGAAAACAATCTTTCGTAGGATGAACACCCCCACAATTGGTGCAGAGTGGCTTCGACTTCCGTTCAACAGGAGGAGAGGTGGTTGATGACGAGGAGAGTGGTTGGCGTGTTTTGTTGTCGATGCGACGGTTCAGGCGCATACGTTGACTGGTGTCGTCAATAACCTTCGCGCGTGCGTAGACATCTTCCATAGAGAATAGACGCAAGTCATCAGGTTCATCTAATGAGAAATAGATTGACTGGCGGAGGTTGGCATATAGAGCGTTGTTCGGTAAACCATCAGCGAAGAGTTGAAGAAGTTGTCGAGGAGGCAAAGGATATCCTGCAGAGCTCATCTCATTAGAGTACAGCCTGTAGGTCGTAATGTATTCCTGGACCGTAACGAGATCCGACCCGGTACCACAAGCGATAGCCCGAAGCTTGGTCTCGACATTCGCGACTGAGTTGTAATCGCCAGACCCGTAATGATGCCGAAGGAAAGCGTATACGTCGCGGGCAGTTCTCCGTTCACCAAGCATGGAGTTCGGAAGAGGTAGACTGTTGAGGATAGAAGAAGTAATCGTCGAACATAAAATGTGAGAAGCGATGCCGTCCATCGCCCACCAGCGTGCGAACATGTCAACATCAACTTGCGGGGATCCAGGATGGATAACGGGAGGGAATGTAGGGGCTATCGTTGGATCATATCGCGCTCCGGGTGCCAGGCTGTTGGATATGTGACCGAAGACTTGCTGATTCAGAATGAGGGAGACGATAGCCGTATTCCATGTGCCCCAGTCGCTTTTCCCAGCCAATTTAGGAATGTCCTTGGTAGAGGGTAGAGTCGGGAGTTTTTCAGAAGAGAAAGAATGAGGTACTAAAGGAGGAGGAGGAAGAATGCGATGAAAATCATTGACAGGGGAAATGTGCGAGTGAGAAGAATGCAGTGGGGAAACATGTCGAGCCATATGAGGTTGAGGTGGAGTATGATGAGAGTGTGAAGCATGATGAAAAGAATGGGAAAGAGTATTAGAAGATGGCGTACGAAGGGGATTATGCTGTATGTAAGAAGGTACCAGCGACGGCGCCCGAAGAAGAAAGTTCCCAGCATCAGAAGCGATAAGGGGTGAATGTCGTGGAGCATATTGGGGGGGAAAATGAGGAACAGCGTCATAATGAAAAGCATTGGGATGAGAATGAAGGGAAGGATTGCGAGAGCGATTATGTAAAGAACGGTTAAGGTCAGGAATAGGAACACGCGCCACAGGCGCAGCGATCGGAGGAGGAACAATTGAATGACGAGATGCATAAGATAAACTAGGAGAATTGTGTAAAGCAGGTTGACGAAGATGAGCGACTGGAGAACGAAGATGGGAAGGAGCACGCGAAATAACAAAAGGTCGTTGGTCAAAGTGAAAAACGTCATCGACGACAAGGGAATTAACGTTTGGAAGGGATACAGGCGGTGAAAGGATTGGAGGTGATTGAAAAGTTTGAAAACGCCGAGCGGCAGAAGGAAAGTAAGGGGGAACGGATGTGGTTGAATGAGGAGTAACGGCTGGGTGCAACGGAGGCAAATGGCCAGACGGATGAGGTGGGATGACTGGATAAGGCGGCTGGGATGGAACTCCAGGGTCGCGGACGGCAGGAGACTGCAAAGAAGACGCATATATGCGCCCATGAGCTGGTGAAGTAAGGTCCATTGGTTCGGACATGAGTGCACGGCACGAAATGTGGGCGGAAAAAATAAAAATGAGGGTTGAGTTAGTCCCTGGGCAGATCGTCGACGATCTAAGGTCAGGATTCGGGGCCCATAACCTGTCAGACCTAGTCGTATGGACGAGCTCAGCGTCAGGGAATGAGTTGACAACTGAATGTATTACCTAGTCGTATGGACGAGCTAGGACGCATGTTAATAAGTACAGGAGAGTATATACGACGGGAAAGACTTTACCTCAGCGTCAGGGAATGAGTTGACAACTGAGGGAAAGAAGAAGGTGGAACGACAGTATATAAAGGATGGAGGAGATCACGTGATGATAGAAGACGAAGGTATGAGAAAGGAATGACCAGTCCGAACAGGAACGACTACTACAAGTCCAATAATTTTTAAAAGAATTAAATTCATATTTAAAGCCTCCAAAAAAACAATTTAAACTTCAAAAACTTGAAATTTCATACCTAGATACATGGTCCATTATGTTCTCGATAAAATTCGTAGAAATTCCAAATAAATTGCTACTTATAAAGCGTAATATATCGCTTTTTTCCCCTTCCAAGCATACCCCTGACCCGCGCTGGGGGTACGGGTTTTTTGAGGGTATGACTTTCCTAACCCCTACCCGTACCCCAGCCCTACCCGTGGCATTTACCCACGGGTTTCTCCAACCCGTGACAATCCCTATATAACATGGCCCATATCCAGTGTTCCCCTGCCATCCGCTGTCCATCAACTGGAGAAAAAAAAAAAAAAAGCGACACCAGCAGGATTCGAACCTGCGCCCTCAAAGAGGAACAGATAGCGTTCGTGGGTTCGAATCTGTCGCCGTAGACCACTTGGCTATAGTGCCTTTTACTGTTGAGGGACTTGAGCTCCTGTTGTAGACCATTGACCGACTTATTGCCGGATTAGGGTTATGGCCAGGACACCAATGTTTATTAAGGTCTGTTACAAGAGACTATGACTATCTAGATAAGGCTGGGATGAACCAACAACTCATAGGCACTTCTCATCTTCAACACCAATGTCTAACGACGCCTTCCCCAACCGCCGTACAACTTTTCCGTGACGCTTTCGCCCTCCCTAATCCAGCGCCAGAGCTGTTGAAGTGGATCAAGGCGCATCCCACGTATGCTGCCGTTATGGATCTTTTGGTCCACTACACAGCGGTTGTGCAAGGAAACCCTTCTCGTGCAAATGCGTTGGCCCTTGCATTGGTGGCTGTCCGCGACTCCCCCTGACATTAATGACGACACCCTCGACGACCTGTTCTCTCGCGAACTCCCTGACCTTCACGCTCGCGGATTCGACTCCTTGGACACCCTCACAGCGACGGCTTGGGCATCGTTCCCGCCAACACATTCCTAGTTACCTCCCTGCTCTCCGGACTGTCAATCAAATACAAATTGTGCGATTCCTCCGACTAATATGGAACTCTCTGGGAAGGCCTTAACGCCAATGTCAAGAATTCGTCGATATCTGAAGCGCGGGTCATCGGGGCATGCATCCAGCTCCTCACCGGTGGCTCGATAATAATTCGAAGCTCCCCAGAGTATATCCAGTCGGCGGATGAAGCCATGACTAAACTTAAAACTCAAAAATCCAGGGAGGGATCGTGAAAGATGCGAACGCACTCCAACTCCTGGAGGTTTGTCAATTGTGGTGGAATTACAAAATTTAAACTCATTCTTTATAATAGCTTACAATCTCGCGCGCAGAAACTGGATTTGAAGGGAAAAGCGGCGTTGATAACGTCTGGGAGCTTCTTTTCCCGTCGCAAAATTGATGGGTAATCGGGACAAACAATTTAAGAGAAAGTTTGTAGTGGTAGTGGTAGCACCGTAGCAGTATACGTGGGCTTTGCATGCAATGATATCAGTATTGTAGGAGAATCTTCAAGGACTCTTCCTGGCAAGGAATGCTCTGAGCCTCTCAACTGATCACGGTTCGACGTCAAGATGGTTCTCCGACCGACCTCACTATTTGTCTGCAGCCTGGAGACCATGTTGATTCAACCGGAATTGATCGACGAGTTGGGCTGTCGGGATATGCCTGTCCAATGAAACCGGAGAGCAGGTTCGAATTTCGCTGTGAGAGCTTCGAATTTGCCACCTTGTCCTCCAGATTGATGTTTTACAGGGGCATAATCCCACAACTCGGGTGCTGCCAGAAGTGTTAGAGCGTGGATATCCATGGTCTTTGCCAGTTTGTGTCGATAAAGTTCACGCCCAAAGACCAGTGAAGTGGGCCGAAAGTCCCCGAACGGGTGGGGACAAGGAGAGCGATGGCCTCACATGTCAATCAATGGGGCATCGCTGGTCAGGAAGGCGGCGCAGCTTCATACTGTCTAACTCTCAAATTCCAACCCAATTGATGAAAATATAGAAAATCCATGTCTTCCATGCAACCTACTTATAGGGTATACCTATATCGAAAGTCAGCTGGTTAGTTTCATGAGTAAGAATTTCGCGACAAACCATTTTGTAGCTAAGTTCGCGATGCAACATTAGCTAAACACTTGTCATGGAGACGCGAAAAACACCCACCCTTTGAAATTCGTCATAGGCAGTACTTCTAACGTTTTCATGGGCATTACGGATGATTCCCACCATGAAATCTGCAGCCTGACGCTCATTCAACTGTAGCGCGAATCGATCTCTTAGCCTCCGAATAGTCGGTTCGCCCTTGAACGAAGGCAACCCTGTCCCCAGCATCAATCTGACAGCATCTACAATTTGCTCCGCGTGTGGTCGAATCGCCAGGAACGCCTTGATAGTCAGGCTTTGGAACATTTGATAACCTTGAGAATATCGACCACCCATCAAAACAACCATTTCATGATTGAGTTTGAAAGAGTGAGGTTCGAATTTCACCCCCTGTAGAATCCAGTCAATAAATACCCTGTATGTCTGGATGCGATTAAAAGATCGTTACTCCTGGACGTATCTACGAAGAAAAGATAAGCAAAATAACGACTCCAAAGAATGTCCAGCACTTATCTATATCGAAAAGAAACCCAAAATCTACACGGTATACTCAACACAATCCAGTGGCTTAGATTATGAGGAACGTTACCTATATGCACAATATGCCCCTCACTGCCAATCATGATATTCCCATTATGTCGGTCCTTGATCTGTAAGATGTAACAAGCAATAGAGTATGCAGCCATGGATTGAATGAAGTTCAGTCGAGCTCTTTGGAAACTAGTGGTATCCTGTCCTCCGTATTTTGCGATGAAGAAGTCCTGGAGATCGTTCACCTTCGCCCGGCCCATTTCATCTCTAGATGTAGAATTTGGGACGACGTCAATGACCCCACACTGCCAAAAGGTAAGGCCACCTCAAGAAAAACAGATAGCTGCACGTACCCCGGGCGCTGTTGCCGTCACGCGATAGGGAAAGAGATACAAAGTCAACCCAACGCTAGTAAAGATGTTCTTGAACATGGCAATAATCTGCAACGCGAGGACATCTTGACGACAATCATCTCCAACTTTGAAGATGGCCTGTTGCCAGACATCATACTCGGTGCGAGTCTCTGTTCCTCCGCCGTCGCCGTTAAGCAAGGAGTCTGGGTCGGAATTAATTTCGATTCGTTCTTTCCTGACTTTAAATGTCGCCATGAACGGGGCCTAAAGCGGGTTATGAGCAATGACCATCTTTGCATGCAAGTAAAGGCTACCTTTGCGTGACTTTGCAATGGCCGGCCGGACTTTTTGTCGATGTCGATGACAATTCCATCTGGATTGCTCGGTAAGTAGACGCCAACCTCGACCTTAATCTTGGCCATTTCTTCATCGATTTTAGCCTTTGAACCCAATGAGCATCATTTACAAAAACTTCATGCTACCTCACCTTTTTCTCTGGTTTCGTTTTTTTGATGAATGGCTTCAGTTTGCCAGATATTGAAGTGACTTCGTTGAAGAACGAAAATTCTCGGTCGTAAAATGCCCTGGCTGCTCCCGACAGTGAGGATACAACCTGAGTTGTCACAAGATCGAGCACTGGCTTCATAGGATCTTCCTGCACCAAACGATGAGTGTAAGATAATCAAGGGGGTTCAAAATACACACAATCTCTGCTGCGTCGTCCTTGTAACAATTAGCTTTCATATTCCAAATGATCTGGTGGCAAAATAATTGCGAAATCTTTGCAGTTTCAAATATAAACCGAGCAACATAGCCTTTTGACAGTGACCGCTTGAGTTGGGCATATTATAGAAAGCCTCCTCACTCACCGAGGTCATCATACCGAAGCGCTTGAACGACCTGCGGTATAAAAAAGAATGTCAATTCCACTGGATGCTGTGCCAAGACTCGATGTGCATATTGGAGAATCAGGGGGTCGCTGTTGAATCGGCGCTCAAAAAAGGTGTTGGCCACAATTGGGGGCACAGGGGCCCAAAGGAGAAGGTACTGAGAGGGTGTCAGCGAATGAACAGAATTTCCACTATAGGGTACCTTGAGCTCTTTGCAGACCAAAGGATCTAGCCGCTCTCCAACTAGGAGTGTAAGAGCTTCTGGGATATCGAGAACATCGATGGTGCGAGAGCCAACCAGTTTTCCAACCTCGTGGCGGATGGTAGCGTTTTTGAAGCGCTCTGTAAGATAAACGGCAATCGCTGGATCGAGACCCCAGAGCGTTCGGACGATAGGAGCCCAAGATGCCTGAAAGAAACGATCAGCACGTTTCATCGCCGAGAATTGTGTCGCCCACCCACATCAAGCAAGGTCCTTTCTGTGTTCCCAACAAGATCACCTCCTTTCTTTGCATCGTTAGTAGGGTTCCCCCAAACGGACAGGCGGACTATTTCATGTTCGGTGAGTAACCTTAGCGGCAGATTTAAACTACGCATACGCTCGGCATAATCTAAAATGACGAATTAGAGAACGGAATTATGAATGCAAAGGGAGAGTTTACGTGTAGACGTCAATCGCGCTGGTGATAGGCTAGAAATAGCAGGGGGTCCTCTGACCGAGTCTGACTGCAAATATGAGAGAAATTCTGAGAGCACTTTGATGTCCGCATCGACTTGAACACGATTCGCTCCATATGTCCATCTAATCAGGGCGGTCAATCCTTTGTGGATGATAAAGGGATGCGGGACACGCACTGGGGACGCACAGAAAACCAGGAGAATGCTACTTTATAGAGACATTCCCGCAGAGAATTCTCGCAATAGGCATCCAAATGTGAACTCTTCAGTGTTTCAAATCCGAAGTGGAGGAAGGAAAATCGGGCCTCGCGAGCCAAGGCATGTGTACTATGATCAGCAATGAGTTTAACTTCCAATGTTCGAATATGTGAAACCCAACCTCAGAGTTTTGAATGCGCGCGCTGAGCGTAATACCAAGTGTTGTATTATCAACATGACGCCTGGTCTATGGTAGCGTGCAGCTTGAAGGCGGCTGAACAACATCTGCAGAACTAGAGCATGTGGAGTCAAGACCCTTCGTGCATGTCCGAGTCCCCTGTCGATGGTTTCCTTGTCCGTAGGACTGTAGCTTATGGGGTGGTAGAAGGGATCGTCGTAACTAGGGGTAAAATTAATACCTAAAAAAAGAGAAATATAAAGAATTATGTGCTTGGCTTACTTTAAAGATTTTGAAAAGATGCCTTTCTGCAATCTGATGGTATCCGACCACGCTGACATTATCTCGCTCATCAACGCAACCTCCGCGTCCGATTTTTCAGCAATAACCCAGCTCCATACATCTATTCCGGAGGAGATTGCGGATGGAGTTGCCACACCGAAAGGCAAGGTGACCAAATAATGCAATAGATCATAATCGATCTAAAGGTTTCTTCAGCTTGGGCGAAAGGATTCCAAGGGAATACACTGACCTTCTCCAGTGAAATGAGGGTAGCCGCACAACGAAAGAGAAGTCTTCGCAAATCATGAACGGTGAGCTTGCTATTGCCGACACGGATTTCCTGTAAAGTATTGCATAACTTGAATTTGAGTGCTTGAATTTCAGTAAATGGTGCATTTTGGGGCGGTGCGGTCGCGAGTTTGTCGACACCTGAAAACAAGGTTCAAAATGCTGCAACATTCTACTAAGCGATAACACAAACTTTCTCGATTGGCCAAACGAATTCCAGCAGCTTCACCTGCGAAATATCCCTTGATCGCAATTTGGCTCGACAAAATTTTAGCGGCGTCGATGTTCCATTGCGATAACGAAGATAATGACGCTGCAACAACGTAAACTCCTCGTCACTGTATAATAGTATTCGCTCACAAAGTTGACGGTGTACTGGCCCGACAGCCTTTCCAAACCTTTCAGCTATGGAAGCTCCTAGTTCCGCAGAGTGAATCCCGGCGGATGACTGATTGACAGCAAGGTATTTCTGTCAGATCATTTCCGTCAGGCGTGTGTACCCATTCGATGGCCAGGGAACTGATACCTACCTGCAGGGTCGACTGCAACTCCATGGGCGCCCGCCCAAGCGCCAGTTCAAACCAGGTATTTGCATTTCTCTTCAGCTGGCCAAGAATTTCATTCCTTACTTGATAGCTGTCTGTCAATTGCAAGGTAATACCGCTTCTATCTGAGTGAAACTCATAGACAGGATTGTACTGAAAAGCACTTATTGATTAAACTGATAATGGGGCTATCTGGAGCATGGAGACATACCTCGTCAATATACTCATTTTCGCAAGACCGCTGCAGCAAAGTAAGGACCTCCAGGATGGCGAAAACCAAAATTGGGTCACACATCAGAGACGGGAAAGATGTGATAAGGCGATTCAGATATTTAGATGCAATGTCTCGAGCCTTGGCAATTCGGTGTGTACTCAAAACAACGAGAGCGAGGAGCTCGGAAGAGAGATGTCTAGGAAGGGCTTGTTGAGAAGCCTTGGAGTTAAGATCATTGATTGAATCCCGTATAACCTAATTGTGGGGCAGCTCAGTAGGTTGCACATCCGCACTTGGTTTTGACATACTTTTTCGGCAACAGATTCCATGCATGCGCTCAGCCCTGGGTGATCGTTGAGACTATCGTTGATAAAATATGATACCAACGAGGACGGAAGCCCAGCAGCGGATCGCATACTTTCGATGTCATGAAGCGTGAGGATAAATATAACTTGTCCGGATGACAAGTTACGAATATCGCTAGCTCGGTAGGATATATGCCTTGTAAGGCTGCCCCTATGCTTACTGATGACCTACATCACAATAGTCTGAAACCCGAATATAGTAAAAGAGAAATTTCAAACCGTGTTAGCGTAGTCTTGTCGAATGACTGAATTATATTCAACATCACTTGCGACTGCGTCATGGGATTCTTCTACAACCATCGAGGGTGTTTTGATGGCTATGCGAGCCAACGCTGGTTTCAGCCAATCCATTGCCGTTGCCTCGTCGCTCTCTCTTGTAGTAAAGCCGAACAGGATACACAGAAACCATGTATTCCTGAAAAGGGCCAGAAGTTCTGGAGACGGGTCGTCTCGAGGGTTGAAATCGCCTTGAGAAATCAAGGCATCGATTGGCAGAAGCAGAGTGGCCAATTGCTCCACCATGTCATCAATCTAGTGATTGAATAAGTAACGCGCTGTACCCTGTACAAACATCCTCACCTTGACGTGATGATTGGCAATCTTGAGATTTTGAATTGCCACTCCCTTGTCCGCAAATAGCGTCAAGAGTTCGACAAGATAATTTTCATACAGTTCAGGTCGTCTATGCAAATCTTGTGCTAGCCGGGTTTGCGCAGCTAGGACCTGCCAAAGAGTATCAGCACCTATGTCCATTGTTCGAAGATGAGCAGACCATATTGTTGGAAAACCGAGGGTCATCCGGGTTCGCTGAGCGGTTGATGGCAGAAAATGCCCTAATGATATCATTGAAGGCAGTTCTCGGAGCGGCTAAAGCAAGATCGACGAGATTGTATGCGATAGCAGCCTCTACGGTTGGCTCAGCAGAGGCCAAGCGCTGTAATAGCATTGAGATCGTCAGTTTTGTCACCTGGAAGATATCTTTCAGCCACAGAGCCTTGGAGGAAATGCTGCCGCCCTACCTCCTCCATCTTGAACTCGAGGGCCAGTCTAGTGACCGCGGAAATTGTGCTGATACCAATTAACCTCTTTTGGTCATCAGAGAGACCTCGCAAACCAGTTTCAAGGGAATGTAGATTGCCTTGGACATGAGAGATATAATTGTGAGTGTGAACGCTGCTAGAATCGTAGATGTCCTTGCTTGTAGCCCCGATATAGTTGAGAAGGGAATACATGTTGGACATGATTAAGTCATCCCCGGGAGCAAGCTAGAAATGGGTCCATCATGTAATACCCTCCGCAAATGAGTAAAAGACAGAGGCAACCTACCCTGATACAGAGAGCCAAGCATTTTGCAGCAGCAGACAAGGGTGGTGGTGCCCTACTTTCTGAGGCAAATCCAAATTCAAACAGAGGCAAAGGCGAGGTGACGAACCGCCGAAGGTGGCCCACCATGTTCGGAGCAATATCTGGGAAACTGGAAAGAGTATGAAACAAGCAAATGGAACCAACCAATGGGTGCTTTTACCTTCGCACTAGGATAGTGGTGGCCTTCAGCGCCGCTTCCTGCGCGAGGTTATCGGAGAATGGAGATTCGGTGCTTAATAGGAAGAGAATGCGACTGAATAATTGCTCCTCGATGTTACGAAGCGCTAAACAGCAGATCGCAGCGAGTTTCTGGAACGCTCGTATTAGGCAGCTAATTCCAAAACTAGGCAGACAAACTCACCAAGCTCTCAGATATCGTTTCCCAAGCGTAAGTGTCAAGGGCAGGTGCCGACTCCATTTCTTTGATCTGGAGTAGTAAATCACTAAAACACTGCATAGAGTATTTTATGGTTTCTTTCAAGACATTCTTCGTCTGATCCTTGATATCAAGTTCCAGGGCCGCATTTCGGGTTAAAGACAGCCACGCCTTGTTAGCCGCAGCGGCTTCAACAACCGGGCTCCTGCTTGAGATGGGGGGCGCAAGGACCTGGGCGAGTACCGTCCACTCCGTTTCTAGGACGCAGCATACCATGAAATAGCCACTCAATGGACGACCTTGAGCTGCATAACGAGCAACAAAAGTTTGCACATGACGAAATGTGTCAGGGTCTGCGTCTTCCTGTTGTGCGATATCCAAAAGCAGGTGGTTCAGACGGTCAATGACTTTGGTAGAACAGAGACTCTTGAGATGGCCCGTCAGCGTTTCCCATTGCGAGATAGTCCAGGGATATGAAGTGGAGCTGATCGCACGATAGAAACCATGCAGAGCGGGCATCAATTGTGTCAAAATGTCCAAGGCTTCGAGATTTAATATCAGATCAGGAAACATATGAACAAGATGCAAAAGCACATACAACTGCTGTCATATATTTGCTCCACCATCTGGGAAACAAATGAGAAAATCGCCAATGTTGCGTCGTCCCGGGAAGCTGGGTATTGATTGGACAGTTGCAATAAGGCCGAGGTGATAGAAAATACAAGCTGATCAGGAAGTGCCCAGTCTTTAGAAGGAAATAGTGAGCCTCAGTGTGCGTGGCTTAGTATTAAACCATACCTGTCCAGGCCAGGGATCTGTCGAAGTCAACGAATGGAGCGTCTCGCAAGATATCGATGAGCATTGGCAAAACTGTCTCAATTGACGTCGTGGCGCCTGTGTTAGGAAAGTTGGCGACCAAGTCCCCAAATGCTATGTTACAGTGTACTCTTGTGGCAGACTACGAGTGTTAAATGACAGGAATACTTGTGTTAATGTAGGAAACGACAGACCATATAAAGACGTTCGGTATCCTTGGATGTTGTCACAGGATCCCCGCGCGTTTTCACCCTGCAAGATAGAATCTCATCTGCAGAGGAGTTCCCATCGCTCGACGCAAGGTCAGATAATATCCGTTGGTGGATATTTAATTCAAGACTGAATAGGGCAAAGCGTTATACAGGCATTCTATAGAACGGCCGGTGTCCCTTTGCTCACCAATCCATTATAGGTGTCGAATCAGACGCGTATGTCTGCAGTCGAGATTTGTTAGAGACAGGAAATATCCGCCGCACGGCACTACTGTCTGGCGACTGCCTGTTGGAGCAGAATGTGAGGGCTTCCGTGGGAAAGTCCACTTACTTGATTTAAGTTGACATCATGCGGTCATCGATGTCCTAAACAGTAAACTCACGACGACCCATCTTTACAGAGTTTCTTTTTCTTTCATTCCAAATGGTCAGAAGCCCTTGTGAGTTTCAAGGTGATTCGCAAGAAAGCATTGATTTCAAATACCTTTAAAAACACTGAACAGCTATTCGCACAAAACTGGCGCGGCAAAGTACAAAGACTAAAGTAGAGGAAGAAGAGGTCGAGCCTAGTTTCTCCGATGAACTTGAAACCGATAATGGAGAAGGTGACGAGGAAGATACAGCGAAGTTGGTATCTTTCTCTTTTCGATATGTTCGAACCAACTGTTATATGCTGTTTGGCTTAGGGAAGAACTCATTGCCGCTGTTCGCAAAAGCCTCGGTGGGTTAGCCGGAAGGTTATTCCCCTTAACTATCTAATCCCAATCGGACGTCCAGTGGAAAAGTCAAAGAAATCAAGTGCTCGATCTGGGACCTTCGAGGCCCAGAAGAAAGCGTTATACCTTGCCGCACGAAAGGCTGCAAAAGAGATCGTGGGATCTGGTGTTACGACGTTGTATGCTTCCCGCTCCGCTAGTGTCATGGGGCCTTGATTCAAGAATTCCAGAGAAGATATTCAAGTCAATATGGCTGCCCTACAATCCCAAGAGGTTGGCTTTGACAAGTTTTATGGCGACTGCCATTTACCTCAGATTTCTCATGAAGTTGGATCATCCTTGGGCTATATTTAATCCTCCTGACGAGCTTTTTTTAGGAGTCCTTTCGTCATCTTTCTGATTTCTATCCATCTGTACTTCGAGATATTGGACCCCTTCGTGCGGAGAAGATTAACGCGGCAAGTGCAACGCGTTTGTCATGTCTACCTCGGGAGATTGCATATACCACTGAATAATTTTGACGATCAAACAGTGCAGGAAAACGCTCATAATCGACAAGAGGCACTCAAGGTATTTTCAAAACAAGCCAGACATCAACTTGAAGAAGCAAAACAGAATGAACGGGTGTGTATATGCGCATACACTCTGGGATGGGCTGTGAACCCGACTCAATTACATGCCAGGATGCTGTGGACGCCGCAAAACTGATTACTAACGTCAAGAACCTGCTTCGTGCTTGATGTCCTTTGGTCTTCGAGTCTTTCTGATCCCAGCTCAGGCTTAGAATCCATTTTCAAAAACAAACCTCTCTCGGTTTCCTGCTATGAATACTTGGGAAAGGACTGTGCTTTCCGCGATCTCTACTGTGTACTTGCTCTTTGTACCGTCTTTCAAGCCTCGCGATTCCCCAATACACACCACGTTCCTGTGACACTGCCTTGAACCTGCAAATTGACTTGATCCTCGGGCTTAACTACTAGTTTTGTTTGTCCCAGAAACGAGTTCAACGATTTGGTCGAACCCCGGATATTGAGGAAGGTGGAGTTCAAACTTCTCATCTAAGGATCTAATGAAGTCAGTCTCTAGAATCCCTGAATTCAACGGGCCATCGAGAAAGGACATACTTTGGTACGAACCTCCCACCAATAAAGTGCCTTCCTACAAAATCTGAGACGCCTTGTTTAGGTGCTGTGAGGCTGATCAAGGCGCTGGGCCGCAATCCAATGCCATGGACATTGCCCTTCTCAACGTCCCAACCCGAAGGGATGTCCACGGAGACGATTGGAAGACGTGATTCGTTAAGGATTGGGATGACAGCATCAAAAGGAGCCCGGATGGGTGGTTTGAACGAAAACCCGAAAATCGCATCCAAGATCACGTCGGTATGTTGTAGAGCCTTGCGAAGATCCTCGAGGTCATTAGAAGGGGGGATGATAGGAATATACATATTCTCGCATTGCTTTTGAAGGCGCTAATTTTGCATGTTATCTGATAGCATATAGAGGAAATTTAACAATCCTAACCTGATAAATATCCTTTGAACCAGGCTGAGTAAAAGAAATTAGGGGTAATGCTAATAAGTAGGAGGTTCATTTGACAGAGCTCCTACCTTCGGCATATAGATAATGGGGTTATACCCAAACATTCCTAGATTCATCAGTCCTCATTGAACTAAAGGGACATCCCTCAAGGAAAGTTGCAAACCTAGATGTCGCGCAGCGACGAGTCCGTCACCACCTTGTAGTGTCATGTATGGATAAGACAAAGAGCACTTGCTGATGAGGACGTTAAGACCTCCCCCCACCTTGGTTTCCTGGTCCACAGCAGACCAAGACGCGAGGATACACGTCCTTTCGATACACTGTGGCTAAAGTCTGTGCACACGCCAGGCCAGCAAGCTCCATAAGCTGATGAAAATATTAATTCAGTTGATAACCTCAGCGGGGAGCTCACCAACCTGGTCCAGGCTGAAGGCCCCAGCAACACTCATAAGTTCATCGTCAATCTAATGTGTTACTCTTATTAATCAATTGGAGATCCACGATTGTGTAGGTTGTATTGACCTGTTGCGAGAGTTTGGAAGTCAAATATCGCATTATGGCTGTTACTTGGAGAGTTGTGCGTGAATGGTTTAGGATGCACGGACCCCTATCTATTTATTATTTATAGATCGAGAGTACTTAGATCCTTCATCAACTTTTGAACCGAATTCAGAATGGGTAAGGATAAGACATTATAGCAACACATGCGTAGTTATTACACAGTAGGTGGAGGTCGTTAAATAAAATGTCTATGACTGTATGAAGTATGTATACAATTTGCCAGTACAACAACAAGAAATCATGAGGGAGGCGATGGTTGGTGAAACCAAATGACATGGGACGACGTTGGAGGATACTCTCGCAAGACAATGGAGAGAAAAAGGGAGGTATAAGATAATTAACAGACAGGTTCCTACCACTTCACACAAACTCGTTTGTGCTCAGTCCAATCCCTCCGCTGATGTTCTGGCGAGCAGTATTTAACGAGTTTGCACTTGCCGCAAACCTGCCCAGTTCGCTTCGCGGGTTCAGGGATTGACGTAGAGTCCACGCTGAATTCTGACCCATCGGAACTTCCTGTTGCGCTGATGGAGGGGTGAGGCACATCGCCGAACGAAACGTCGCAGTCAATCCAGTTGCACATTTCTCTCGATTTCACCCTTTTCCGCTTCGCTTTCGTTTTGATTTGAAGAATGGAAGCTGTTTCGATCCCCCTCCTCGGAAAGCGGATTATTTCACAATCGTCTGTGCAACAAGGATTGGGGCATCCCGTAGGATAATCATAGAATATCGTTTCATCGGGGACGTATGATGGGTCCGTGAAGAAAATCTGAGAGTACGAGGTGGAAAAGAGGACAATGAACCGTGGTCGTTTCTCGTAGAGGATAGCCCGCATCGTGAGGTCAATCTGGGGGAAACAGGGTGTGCGGTGTTGACGAAGCAGTTTGTGGCTTAGACGCATATCTGTTGTTTCGCAAGTGTCAGCATGTTGGATTAACAAGGAGAGGACGCTGTACGACGAACGTTCATGTTGTATTTGGCTCTCTACACTCGGTTTACACCGTCGTCCAAAGCAATATCTGCAGATAAACTTGAAGTAGTTCGTGACATCGTCCATTTCTTGTCGTTTAAGGTCTGTGACTATGATGTATATTTCATCACAGCCAGTATCGTGCATACCACGTAGCAACATGAGTTCTGGGAGCTGCGTAACAAGATCTATGGATACAGGAGGCAGGTAGAACACGCGAAATAGCAACGCACCATCGTAAATACTACAGGCATCATTGAACGCTTCCTGTCCTGCATCGAATGGTGGTGGTAAACGTGGGTTGTCCATGTTCGATCGAGAGGCATTAGGCGGTTGGTATCCACTGTTCGACAGAAGACATGCTCAGGCGCAAATTCTCCTTTATTCCAGGCAACCGTTTGCTTTGTGTTATCTTTGTGCATTCGCTCACGAGCGTCTTTAAACCATGCGTGGTAAGCGTCGAGGCCCGTATTTGTGTGCTCCAGCCATCTCTCAATAAGCATATCTGTGGAGTCGTGATCGAGGGTAGTCTTGACAAGCTCAGTCATGGAGAGGCTGGGTGGTGAGAAGATCGAGTAGTGCCGTTGTCGTTGAGGCATGACGGTGAAAGAAATTGGATCGTGGATGGACAGAGGGATTCAAGACAAGGCGGTGCGACAAAGACCTGGCTTGTCGCCAAAAAGAGACTCGATTGTCAGGCTAATTGAGAATTAGCCGAAGTGCGCGAATAAACCGGCCCTAATTCCCGATGCCTTTATCGTAATATCATAATTTTTTCTATTTTTTTCCTTCACACCTCTTCACAAGCATTGAAGCAACATAATTTACATGACAACGCCATTATAATTTATCGGAAAATAAGTACGGAATCCAGGCGTTTTTCATGTTGTCTACTAGTTTTAAACAAATTACATCTCGTCAGAAAGGCATCGTCCAAGTAGATTGGCATGCTCACGAGTTCGGATTCCGATCTTTGAACGGGATTGGACCTCGACTGAAAATCTTGGGGTTGAAGGTTCAGATATTCCGACATAAACACCCGAAGCATGATGTTCCATCTCCGTAGAGTAGGAAGGTCCAACACGGAAGCGTCATCCTGAGCATTGCTAATAAGAAAGTGGAGCGGTAAGGATAGAAGGCAACACGTACGCCAATAGTGTGCCAAACATGAGGGAACGGTTCAGGGATGAGATGGAGAACGCTGACCCCCCTTTGCAAGAAAGGGAGGTGGTCATCTCCTATATAACCGAAATTCATGCTGGTAGTCGTTCGAGGACGAAAGTAGCTCGTCCATTTGCCAGGTGCCATACTTTTGTCATTTGCATAAGCGAATGCCCCGTTTTCCCCGAGACGGCGTTCAACGGAAACCAGGGAATCAAACAGCCACGCAGTGTCTATGAAGAAAGAACGGATAGATGGTTGCGGTGCACCCAAGAGGTCGAGGAGAATAAAATGCTCAATTCCACCAAGCTCAGTCATCTGTACATTCATAAGGCGGCGGCGTGGATTGGGAGGTATGTAAGTAGTTGCCCACTTCTCAGCAAGATGCCTACGCAAACATATCATGATCAATATTAGTAGGACGAACCATGATCAACTTACCTTGCACCGTAGATAGAATCCTTGTCCGTCCAATCAACGAAAGCTTCTTCGCCATCGAAAAATACAAGCTGAAGGGTAATGTCCGCCAGGTCGTCGTCGTCTTCCTCTCCCTCTTCGAACCTTTGTTGTCTTTTATCAAGCAGGGGGTTTAATGTTTCCGCCAGGTCGAGCATCATGGCGCATGGTGCGGCTGAATCTGTTGCTCGTACAAACTGTCAATTAGAGTGAGTATGCCTTAAGAAATTGTATTAATTAAATGGACTCGCTTGATTCTGCGGGTAATGCGGGAAGTATTTGCTATCAAAGTGAGCGGACAAAACCACACGCCTTGACGCAGCGGGGTTTTTCGTAGCAATCACATTGACGAAATGTTTCTGTCCTATGGGCGTTTGATCCGTGAATTCGTCTAGTTCTATATGCCAATTCAAAGCCTTGAGAGTTGATACGATGTAGTTCCGAACCAATGTGTTATTCTCAGTATCCGCTGTGAAAACGGGTGAGCGGAACGTTGAACCGTATGCCGGAAGGGAAAGGCGTACGAATTCTGGGAATCAATATTTTAGACAAATGGGAGGCTGGATTTGAAGGGTTTAGATTCTTGAGGGGATCCCGCGCTGAGATGAGTTGTACCATATCGTCAGTGGACAAAGGGGAAAGTTCGCGTCTGTCATGAGTCGCAACCCCCAGAATCGAGGGCAACGCAAGGAGGAGGATGAATAGAGGTAGACACGGCTGCCATAGCCGCCCCATAGACGCTGAGCGGAGCATGTGCCGAGAAGGATGTCGAAAGGAGAGCGCGGAGGAGCGCGGTCGATGTCCGGTATGTATGTAAGTAGTCCTCACTTACTTTTGTATTTTCAATTCATAATAATTGCTTGCCGGTGTTTGTAATCGGGGTCAAGCTCTGCGCGGATAGTGCCTGATCCCAACCGCCATCCAGCTGCCATCATTGGCCTTTCTCATTTGTCTCTGCTTCTGAAGGAATGGCAATCTTCGGACTTTGGGTTCGCGCTAACAATCCCTGCGAAACGAGCCACTTTTCTAACATCTCCAATTATAGGTGATCAACAAAGCAGGCGGACTTGTATATCAACGCAATTTTGCAGGTCGTTCTCACTGAGGACCCTCTAAGACAGCTTCTCATCTTCTTCCAGATGGTCTCGCTCTCTTGACTTCAAACGAATATCTAGTCCTTGCCGGCACCTTACATGGAATACATGCTATCACAAGCCGACTCTCTCCCATGGGTTCAAGCTCTGGTGTCCAGGTCATTGAGGGGGAAAGTTTCAAGATCAACATCTTTTTGACTGTAACAGGTGAGCTTATGTTTAACAGATCAAATTTCTTCAATGAAATCAATAAATAAAATAAAGGTACTAAATTTGTGCTTTTGACTTCTTTGTCGGATACGACGGCGGAAGTTGTGCTGCAGAGAGTGTATGATATATACGCTGACGCCGTTATGAAGAACCCTTTTCACACACCGGAGATGCCCATCCGGAGCGAGGGATTTGACACGCGTATAGGAACGCTCATTGGGACCGGGCAGACGTAGGCCAGCATGATTAAATTGGTCTGGGGTGTTATGATCCACGAAGAGGAAGCTGGGTGAGTGAACATTTGTTCTGATCTATTTTTGGCTAGTGTTCAACGTTGCATCCAGCAGATTGTATGGCTCGGTCCTTGAAGCTTTCCCTAGGGTTGCCATTTGTACATATCCCGCACTGCAGCACGGGTTTTCCGATTCAATGTTAATATCACGCTGCCTTGGAGATTCAATCCAAAAATTTCCAAAGCAGCCTCCAGGCTACATGCCACGGCTCCCGCTTGGACGAGTACAAGGCCAAAATGGAACAGAGGATTAGAAAGGTCTAGGAGTATTGAGACTATGCAGCCACTGCCATACGATTGGTCCCATTAATGTCGCCAGTGAAATCATCCTGGCTGGCAATGACAATTGACTCTTGAGTCGGAGGAGACTGCTTTGATAATGTCATGTGACTGGGAACGCGATCGAATAGTCGAAGACGCGTTCCCCTTTCCTTCCCTCATCATTTCATGTGGCATGCAGCACCAACAAACTCGAAACGCAACTCAATCAGTAAGCCAGACCCAGAGTCTCGCCGCAGTGCAGACGCTCCTCAGGGCAGGGCTCGGCACCATTACATTTCTTAGGTCTTCCCGTCATTCTCCCTGATACTTCTGAAATTCTGATCTTACTCTCTGAAGGAACCTCTTGCCGGAAGATAATTTTACACGGAGTACGTATTTCCTTGGAGGCAAGAATGTTGCTGATCTTTTTAGGTCACTTTACTTCTGTCGAGGAGCCTGAAGGCGGCTCATCCCAGCCAGATGGGTCGCAGGAAAGCATGACCTCGCGCAAAAATGTCAATGGATTTAGGATTATGGTATTTGGGCGCATATTACTGGATGGTGTATATCAGGATCTGACTTCCTCCCCCTGGTAGACTATCACGAGGGGATATACTGATGAGGCGGACAGGCTCTTAAACTACCTCGTATATGCGTCTCATTTTCCTCCATTCATATTTCTGACAAATCTTTCAAGGAATATGGAATATTTGATGCTCTCGAGAAGCGTTACCTCCGAAGTTTCATTTTTGGGATCTATCTCGTACGTTCTGCCTTTCCCTTGCAAGAAGGTGGTATCCATACTCCCTTCCATCAGGATACTAAAGATCCAAATAAGTGATTACATTCTATTCTTCCATTGACTCCCACTCATCCTTCCCTTAGCATTGTTGAAGCGTACACCTTCAATTTCAAAGCAGGTTCCTCCAAATTATAACAACCTTTCATATCTGAACTCTTTGTTCAGTATTACACGGTTCCAGGAAGCGGCATTGTTCTCCCAATGATGAGCCTTGGGGATGGACACAATTCATTCTCCAAGCACTCTCGGAAAACCAAGGAAGACCCCATTGCAAAGGCAATTAAAAACGGCAAAGCGCCCACTCTTAGAGATGTCAAATTGAGCGTCAAGGTGATAATGCCAATGCTTTCATTCCTCCGCTCGATTTTAATCACGCTTGGATAAGACGCTGCTCAAGACCTTGATTCAGGCGATGAATAACATGGATATATTGCCAAGTGTGTACGCAGGCAATGTGTGCTCCCGATGTCTGATTAACATTTTGCTAGGACGTCGGTTTGCTACGTTCAAGGTTTTCTACACCGACCAAACACCACTAGATTATGAACCTCCTAATTTTCAAGCCGGAGATGTTGACAAGGACAGATGGTATTTCATGACACATGACCTGGACGAAGTCCCGGATCGGTGCAGCATTGGGAAAATAGAGACTGGTCACCACTCGTACGACCTTCAAGATATCCTAATTCTCGATCCTGATATTGACATTATCGCTGGGAAAGGGTTAACTTGAGTGTCACCTCGATCGCATCATTTCTTCCCTCTTCTACCGAGCATGATGACGCTATTTTCTCTGGGACAACTTCGATCTCAACACATCTAAGCCTCACGCCACATCAGGAGGCCACGGCATGTAAGGATCAAGCCGAAAAGCAACTTGAGGACGCGGAAAAGAGGAATGTTGTTTGGCCCGTAGAAGACTGCATCGAACTCAGCGATCCAGATGCAGAAGGCGAAGACGACCCAGACTACTTAAGACAACCGGATGGAATTTATGTTAAGGTGGACACGATTGCTCCTATAGGTTTTCGAAACAAGGAAGGAAATATCGACCCAGTTGCTCTGCAAGAACATGCTGAAGCACGGTTCGAGGGCGTTTCGGAGAATGCCCCCAGGTATCTGCATGAGATTGTGAGTTCTCTGCTGTTGTCCGTAGAGTGGGGAAGTTACTTACTTGATCCCCAGGCAACTGAACAAAATGCTAGAGACTCGAATTTTGAGGAGACTCAGCCTTTACTCTTGACACCGAAAACAAACAGTAAGACTCTGATTTTTCTTGATGTCTCTGAGTCGCATCGACCTTTCTTTGCTCTGCAGCAATGAAACGACCCACGTCGCTGACATCTGCCGCTTCTTTCTCCTCTGTTTCAACGCCACCGACGAGTCCGTTCATGGGTTTCGACCCAGAAATGATGAAGAACATGAGCCTTGGAGCCCCAGAGGCCGTAGACATTGAAATGTTAGGTACCGCCATGCTTTGCCCCTTCCTCAAAATGCAACTGAATGCATCGGTCACTGATAGACTTTGAAACCCAAAGAACCCATGAGGGGGCTCGACAAACTCTGGAGTCGATACAATCTTTCCCAGAGACTGTGAAAGGAGACAGTATACAAAATCCGTCATTAGAAGGTCCTGAACAAAGTGACAGCGGACTGCAGTGCGAGTGCGGTATTTCGGTAAGCTCGCTTGATTGGAGTTCATTGAACCAGAGGCAAGATTTTTCGTTACAGACAGAAGCCGAGTGCTGCTTTTGTGAAGGAGGCTGCAAAAGATGGTTCCACGTGTGGTTCGTCAAAGTTTTTCTTCCTAGATCTTACCTGACTTTGAAACAACAGGTGCATGGGGTAAGCTCACTCGTCCTTTTTCCACATTAGAAACTCGAGCCCTATAGGTACCATGCAACCGATGACCCTCGGATGCCAACCCAGTTCATATGCTTCGACTGTCGTATCCGCGCCGATATTACATGGGAACTCATTAAAATTGACTTGTATCCTCGGATGCTTACGAAATTCAAGGACCTTGCGCTTTTTAGGTGAGGCATGGCCTCTACTGATTTATTTGGCATAACAAGAATTTGTCGTAGGAGGGCAATTAAAGTTGCCCAAAAAGAAGAGAGTTTCAGCTCCAAGGCATTCTCGAACTCGTATGGTAAGGAGATTTTATAGCAGGCATAAAATGAAGAAATGCTCACCGGATGTTGTCCAAAGGTGGGGATGCTGTACTCGCAGGTCAAATGCTAAAACGGCTCGTGGATGAAGGTAAAAAAGTCGAACTTATCTTCACATCTGTTGATGATCATCGCCGTCTAGAGTTCGTCCTTCAAGAGTCCGTCGCACTCGACGACATGGGACTTTTGGTTACCACACGTACCAAGAAAAACAAGACTAAAGGAAAGGAAGCATCCAAGCATCCGAAAACACGGAAGAATATGCAGAAAGTGCAATACGTTTTTAATTATGAAATCGAGGAAAAACCCCAATACTTGGAGAACTTCATGCCGAACGACCAAGCCGTCGAAACTCGTTTGATCGGTCTCGCAGAAATGGTGAGGGTTATTCATAGCGGTTGAACAAAGTAATGAAGGCTTAGTTTCCCTATTGTAGACCCAACTGGGTAAACTTTCCAGGACCCCCAGGAACGCGCACGAGGAAACCCAAACTCAGGAAGACACGCAGTATCCAGCAATTCGAATGGGCAACGCTGGCTCTGAATCTGCGAAACGAGTGTTACCGCAGAATGAGCTCAACCCTGATTCTGAACTTGCGAGACCGCTGAAGAAAATTAAAATGTCCGTTGCACTAGGAGTAGACTTGGCGGAGTAAGTCGTACTAGAAGTTTTGAAGCTCAAAAAAGAGAAATACCTTGCTGTAAATTGTACCTGCGCTCAAACAAATGTTTGTGACCAACTGTGATCATGATGCCTCTCACTCTGATAGATGCGCACGTCGACCTTTTTGGCGATAAGCATTCGTGTCCTTGTTTCCCTCTCTACCCGAACCTTTTTCCAGCCCGACGAATATTTCCAGTCTCTTGAACCAGCCCATCACCTTGTCTTTGGCTATGGGCATCTTACTTGGGAATGGTTGACAGCACATCCAGTTAGAAGTATCGTGTATCCTGCTATCAACGTGCCTATATTTTGGATATTGAAGGTCAGCGGGCTTGCCGAATCAAAAAGCATTGGAGAATGGCTTCTGGTAGGCAAGCGTTCTTTGACCTACAACTATACGGACTCAAAACATGCCGAGTAGATTGCATGTCCCAAGGTTGTTCACGGCTGTCTTGCGGCTTTGACTGACATTTACGTGGGTGAGGTTGCGCGTGTTGCACTCGGCCACGACTACGTGTCAAGCGCTGTACGTTTCTTCACGCTGTCGACAGTTCAAGGTTATCACTGAACTTTTATTAGCATTTCATATCCCTAACATCCCTCTTCCATGCCCTTGCACTGTCACGATCGCTGTCAAACTCTCTGGAAACGTCCTTATCCACGATTGCATTTGCATACTACCCTTGGGATGCGAGTACACAATTGAGTCCACAACTCATCTTCAACAGGTAGGCATCTCTCTATGTATTCTGCGGAAGATAAGATTTGACGTCTCCCTCAAGGACTCGATTGAGAAAGATGATTGCTTTCAGCGCATTGGCCTGCATGATCCGGCCAACAAACGCCGTCATTTGGGCGTTTCTTTATGCCAATTTGTTCTGGGCAATTCATCGGCACCAGCGTGCTTTCCTGATGATTGCAAGGGATATAACCTCAGCGGGGTTCGTCTTCCTATTTTTTTTGTTGACAACATCACTGAAAATATCATTAGATTGTTGGCGTCAATAGTTCTAGTTCTCATGGACTCGTTATATTTTGGGAGGCTGACCATTACCCCACTCAATTTCCTGCGGGCAAACCTGTCATCTGTGTCCCTCTTTTATGGCGCAAACCCGTGGCATTACTATATCACACAAGCAATACCCATTCTCTTGACCACCGCCCTTCCTTTCACCCTCCATGGCATCTGGATTTCGATGAGGACAAAATCAGCACGCGAGAATAATTCTCTGAAAATCATGTTGGTGACAGTCCTATGGACAGTATCGGTGTATTCCTTCGCTGGTCACAAAGAATGGCGCTTTCTCCATCCCATTCTCCCCATATTGCACATATTCGCAACAAAATCACTCGTGGATCTCGTCTCAGGTCCTTCTCGGCCAGAAAAAAGACCAACAAAGCAAAAGTCTCGGCCGAAACCCAAGCCTCAAGCCCTGACATTTATCCATCGATATTTCAAGTTGCCTAATGTAGCCAAGCGACACTTGACTCTACTCCTCGCCACGCTTCCTGTTTCGACCTATCTCGTGCTATTTTACTGTAGCGCACCTATCAGCGTTCTCTCCTTCCTTCGAGCCATTCCAAGAAATGAGCTCAATAGCACGACGATCGGCATGTTAATGCCATGTCATTCCACACCAGGGCAAGCCTTCTTACATCGAGAAGAGCTCGCAAATGGGAGAATGTGGGCACTAGGTTGCGAACCGCCTCTCAAGTAAGCTCCCGTCGTAGCCAGATTGAATCCAGTTTGACTCTTTTTGCTTTAAAGCCATCAAAATTTATCCACTTATCGGGATCAGACGACGGTGTTCTTTGACTCTCCAATGGATTACCTCCTGACTTACTTTCCGGCACACGTGAAGCCCTCGTTCCCAGTGTCATCATTCCCTACATCCATACCTGGAGCTCCGACTCCAGTTCTTTCCTCGGGGTCATCGACTCAGCCTCCATACCCATGGAGGCACGAGTGGCCCAGATATTTTATATTCTTCGGCCAGCTATTACTCGAACCTGGTGTGAGGGGTATTCTTGAGGAACAAGGGTATCAAGAAGTTTGGAAAGCGGGACGTGAATGGGAAGGTGAAGGGCATAGGAAAGGAGGTGTCAAGGTCTGGGAGTGGTCAAAGCGCCATCGAACATTTATTCAATGATATATAATGAGCGAATTATAACCGAAGACTGATATTGATACAGCTAGGCAATGAAGTGTCCAAGTAATTAATGAATAGAGGCTACAATAATGAAGGAAAGCAATCAATGAATGTAATGTCCAATGGAGATGCAATTCAGAGCCGAGATAAATCCCGGCCCCAGATACCTCTGGAATGAGGTTGTCAAAATTCGGCGGTCTGCAAGTTATGCAGATAAATGACACACCGGATTATCCAGTCGATCATCAACAATGCCCGGGTCCTCGGACTTACTTGTTCATTCCAATAAATGCTACGCCAGGCGTACATGGCGACTAAACCACCCATGAACGAATACTTTCCGAAATCGAAAACAGCCGCGTTGCCAATGTACGCCAGGCTTCCGAGGTGCAGATATTTGAATGGTTCGGATAACGCTTCATCCGACAGTGTTTGAAGTACACCGTGGCTCGGAGGGGTGTCCTGAGGGAGATCAGCGTGTGCGATCCGATGCAGTTTCTTGCCCAGGTATTTTCCTTGTTGCGAAGCAACCTGGGCTGTAGCCGGAAGAGAGGTAATCTGATTGCCAATTTCCTCGAGAAGGATGAAGAGTTCGTTGAGGGATAGACTATTGTCTGAATCAGATTCGTAGAGTTCGAAAAGTTCCTTCACTTGGACAAGATGGTCTTCCGCCATAGGAAGACGTTGCTTGATTTTCTTGACTAGAAAACAAGTTGCAAGCCAACTCAGAGAGAAATTGCGCAGACTTACCCATGTGTTGCCACTCTCCAAAATCAATTTTGCCGTCCTTGTTTTCATCAAACTCGTTGACGAGGTCAATGAAGTGATCCAAAAGCGAAGTCTCTATCTGTAAAACAAATAAATACCCAGCATCAAGATCGAACGTTGAAGCTCACTGTAGCACAATCCCCAATGGCGTACATGGTACCTGCAGGGGCGCCCTTCACTCTTAGGTGAGAGTCGACCTCTATCGCTCTCTTGTGAACTTGGTTTGGGAGAAGACTGGTTACGCGTGCAGCGAAAGGATTCATAGCGATGCCTGTGGACCAAAGGACGAAATTTGAGGGAATAGAATGTTGCTCGGTTTTGCCCTCAGAATTGCGAGTGGTATAGAGAACATGGGTCGGAGTGACTGCAGCCACACTAATTGGAAACGAGGTTGGTCTTTCTGACAGCGCAAGAAGGGCGGGGGGAATAAAGTGCCTACCGAGCAGATGTAATAAGGTCGACATCAGCTCGACGAAATTTTTGCTTTGTGAAAAAAAGATCAGGGAAGTTGATGACGCAACAAACCATATCAGACCTCTGCAAATTTCGATATTTCCTCAGAATACTATTTTTCGTCAGCCTTATGTGCTCTGAGAGGATGGAATGACAAACCGTATTCAAAATATGTTCCCTAGATTGTATAACGTGGATGGAGACTTCTTCTCTGCAGAGTTTCGGGAACTGAAAAGATTTAGTCCTAGATTTATTCTTTGCAGCAACATTTACTTACATATTTCATGATATCTTCCTGGCAGAAATCGTAAATTTCCTATTGTCGAGAGTCAGCAACTTTATGCGTGGATCTGGGCATTGAACAGACGGCAGCCGTTTCCACACCAGTGGGACCACCCCCGCAAATGACAAAGCTCAAAAGACGTTTCCTCTCTTCCGGTGACGTGGTAGGCAGACTGGCGAGCTCGAAGTTATCTGAACTCTATATTAGCGAATGAAAGGGAAGCAATTATATAAGAATACCCATGATACGTCTCCGGATAGCTTGTGCGTCGCCAATGGTTTTAAGCTGGAAGCAGTTCTCCAAACCTGGGACGCCATGCGTGCTTGATGAAGAACCAACGGCAAGCACGATCTTGTCATACCTGCGGTGCGGATAATTAGAATATGACAGAAATTATATCAAACCGCATACGGGAGGTAAATGTTGTTCGTAGTGCCGTCCGAAGCCTTGAATTCAATTTCAAGGAGGCGCTCCGACATAACTATGTCGACTGCTCTCGCTTGGACGAAATGGCCGCGGAGACGTGCCAGGACCTTACGAATAGGTTCAATCAGAGAACGAACAGAGACCGTGCCCACAGCAGCAGCTACCAGAAAACGTGAGGAGAGACTGTAAATAAGCAAAATAGTCCTTACAAGGGAGAAGAGGGGTAAAGGTGGTGTATGTATCACTAGATACAAGAGTAACATGATAGTCCCCTGGATGGAGAGACTGCAAAACACCGATTGCCTTTGTGCATTCATGTTAGTTGAGCAAGGCCAGCGAATGCTATGAGTTAACGTACACCCCATCCACCACCCACAATGACGAGTCTTGGTTTCACAGCAAGTTGTTTGGCTTCCTCGTCGTCTCCGTCGTCGATTAGAACACGTGCTATGGGCAAATTTTTGGGACCACCGCGTTCCGGTTTCAAGGCAAGAGGGTTAATGGGCACGCGGTCAACGTGTCTATCATTGTATGTGAAGGCATCGTGTGCGAGTATGCCAGCACCAACCACGAGAATACCGACGACGGAGGAAACGCAGAGCAGAGTGGTAACTTTTGCGACCGTCTTGGTCTTCTGGAAAACGGTTGTGGTTGGCTTGGGTACATCGGTGGCAAAGAGCCTCCTAGCTGCGGCCAGAGGAAGGGGGCGACGACAACGGGCAGCCCTGCAGGCTGTGGAGAACATGATGGTTGAACGTGAGTTACTTATCAGATAATTGAATGTGTGAATTTGGAAACTATGACTACCTAAGCTACTGTCTAACCATCACAAGTCTAACTTTTTGCATTTCCCAAACCATGTCCGCTTCTTCCAACCACCCTCCTCCTTCGGATCCATCGTCTCCAACAACCGGTGCTGTGCGCCGCCATCATACCATCTCTGCTCACTCACGCGCCGCCCGTGCAAATGCTCGGGAGGTGATCTCAGAGGAAACCCAAGAGCAGCAGCAACAGGCTATCTGGAATGACGATGAGCTCGTAGATCAGGATTGGGTCGGTGGTGTTGGCGCCGTCGGGGAAAAAACCTCTCTGCACAGGCAAAGTTCTCTCCCAACCCGCTATCATCGTGGTCTGTAGTCTCTCGTCTCCCTCGATCATCTCCTCCGTGTTGATCGTCATTCACTTCCAGGCTTCCAAAACCAACCTCCGAAGTCGGGAACACTTACCCCAAAGACAGTTAACAGTCTTGCGGCCATCGCCGGCAATGAAGGCGATGAAGAGCCTTGGAAATTTGGATCATACAATGTAGAGGAAGACGAGGTGATTAAATTCACATCCCTCGTCCTTTCAAGGTTTTAAACTGACTCTCCTGGCCATTCTCAGCATTCTCCAACTGATCTCCAATTAGCTCAACATCAGCAAGTCCTCGATGTACAATCCCAGGCTCAATCCGGGAATTCTCCGCTCTCTCCTCATTTTGCTAACAACCCCCCACACGTTCCTTCGCCTCCTCCTGCAGGATCCGGTGTTCGTCGACATGTCTCCCTTACATATGGTGCTGCCGTCGGTGGCCCTCGCAAAATGAACACCGGTCTCAAGCGATCCGGAACGCTCCAGGCAACCCTGCCGCCCCATTCTCAAAATTCCACTCCCCCCGATACGTCTGAGCAACCCGAGGAGGAAGAATACGTCTATGAGACAGAGGAAACTTCTGTCTATGAAGATGATTATTATCAGCCGCAACAACACCAGCAGTTCTCAAACAGCTCCATCGGGCGTTCTTCCCCGTGGTCACCTGGCAATGAGTGGAGGCAGGCATATACTGGCGGTAATAGTGGCGGCAACGCAGCCATTGACGATGTCCAACGTGCTTTGTCCGCTCTCGAACTCGCGAGCAATCAGAATACAGTTCCTAATATGCAACACGGTGGCTACGGTGGCTATCAACATACTGGCCAGCCAATCCATCCTCCTCGATTCAATCCACATCAGGGTTCCCAGCCCCAGCATCAGGCGACGGGTTTGCGGGCAAACAACGGCAATTCTGGTTACAATCAAGGGAGTAACAACAACGCAGGGAATGGCCACAGAACGCAGACGGGAAATGACTTTGAAGGTCGTAAAACTCCAGTATCTCAATCACAGAGATACACTCAACAACATAATTATGGTCAGCAACGAGACGAGCGCGACCAGGGCCTCCGTGGACGGGCTTCTAACCCCAATCTGCAATATGGGCATCAACAGAGTGGAGGTGGTCACATCAAGAGCGGCAGTGCAAGCAGCAGTAACGCGGGTTCTCAACCAGGGCCGGTACCGAGTGTCCCCCCAATCCCACCGCAATACCTTCAACAACAACCTGGACAAGGAAGTCAGGGCGGCCGACCTGGTCTTGGTGTCGCCACTACCTTTACAACGTCCAATGCTCCAGTGCCTTCTGGCCAGACTCCTGTACAACCCTTTGCCAATACCCCAATCGATGTCCCGTCCCTAATTGCTACGAAAGGGTATAACCCTGCCACGTTTGACACCCGCCCCCAGTTCGCTCGGTACTTTGTTATCAAATCGTACACGGAGGATGATGTCCACAAGTCCCTCAAGTACGAAATTTGGAGTTCGACAGATCCAGGTAACAAGAGGCTCGACAAAGCCTTTAAGGACACTGCAGGGCGAGGACCAATATATCTGTTCTTCAGCGTGAATGCTAGCGGGCACTTTTGCGGAATGGCTGAGATGTTGACCCCCGTGAGTTGCTGCTTATTCACGCAAAATAGATCTTGTTCATATTCCATTGATTTCAGGTCGATTACACACGGAGCAGTACAGTGTGGGCTTCTGACAAATGGAAGGGTGTCTTCAAAGTTCGATGGATCTTCGTCCGCGACATCCCCAATCTCAATCTGCGCCATATCAAACTCAAGTAATTCTTCTCTTTTTCATCTTATTTTTCATAATTTTCAACTTTTTGTTATAGCAATACGCAAGAACGCAAACCCGTTACAAACTCACGGGATACACAAGAATTGCTGCCTGATGCTGGTCAGGAGATGCTGAGGATATTCCACACACATCCCGCTCGAACATCCCTGTTACAAGATTTTGCATTTTATGAGGTTTGAATCCCCTTCTTGCTTTGAAAATTATGGACTCACATGGCTGTACTAGCTCCAAGCCATGCAAAAGATGCAAGCCACTAGTGGGGCTGCCGCTTCACCCCCGCCCTCGCTTCATTCGCCTCAACTTCCCCCAAGTACAATCGCTGCTGGCAGTGCGAACTTCAATTCTAACCCATATAACGCAGCCCCGATGATGCAGATGGGCATGAACATGGGTATCAACGCTGGTGGACAGTTTAGTGGTAATCAACAAGGCCTTCACCCGCAGACACAGGCTATGCATCAAAGTGTTATGCGGCATCCTAGCCCTGGACCAGCTCAACAAGGACAAGGGCAGAGTGGGTATACGGGTTATTGAAGATGATGTCCTTCTTTGCCCCTTCAACGCCAAAGGCGGCGTATACACGAAAACCATCTCTTTCGCATCAAAAGGAATACACTGGGTTCCCCAGTTCCTCAATGACGACGTTCTCTCTTTGTAAAACTCCTTTCGGTTGTTTGTCACATATGCCCTACCCATCATTCCAATCATTTCTTCTCTGCCACAATAGGTTCTCGTTCCGCCGTTTTTCAAATCAAGCGCGTCAGGCTGCCAAGCTGTGGTGCCTTCTACATCCTATTCATTTTATTGATTTCCAGTCTTCCAATTACTCCTCATCTATTAACTTACATCTCTATTCTGTTTGGTTCTAACTTCTCCCCTCCTTCGCTTTCGATTCATTGCGAAGTTTTTGTTATACTTTATTGGTACACCTGCATAACGGACACGGGACAGTGAATGGTCGTGGACTGCCGCTTGTTCGCTTTCTTGTATTTGTTCTGCAACATTTGACGTTGTTCACCTACACAATACCTAGTGTACTTATATCAAATGCATTCCTCGGTTCTGGTTTTACAATCCTAGGGCTTATCCTAAAGCAGGAATTCTTTCCTGTACAGGCAAGTCACGATTTCAATGTGGGGATTTTTTTAGTTGGCATCACTCCTAGAAGCAAACAACAAATCGGGCATCCGTCAACTCTTCTCTCACATGCGTTCGGTTGTCTACTCTAGCGCCTTACGCAATGGCGACCCGGATGGTGAAAGCTATCTCTCCCAACGAGTTCGCTCAGATGATGCAGGTCGCCCGACCACCTGTTGGATGGTCAAATACAATAGGTAAGAGACAATATTATCATCATGATACTCCTGGACTCCAACCAATTTTCTCTAGCTGCCGCTAATTCTGGAGGGCCGGACTCTACATGTTTGCTCTTTCTTTTGAATCAATATATTAAGGGTCGAGGCAAAATTGAGGAAAAACACCGCAAGGACGACAAACTCTCCCGAATAGTGTCTCTCACAGTTGACCATGGTTTGCAGGAGTCATCCTCCGCGATGGCTGAGCAGGCTGCAACGCTTGCAGAGTCTATTGGTGTAGAACACATCACGACGAAATTACCATGGGGTCGAACAAATTATCCTCCGAAACCTGGACCAGATGAAAAAATAGAAGAGGTTGCTCGTGATATGCGTCAGAGGGTTCTCTTTGGGCATATGAAAGACTTGAACGCCAATTCTCTGGCTCTGGGACATCACGCTGACGATCAAGTGGAAACAATGCTTATGCGGCTTGGAAGGGGTTCAACTCAATTTGGCCTTTCTGGTATGAGGCCTTGTCGGAGGTGGGGAATGGGATCTGGAACACCAGAGGATGATGCAGCCTATGGGATTCATGGCCTACGAAAATGGATCGTGAGGCCGCTTTTGGGCGTTGGCAAAGTGAGTTGGGGTTTAGTACATTGCAGAATGATAAAATTAAAGTTAAGTTTTCCTAGGATCGTATCATTAAGACATGCGAAGACAATAAACTGGAATATGTCACTGACTCCACGAACTTTCAACCCCAGTTGACCATTCGAAATGCCATTCGGCACGTCATACACACCGGGGGAGCAACAGCTCTGACTGCGAATGATCCAGAATTTGAGAAATTTCCTGCAGACATTGCCCAACAACTGGCGGACATTAACGTTGCCGCCGCACGTGAACCCAGCTACGGGTTCAATTTGGCTTCTGACTTGTGTCAATTGAGGGAGGCGAGCATGAGGTTGAGTTCATCAATGGTAAAGGTCGATAAAGCAGGTTTGTCGGACCCGCTCTTGCAACCCAGATTGTCTCTGACTATTCTCAACTTTAGTTGACGATTTTATTGCCAAATACAGACTCTCATCTCCTCCAGGAACTCTCCGGCTACCTGTGCTGCCCCTACAGGAGATAGAATCTCAACTGGTTCGAGAAGCGCTGCTATATCGCGTCGCCCGTTTTGTGTCACCGGAGCCATGGGGAAGTCCTCGAGCGGAACTGGGCCGTAGGAAATCTAGCATGAACAGACTTATGGCAGCTGTCTGGAACATGGCGGCAATCCGCACGAAAGCCAGCTGCTCTATAACCGTGGGATCAGGAATCTGGTGGAGACTTGTGGCCTTTGGGAAGAACCAACTGCGTACATCAGTGGACAATTTTGGCGTCAAAGACCTAGGATGGGTAGCTCTTCGTCAACCAACGGCCAAATCAGACCCCGGCAGAGAGGTATTCCGGCCTCTCAAACATAATGTCACCCAGCAATTGCTCCAAATGAGGCAAGAGTGGCTCTCTAACCAGAAAGCAGACACTTTCGAAATCCTGTTTGACCGTCGGTTCCTTATCAGTTTTCGCGTCGACAAGATACCAAAGCAGATCCTCGAGATGCTGTCATCGAACTCCAGTTTCAGATTTTGCCGCGAACGCCTTGGATTTTGCCTCAAGTTGTTCACCATTATAAAAGAAAAGATCATCCAATCCATCAAGTTATCGTACGACAAGAGTACTTTTGGGACAGAGAATACGGCACTAAAATACCCAAAAATACTACCGCGGATTGGGTTTCTATTGAGTCGTTCAGGCCAGTCACTGCTCTTTGAGCAGGGAATGAAGCCGTACCCGCGTACCCCCCTACTCGTCAAATTAAAGCCATTCGTTTTCTTTATAAGGTGCAATGCAAGCAGTTTAATGCTCAGAATTTTCCCAACCGTCAATCCGATGGGGCTCAAGGGTCGGCTGCAATGTTAAGGTTCTCGTCATTTTTCTTTCCTCAAGAAACAGAACCCCCTCCGGTTTTATTTACCTTGGGCCAGTGCCAATCAAACCACATGCATCACAAGGCAAAGCAGCCCCGTCGAATCTTTCAAGCAGGCCCGCCAGAACACTTTTGCAACTTTCGGACACTCAGGAACCTGGCCTTTGCAGCCATCACATACCACGTAAGCAATCTATATAGGTAGATCTACGCATAAATGTGCACGCCTGCTCACAGACAAACCGAACTGGGTCATGTAAACTTGAAACTGTGGCTCTCCATCTGCCAAAGTCACGGTAGTTAGCTTTGAGTCCAGTGCCTCGATAAATACGAAGGGAACAAACCGTAATTTCTCCACCTCGATAGCTTCCTTTCTTCTTCTTGTTTTTCTCTTTACGGAAACCTGCCCCACGCGTGACGATGAGGTCTTCATGCGCTCGTTTGCCATAGTCGTTCTGGGGTGCTATCTATTTGTAAAAATTTAAACAGCACATTAGCTCAATGAAACATGGTATGATACAGACAAAATAAATGAACACTGCACCTTTGCAACATATCGGTTATCCGCTATAGGTTCGACCTTATCAGGATCAACCCTCTTGAACCTTTCGTTAACTGGAGCCTTCCAATTACTACCTTTGCGACTTAATGAACTCGGGGCCGCTTCGGTGGCCGTTACAACAGCGCTACCGTTGATCCCCGTCCGACGCTTCTTGGTGGGCTGGGATTGTTCGACATCCTCGTCCTTGGTCGGCACTAAAGCAGCCTTATCTTCGATCATGCTTGCGCTTGAATGAGATTCCAAGTCTTTGGAAGAACCCGAGGTTTTCTTCAATTCTTTCTTAGTTTTGGATTTCTTCGCCCCCCCGTCATCGGAATCATCGCTCGAGCTGGAACCCGAACTCGAAGAATCAGCGGGGTCATTTTTGGAGTCAGCAACGACTTGAGATTTTTCTGTCTTCTTTTTTGGGATGGATTTGGTGCTGGAGTCAGAATCAGAGCTTGAATCATTAGAGGGCGAGTTTGGCGATGACAGTGTTTGGCTTGTATCGCGCTCCGGGGCCGTAACGTTTATCTTCGTTCCTTTGGTGTCGGCATGCTTTTCCTTGATTAGTTTTTTCTTCTTACTTTTAGACGATCCGGCGTCGCTCGATTCGTCATCTGTATGACGGGGTCAGGTTCCTTGTACTATGAGGTAAAGTTTGGAAAGGACCTTACCGGAGTCCGAGCCAGAGCTTGAGGAAGAAGAAGAAGATGATGATGATGATGACGATGATGATGAGGAGGACGGAGATGAACCTAGAGAAAAGGGACATGAGAAAATCCTTTCTCGAATAAACCCACAGGGTTCCGGTGACACTGACCTTTTGCTAACGATGATTTTTTCGCAGGTGGCGTGAGCTTCTTGACATTTTTCACTACAGCAGCTTCCTTAGCGGATCCGGGGGAATCTGAGTCGGAATCATCATCATCAGATGACGAGGACGAGGACGAAGTCGAGGATGATGAGGAAGATGGGCTCTTCGAAGCCTTTTTTTCTTTCTTTCCCTTGGATTTGGTTTTCTTTGTGGAAGAAGCGCTAGAGCTACTCGACGCTATGGAATGGAGTAAGATAAAAAGTGTTCACGTCCGAATGTTCTCGACACGTACAGGTAGAATCGGAATCAGAACTCGAGTCTTCCGAGTCGGAATCTCTGCATTCGTTGAGTTATGATTTGTCCAGAAATTCAGAAACACAAACTCACGAGGATTCCTGCTGTTGAGAGTTGTTCTTCCATTGCTTGATGATCTCGTCTAGTTGAGGTCCTTCTAATTCTATGCCGTCCTTAAGGACAACGACCTCCTTGGCAGCTTTTTTTACGGCCTGTGCAGCCTTGGTATGCAGCTGCTTCGTTAGGAAAGCATGAATCAAGGTATACGTCGCTGAGAGAGAAAATATGAGACGCTGATCGAGCTAGTGCACATAACACATACTGGCAAGATTACCGTCCATGCCGACTAAAGGGTATCTCTATAGCAGTTGACAACAGACTTTTTTTTGGAGGGGAAATCCAAAAGGGAAGTATTTCTCACGGTACTTCATCACCCACCGCGACGATGAGCACGATCAAGGGTCTCGTAAAATCGGATGTTAAATACGACGGCTCCTCCCTCCGCGTCGCCATCGTTCACGCCAGATGGAACAAGGCTATAATTGACAGCCTTGTCAACGGCGCTATCACCAAGTTAAAGGAGCGCGGGGTCAAGGAGAGCAATATTGTCGTCGAATCGGTACCAGGAAGTTTCGAGTTACCCCTGGCGTGTTCAAGGTACGCCAATCTAATCGTCCGGAAATAATTACCGCCTTCGTTAAGTAACACCGTTGCACTATCTAGAATGATTGCTGGATCCCGTATCCAAACGGGCGCGGCTAGTGTGACCGACCTTCTCGGGGGTTTGAACTTCAATCTGCCAGGATCGCGCTCAGGAACGCCAGCGCCTCCCGGTGCAGCTTTGCCTCCACCCAATCAACCGTTTGACGCCGTCATTGCCATTGGAGTTCTCATCAAGGGCGCTACCATGCACTTTGAGTATATCTGCGAGAGCGTATCCCACGCGTTAATGAAGATTCAGCTGGACACCGGTGTTCCTGTCATTTTTGGTGTGTTGACCGCCCTTACGGATGATCAAGCGTTGGAGAGAGCAGGTTTGGGCCGAGGATCGGAGAAAGGTCACAACCACGGCGAAGATTGGGGTCTTGCGGCGGTGGAAATGGGTTCTCATACTCGTCGCTGGGCAGAAGGAAGGTTTTCATGAAGGAGTGCAAGGGGCAGAAATGCCGAAATGTACAGTTAGTCTTAGCCGTTCCAGTCTTTTATAGAATTGACCAATTCATTGGCGCCCATACTCGTTCGGGTCAAAGAGTGACTAAGAGTGATGATTGAAAAAACATAGTCCAAAGTAAGTCCAAAGACAACGTATATACGAAAGCGGAGGATCACGCGGAATGCGATTTTAGCGAGCAATGTTCGATAGATGCATTAAAGAATAATGGTAATCGGGGAGCAGCCTATGTTGATGAGGGAACTTGCCCCAGGGCCACCGTTCTGTGGGAAAAGGAGCACGTTCAGGAGGGGAATAATGAAAAATGAATATTCAATGCTCACGTAAGAATTGCCGGTGCAGCAGAGGGTTTGTTGCAAACAGGTTGTGCCACCAACGCCGACAACGGAGATGGGGCTGCAACCAAATCCAAGGAGTTCGCCGAGGAGAGCGTCAATTCCTAGAAGACCAAGCAAGAGGGAAACTGGGTCATCGTGAGTTTCCACCTGATAGTTGACGATTAGATCGAAGTTCTTCAACGACAGGATATACAGTGCATTTTGACCTTGTGGGTACTGTCGCAACAGGCAAGTTTGCCTGTGTTGCATTGAGCCGGGGGGTCATTCCTGGCGACCTTTATAACGGTTAGTTTAGGCACTAAACCCAGAACTAGTGGAAAGACACACGAGGGGGTTGGCGGCCACGATGAGCGGCAGACCCAAGACGATGAGAGACTTGAAAGCAAGCATGTCGAGCGAAGGAGTCGAGAGGAGTCGTTGGTTCGCTGAGTTGTGAAGACTGAGGAAGTCTGAGTGGCCGTCCCAAATACCTACCAGGCTTTATACCTCATCGGACAGATGCAACATGAAGGTGCCAGATTTTTTTAGGCTCAGAATGTCAGATAGAACCCTCGGAATGAGCGGAAGAAGGAGAAATGCCGCGCAGGGAAAGAAAGGGGTCGAGATCCAAGTTTGCATTTCTGTTCAAGATGCTTCCTCGCTCGGATGGCAGCAGCCAGTGAATATCCAAAGTTGCAAGAACTGGTTCGGGCGAGGTCTGTCGCCGTCGCAATGGAAACCATTTTTTTTTTTCAACAAAGCGCGAGTAAGGTCAAGTCTTGCCAATGTATTAATTTAGTTGGCGGTGCGAAATACATTTAATGCAGAACAAACGTTATGCGTGAATTTTCCCCAGAGGCCAGGGGCAGGCGGCGGTAGGGGACCAAATGATGGCTAGATGTGACTGAGGCCGAATAAGCCGCAAGATGCGCCACAGTACCGCATTCGGACGCCGGTGCACAAGGCCGTTTGTCAATTGCGGTCTTTTTGCGGTATTCTCTTGGGCACTCCGTGGACTGACAGTCGCAGGTCTCGCCCACGTCCATTTTGCTCTTCTTTTGAAATGGAGGTCGATATCTAGTCCAGGAAGCATAAGAATCGGGAAATAGTATTCCTAGAAGAAAAGTTGTACAGCCTACGTTACACCACCTTCCCCGTACCGCGCGCACATTATTACCGAGCGGCGACCACGTCAGAGAAACATGCTCATCTTGACGGGTCTCCTCACTGCTGCTGAATTACCCTCGAGGAATTTATAAGTGACCCGATACTTTTTTTCTACATTTTTGCGGGCCGCGGCTTTATTTGTCGTTTCAGAAGGAACAGTAATTGGTCGACCAAAGAAGTCTGTAGGAGGCTATACGACACACATGGGTAAGAGTTGCTTTCGAAAAAAAGTTTGAATGAATACCTTGTCTGCAATATCCCGAGTATCGATTTTGACACGTTTACTTGGGTGGGTAGAATCAATTTCCGTTTCATCACTTCTCGAACTGGAGAAACGGTAACGGTAAGAGGGCGAGATCTCGGTTCGGGGGAAGAACACCAACCTAGATTTTCCGAAGAAATCGTGTTTTCCTCTTTTGCCTTTCTCTACAATTTCGGTATCTCGTGCAATTAATTTGGCATCGATCTGGAAGGAATGATCAACGTTTACATAGGCCTCTAGGACCGCAATGGACAGCCCACCTCCGCAGATACCAGCTGTCGTACTGCATATCGTGAAACTGCGATATCAGCTGCTCGTTTTCCGTCGTAGGTGACAAAGACGTCAATGGGACTGCCTGATGCTCAGAAAAAAAAGAATGTCAGATCTCAAGAGGACTTACGGGTCTAAACGATACGAAAGCGTTCCGTCCTCCGCCCTCTCCTGAACAAATCGCAACTCTAACGCAGCCATGATATCAACCAGGCGATTCATAAGGGCTTTCTCTTGGGGGCGGGTGACCTGACTATTTACCTAGCGTATGTAGGTAAGTGGCGTGAGGAGAAGGATGATGGAGAAGAAGACTGACGGGTCGAAGGGGCGGAGAAATTATCCTGTTCAGGACTGGCGCGAATTCGATTTGGAGAGTAGGGGTACTAATTAGATGCCTAAAATTCCCCCCGTATCGAGCTGTAGCTGTGTGAAGACATTTGGCGAGTGACTTGAATATTTCTCCGTTACTTCTTGTCAGTTGCAAATGCTGCAAAGTGATTGAGCCAACCATATCTGGATATCGGAAAGGTAGTCCTACCTCCCAATCGGCCTGGTTACGTTCCACTCGCTCTCCGCTCTTTTCTTGGAACAACGGGTAGAAAGGCACTAGCGTGTAAGGCAGGTATTGGATGAGGGCAAAATCACCATCAGTGTACATCGCCGAGGAAAGGCGGTCGTGAGTGGTTAACCATTCAATGCCTTGTTCGTGCCTCGAAAAATTAGCATCATGTCGACGAAGCGTGGCGTAGTGGCCAAAACAGCCTGCACGTAAATATCAGTGGAAATGCTTTCCTCCGATTCAACCAGGCGATATATACCTGTGGCAATAGCACTGTCTCGACCAACCCCTTCGATATCTCGACTGAGCCGATGAACATATCTTGATTCTTCTTCTTCTGTTAGACCCAATTCCATAGTGCGCTTTTTTGTCAGGGGCGTAAACAGGTTATTGAGAACTGAATGGACGGTCGTATCGGCCTCCTTCATCCCCGAAGTAGCCTTGCGAATAACGGCCTCGGAAACGTCCTCATTGCGGGTTTTAATGAACTGGGATATGGAATACGATCAGAGGAAATTGGGTTCGTCAATCAAACTCGTGCCTACCTGGAGAGTATTGAGACAGCCGCGAAGATCGCCTTTCGCAACACTGACTAAAGTACTCAGAGCTCGGGAGTCTGCTTTCAGCCCCTCTATTTCACAAATTTCCTTCAGTCGCTTCACAATGTGCACATCAGCAGGCCTGCTAAACCTGATTTGATATGCATGAGGTCGAAGCTTGGCCAAAGAGGAGGCATTCTGGTCGTTGCATATGCAGATAATAGGTCGCAGAATAGGTCGCCCAGTGTTTGATTTTTTATGATGGGATGAACGCTCTATAATATAATTGGTATCATCCTAGTGAACTATGCAATTGCGGCATACCTTTTTTTCGCGGCTTGGCATTTATGAGTTGCACCAATTTATGAATGAAAGTATTCGACTAAGTTCCTCTTATCAGATGCAGAGAAAAAGGGCAAGGAGGCCAAACACACATTATCACCGGATCCTGTTGCACCGTCAATCTCGTCGATCACAAGTAGGACCGGTTTTGTACTGCCAATGGCAGAGCCCGATTCTCAAGTGGGCCGTATTCGGTCGTCGACAATAGACCCTGTCCTTGCATCGCTGAGGTTTATTCTTGAATGAGACACAATCCCCAAAAAATACAATACCGAATTCACCGACCTTGCATTAATCTCCATAACTTCGTAACCCGCTTGTCGTGCAACAACGTGGGCCAAAGTCGTTTTACCGAGACCAGGTGGGCCTGATAGGAGCAGAATCTAGGGGCATCCATAAATTTCCGTTGATGCACAGTTAATTGGTTATTATGCAAGACCTTTTCTTGAGGACGGTGAAATTCGTCCAAGTTCGCATCCTCATCCCCATCTCTTGCGCGCTTTTTTCCTCGCGACTTTCCAAAGACACACCAATCCCATTGCTTGACCCAGGACAATGCATCCCTCGCGACTCTTTCGTTGCCCAAGAGCTCGATGAATTTCCGAGGACGGTATCTGTCAACCCATAGCATATCCTCAACAGCAGCTTTCCCTGGGATAGAGCTCTGAGCTTGCAATTCCCGGTCACTGTGTTAGGAAATGAGTCTTTGTTAGAAATGCCAAGGCTCCCAACTGACCGTCTTTCCAGGTTCGCCGCAGTTTCCGTGGATAATCGATCCATAAGTCTGTGAATAGGTATCCCTAGAAGGTTTCCCATTGATCGAGAGGAGGAGTGGGATGCCTAGTCATGAAATGAGCTCTTCCCTGGTTAGAATCTGTGTGAAACTAACGTCGGCGGCAGTGTAAATAACTTTTGATTTTCGTCGCAAATAGATAGTTTGTCCGTCGTAAGTTGTAGCTCGCAGGGTTGACCTTGGTATTCGCATTACTGTCGAGGATGATTCTGAGTGACGAGGAAGAAAGGGCGGAAGGCCCAGGGCCTCAGAGATTGGGGGAAAGTCTGGATCTAAAAGAATGTCAGAAGGATGGCAATGGTAGCACAACATTGTTTGGAACAGACCTGGTGACTGCAGTCTGGAAAGTGATGTTGATTTGGTGTCGCTACTGGATCCAGAGGACGCCCCATCTGTTCCAAGAAGGCCGGTTCCGAGGAAGGAGAAAGATGGTGCTTCACATTATCTGAGCATATGAACAAGCCTTAGGGTTTTAATAAACCATACCATTAAGCACGGTGGTCTGGGACTCGGACTCCGGGACCTCGTGCACAGTTTGTGGTGAAATGCCGAGCAGCCCATTAGAGACGAACATAGAAGATCCCAGAATATCTTCAGGAGGTTTGGGGAGAGACGTAGAGGACGTGGAAAGGAGTCCAGTCGCGGTAAACATGGCTGTTGATAGCAACTTCAGGATTCATTGCAACTAGATCTCGCGTCAAGTGACAACGAACGCGTCCCGTCACGCGCAAACACTATCGTCACAAGCATCCATTCGGCCCGACCCTTGCCTGATAAACATCGCTGGTCGCCTATCGCCTACTATCTTCAACACCGGCCACCATGTCGAAACCGACCCCCAACATCCAAAATTTAGCAGAAGGTGGAGATGAATGTACGTCTTTATAACCTTTTATTCCAGCTACTCTTATCCAACCAGTTTTTTAGCATTCCGCGCACTAATCCAAGCAATCATCCCAGACTCAGGTTTGGGACCCAATGGAAAGCTCAGCGGTCAAGATGTCGCCAAATTGACTGAGAAACTCTCAGAACTTGTCGGACCGTCAGCTGCCCAGGGATTCCAGCAAACTCGTAATGAGAGGGGTGAGGTATGCCCGTATTCGACATGTCTCTCCTTTGATCGCTGAAACTGGTTAAAGCTGGTCAATGAGGAAGGTCTACCAATAATCGATATAACCGAGCCTTTAGAGGTTTCATTCACCCGAAGCACCACGGACTCTCAACCCCCAGCTGTCACTGTGGAACCTCTCATTCCCTTGGCTACTCTTCCTTCTACCACTCAACAACGTCTTCGTGAAAGACGCAATCGCATTTTGGATTTGCTCGAGGAAGAGGAAGCAAGGGCCGAGAAAACGGACAAACGACGCGAGTTAGAAAGCAAAGAAGAAAACCTAACAAAAAATGAGGAAGCCGCAGCCAGAGAAAAGAGGGACGCCCGTGAGCTACAAAAAAAAATGGGTCGCGCCCTGTTGCAAAATATGGGGAAGGCAAGGGAAAAGGAGGAACAAAAAAGAGAAGCCCAGCGTCTCTTGGATGAAGAAGCGGATAGACGTAGGTCTCCCTCTATCAAGAAGAAGACTGTAGCGTTTGCCGAAGCTGTCGATCGGGTCGAGAATGTAGAGGACGACTCAGTTCAAGAAAATTGGGGAGATGTCATTCCAGCGAGGCTCGGGCACAACAATCGGCCAACCTTGATGTCTCAAAACCTGCTCGATAACCTTCCCATGAAGTCTTCCGTCGTGGAGCGAGTTCCAGGAGGTCAACCGACTTTGCCAAAATCTCCTCGTCCCACCCAGCACGCTTTTGATTCTGACGACGAATCTGATCCGGGGGCTGATTCTGAATCAGAAACTGAAGCAGGAGTAGACGATGAACCTGTTCTTGAGCAAGACGAAGTCGATTTTGATCTCGCCCAACATCAACGAGAAATTGCCTTGGAGTATTACAGAAAGCGAAGTACTCTAGGAGGAGAAGCCGCAGCTGCAATGATGAACCATTCTCATAGCAAGGATGAGATACCGGTATGTCCCCATTTCAGAGTATTCTATCAGTTAATTAATAGCTCCTTGAACCAGGATGATCTGCCTCGTGAAACTACGAAACCAGCTGTTTCCCAATTCAGGGCGAGCCGATTTGCTGAGGCCTACAATGCCGTAACACCTACCTCGGAAACATCTTCCACGTCTTTGGCCGCTTCTATTATTCCTGTTTCATCTGCCAAGACTATCCAGAAAGCCGTGAGGACTGGAAAGATTAACACTGACGGTAAATTGGTTGGAGGCGAAGCCGATAGTGCAAGTGAAGAAGAGAACGAAGAAATCCAAGAAATACTCCATCTTTTGCGGAAAGGAGAAGTCTACAACCTTGGACCAGATGGAAATTATCTTCATACAGTCCCATCTAGGGGGGGAAACGAAACGCCTTCCGCCTCTGCGTCATCTTCGTCCAATGCCAACGCTCAACGTGCTGACTCTTTGCCTCCTCCGAGTATGCTCTCAAAAGGTTCCAAATTCAAGGTTTCGCGACTTGCCATGGGTAGACCACAATCCAATGTGGCTTCTATCCCAGGACCATTATCTACAGAAACCCTTTCGCCGTCTGTCACCCCCGTATCCCATGCTAGTAGATCATCTCCCAAACTAAACTCGCCCGAGCTCACGTCATCCACGGCGGCTGACAAATTTGCTGCAACGATCCACTCTCCTAGCCCAGAAAAACTGAGTTCTCAAAACTCATCATCCTTTTCAATGATCATCGACTCGCCGTCTTTCCCAGCCCCTCATGGCCCACCTAGTACCTCGATGCCTTCGCAAATGGTCGTTCCGTCCCCGTCATTCCCACCACCACCACCACCACCACCACAAGCCTCTACAAGTCGGCCCCACCGTCCACCAACCGTCTTGGCTTCTACTGTAAGAGAGTCAACATCTCAGCAATCAACTAGCATCAATGCTTCTGTTGGGACCTCGGAGAAGAAGGTTTCTAGGTTTAAGGCGGAAAGGATGTAACCTTTCTGCCACTAAAAAAAATCGACCTATACCCTTTCAGTTCATGATGCGGGTTACTTGTTGAATGACTATTTTATTGGCTTCCTTGCTGTGCGTAAATTACATTGATTGGGAATATCGATTGTGGTTTGCGAGCAGATATATGTATGTAGAACTGTGGTGCTGTAAAAGTAATCAAAGGAAACTTGGAAACGAAGCAAAATTGTACGCCTACAGAAATTTCGAGGAAGCGATGATGATGTTGCGACATAAAACGTAAGTGGTCTACAGTATAAGCATAGATAAAGGACGTAGCAATAAAAAAATGGATGATCCCAAACTGATGCGCGAACAGCTTTCGTTCAAAGTTTAAAACAACCAAAAACTTTTACATAAGGTTCAGCAGATCAGTACTTGACGAGTAACTCTTCCAATGATTCTACCAATTCGGTCATGGTGGGCCGATCTTGGTATTCATGTGCCCACATGCGTTCTAGCAGGTCAATTAATTCGGGACACCATTGTTTTCGTAGGCCATTAACGGATGGACTAAACAATAATCGATGAGATGGGTAATCCACCAGTGGCTGATAGGATACTCACCGTTGGCGTCTTGCGCCTACGATATCATAGATGGCATGCTCGTTCATTCCCTGAACAGTATAATTAGAAAAAAAAACAAGTCAAAAAGAAACGAAAAGAATGCGAACCTCCCAGGGGAACTTTTTAGTGGTCGCATGCCATTGGAGCATCTCCCAAAACACCATCGCACAGGAGAAGACATCGACCTTGTGGTTGTACTTTGGATGCGCGTGCCAGAGTTCTGGCGCTTGCCAATTTACAGTCCCAACGAGACTGCGAACCATGGATCTAGTCGATTGCTTCACCTTGGCGAGCCCAAAATCTGCGATCTTAGCTGTGCCTTTAGCAGTGATGAGGATATTGGAGGATTTGCAGTCTCGATGGATGATGGACGGCTTTCGGGTGTGGAGATATTCCAGCCCTCGGGCGATATCAAGCATCATTTGCAACTAGTGAAAAAGTCAGTTCTGGATCGAGGGGCAAAAGAACATCGACGTACGACTTTGTGGAGAGTTGGCGCGTTTGTATTTCGGATGTAATCAAAAAGATCGCCATTCGAGCACAATTCGCTGATGATCATGACTGGGGTTTCTTTGGTATTTTCTGGTATACTAACCCCGAGCTAAGCATAGGAACATGATTAGGACAACTAAGGATTCAAGAAAAAATTACATACGAAGCGAACAATATTTGGGTGGTTGAAGGCTCCAAGCAGCTTGAGTTCCTTGATGTCCACTGTAGGTAAATGGATCAGCAAAGAAACATTTCGCAGCCAGTTGACGCACTAGCACTTAGTTGGCCTCTGAACTCCGAGATAGCAACCTTCCGGTTTTTCAATTTGCCGATATACACGTCTTTGAAGCCACCGCTGCCGATCTTCTCTAGTTTGGTTATTTTCTCGGGAGGTATTTCTCGGTCTTCCAGTCCAAGGCTTTCTAGATCCAACTCGAGATCCTCGTTTTCTTTTCCAGGATTAGGGGTACGAGGTTCATCTGTATGGGTGTACTCGCTTCGCAAAAGGACAGGAACGGCAGTATCGGTCGCGCCTGAATGATGCTTAGTCCTCCGCTTCCTCCTATTCGAGGAAGGCCGAACAGTCCCCGATGAGGAGGGAGAGGAGAAATCATTGCCTTGACGATCACGCCACTGCAGAAGGGCCTCTGCGAGCTGTGGTTTAGTGCCAGATGGATCCAGGTCTCTTGTTTCACAAAGCCGAACCAGATCATCCCTGCGCATGCGAACAAGGGTTTTGGCAGTGGCGATAGTTAAGTCAACTGAAAAAAAGATGAGAAAAGTAATATTTTGATAAAGATGAACTTGCCATCGTCTTCCATTGCCTCATCTTCATCGGTTTCACCTTCAGCATCTAGGTCGACGTCTTGGCCATCCACGCTCTCTTCTTCTTCTCCCTCTCCTTCACCCTCCGCATCCTCCTCCTCTTCCTCCTCATCATCATCAACTTCCATCTCAACATCTTCTTCCCCAACGATTTTGCCATTTCGAAGCTTCCGAGGCTCAACCGCGATGGTGGCCTCGTCATCTTCTTCCTCCACAGCCTCTTCCTCGTTTTCTTCTCCTTCATCCTCTTCCTCCACTTCCTCCCCGTCCTGTTCTTCCGCTTCCTCCTTCTCCTCGTCGTCACCCTCGTTCTCTTCGTCCACGCTCGGAGCTGCCCTGTTCCTAGTCCTTCTCGGCTTTGGTCTCCGACGCAATGGAATTCGTCTTCCTCGAGGTTCTGGTGAGGGTGAGATCGACGCCGAAGAAATCAGTTCGTCTACTTCTTCTTCCTCTTGAACGTCATCCTCTTCCTCATCCATGACACCGGGCTGCTCGTCGTCGTCGTCCTGTAATTCATCCTCTTCCTCTTCGCCCTGAGCGTCCTCCTCCTCCTCGCCTCCCTCTTCCTCCTCCTCGACTTCCTCTGCATCTGATTCTTTCAAGGTGCCTATGCGTCCCTTTGCCTTCCTCATAGGAGTTACACGCAGCTTTCGCCCCGTTGCACCCTCGAAGACCTCCGTCCCTTGAACATCTTCGTCACACTTCCGCTTCCTCCGTTGTTTCGAATGTGGGACAGGCGTAGCGTCAAGATCTTCTTTCTCCTTTCCTTTCGCCTTCTCGAGTTCGCGATCTTTACTTCGCAGTCGTCGAGGACTAGGTTGCCCGAGGGGCTCCTTGTCAGAATCCTCGAGTTCTGTGAGGTCGCTTTCAAATCCAAACACCCGTTCGTGCTCCCTGTCCCTGGAATGCCTTCTGGAGGGAGTCTGAAGATGGACTTCGACCTCCTCGCTAAATTCAACTTGCTTAGCCTTCCCTTTAGCCTTGCCTTTGCTCGTTGTCACCTGAGAGGTGCTTGGATCCGAGTTTGTGATGGAAACATTGCGAGAACGCAATCGCGTGGCAGGTGGTGACAGATTAACGCTTGAGGTGGTGCCACTCGTACTAGGAGATGATCGGGCCGATGCTCTCCGTCTATTATAAAATTAGCATAGAGAGAGTAGAATGCAGCAAATAGCCGACCTTGTGGTTGTTCCGTTGTTCGCAACCTCCACTTGAGCTGAAGCCTTCCGCTTCGCCATAGCTTTTGGGGGCTCACCAAGTCCCAAAAGATTTCCCATAGAAAGGCTACGATGCTTTACTGGGCGAGACGGAGATTTTGAAACGTCATGCAAGGTGACTCGTCTCCGTAGTGAACTGGAGCCATTAGGTCGACGAGGACCAAAGTCCGTTTCTTCGTCACCTGTAAAGTGACCATCTTCACTTTCTGAAGATGCACCGTCAGTTTTTCCAGGAGGAGACGATGGTGGTACGGATGTTGCATCATCCCGAGAGTTGACGATGGTTTCGATGATTTGAGATTTTGTAAGGGAATCTCCATCGACTGCATGGCCTGCAAGCTCGTATAGGCGAATGAGGTGGGGTTTGCGAAGTCGATTGAGTCTGTTCCGAGGTGCAGAATGAATCAAATAGCCATCTGCTAAATATACATGAGAATTGATGGGTTATAGAAGACGTTCAGAAACGCACAAGAATCCTCGTGTTCCTCCTCCGCATATTCCTGTTGAGTCTCAGGGACATCTGACTCCTCGGAATCAATCTCCTGAACAGAAGATTCATCCACCTCCATCTCACTCGCTTCTGACTGGCTCTCGTCACTGGTCGACGTTTGGTAAAAGTTCGATGCATGGCCGACCCTAAGGCGCTTTAATCTTCCAGAACCACGCGTCGGTCGACCATGATTGTGCGCATTCTCATTGCTACTGACGACGCGCTTCCGCTTGGACCCTGTGATCACATGACTTGATTCTCGCATCGACTGGTCGGAAATGCCTTGTTTCTGCGAAAGATGAATTCGAGAGGGCAAACGGCGGAGATTTGGTTGGAGAGGGACCAGGACAGGTCTTTCGGCCTTTGGAAGAGGAGAAGGCACGAACTGGAGGGACGTGTGCGAGGCAAGTCTGCTGGATGGGCGTCTTAGGGTATTTCTGCGACTGGTTGATGGCGAACTGATAGATGGGGACGGTGCTTTATGTTGCGGTGAGCGTCTTGCGTGAGCCATAACCAATACTGACTACACAGAATCCGTTGGGATCGCCCCGCCCCAGTCAAATATTGTGAACGTCCTGGGCGCCAGTAGTTGATCCAAGTTTAAGTTGGGACGCGAACCTTGGGGTTCTTTGTGCGGTGGTGATGGTCGGTGAAATAAAAGAGTGGTCGTCGTCGCGGACGTCGTTGGCTGGTTGTGGCAGATATTGGTGCCCTGTTCGATTTCTCTCCTTTGTTTATAGCCACAAATTCAACAGGAACAAGCAATGCCAACCATCTATCACGTGACAGTCGGTCCAAGGCGGCCCGCGGCCCTTGCGCATTCCCTCTCATCTTGCCTCCATGTCGTCCCCCGCAGGCTGCAGAGCTTATCAAGGCCTCGATGTGAAACGTGTCTGGCCAGGTTTTTATTTTGGACTAGTCTTTCACCACTATTGGTAACGGTTCATCCCGATGTCGGTTCCGTTTGGAAATTAGCGATCTCACAAACGGAATGCCCAACATGGAAACCATAAACCTCGAACCCTTTTGAGCGCATTATTCAGTCACACCGGCTTATAAGAACTCGTTGTTTCGTCTTCCGGCTCGCCCATTTGTCGCCCATCCACAATTCTTCGCGATGTTGCTCAAATTTACCACCCCCGACATGCTGAACACGTCCCTCGTTGACGTTTCCACTGGCGAACGCGCGTATGACATCGTGACGATGTTGTTACCTCCCGCGGAAATCCCTGAGGAACAAAAACCTTCCTCCGTTGTTTCCAGTGCATTGCCCCCTTCGTCTGTCGCGTCGTCATCGAAATGTGTGTCCAACGCATCTTCCTCGCCGAAGCAACCGCTGCCGCCCCCGGAGCCAGAATGCGACCTCAACCCTGAATGGAGACGCACTACCGTCACAGATGCAGCGGGCGATGTCGTAGCTAGCGTGACATGGAACGGACGGCGGCCAAAGATCGTCATCGGCGACGAAAAGGTTGGCGCTCTGACTGATCTTTTCGGCTCTTCGACTGTACGATTCATGTAAGATGCTTCGGTGCTTTTTCCCTTCCATTGTTCACTCTCTTTCAGGCCAAAAATACTTGCTATTCCCACTCGCTTTGATACAGAGTACGTGTGGACCGCGACGGCGGACTCCTTGACAGTGTGTGCCATCCATTTGCTTTCCTTTCTACATTTCTCACTCTTTGTTCCCCAGCTCTTCGACTACGATACAGATACGGTTAAAGGCTCCTTCCATTACAATGCCATCCGAATTCCGTCTCCCAGCAAGAGCCCAAAACTCAAGTTATCGTCTCCATCTTGGTACAAGCTACCTTCGTTCTCCACCACCCAATTCTCCCCGACTTCCTCCGCATCATCAATCTCCTGCACGTCATCGTCTGAACCTGGCGCAAAAATACCCAAATCCACCTTCATCTCTACTCGCCTTCCGGGAGTTGGTTCAAATTACTTGGAATTTGGCTCACATCCCCTCGCTCCTGACGTCGAGATTATTTGTGAGCGCACCGCATTTTTTGTTACTCTCAATATTTGCTGACTTCATCTTTGCAAGTATCCTTTCTCATGATGGAAATCCTTCGGAGAGGCAGATTCAGCCTCACACCTTACACCTTTGATAAGCCAAAATTGTGGCAATTCAAAGAAGCTAAGGATTCGTTCCTGCGTCGTCTGCGGCGGAATACTGTGTGATTCCTTTCTTTCTTCGTTGTTCTATCACCATGGACGCATCTGGATGAACCCTTGTTCTTCATATCACTGTGACGGATCTTCGTTCGCAACTCGACCTTGTTGTCGGTTCCACTATCATTTTGTCATATCTTTTCTCTTTTCGGCCCGCCTCATCATCATCTGTACTGGTATCGCTTTCAATTAGACCATGTAATTTTATCCTGCAAATATATCCTAAATTGCAAGTTCGTTTGTGTAAGTCCACCGACACACGATGCGCACGGCTAATAATAGTACAAGGAAACAGACAGTATGGCCAAATTGCTACATTAACCGTGAACTAACTTGAAAAGGGGTTGCCTTTGTGCTGCTCAGTATGTTCCTTGCATTTCCCATACAATCACACGAGTTTGTGATGCTTCACAAGAGTCGATGTGACCATTTGTGACCACTAAAAGTTTTGCTTCCTCGCAGAATCTACACACCTGAACTTTTAAAACCATGGTTGTAACACATTCATCAACGATCATAGCGACCTCCTCGACTTCCCCACCCAAAACCAAGAAAAACCGTAGAAAAATCACCCGCAAAAACCCTGCACACGTCTTCCCCGATTCATCCACCTCCCAACAAAACGACGATGAGGAAATGGGATTTGGGACCCCAGGAGAAAACGCTGGGATGTCATTCAATTCAGCATCCAATCCAACCTCTCAAGACGACGACGAACTCATGATTGATACCGATCCTACACAACTGGCACCTCCAACCACCGATGCTCCCTCATTCGCTCCCGTTGCCCCAGGTGCAGAAAAGTCCACCTTAAAATCGGAAACGCGGCGGATACCCATTCCTCCCCACCGCATGACACCGCTGAAGAAGGATTGGCTGCATATTTTCGGCCCTCTGACTGAAATTCTGGGATTACAAGTGCGAATGAATGTCCAACGAAGATCTGTGGAGATCAGGGTGCGAAATGTCTTCAAAATTCCTCCTTCCCACCTGCTAACCCTTCCGAATGATCAGACATCAAAGCATACGAAAGATATTGGTGCTCTGCAGAAAGGTGCTGATTTCGTCAAGGCATATGCCCTAGGATTCGATGTCAATGTAAGATTCGATTGAGAGATCTTTATTTTCCTGCCCATTAAATGCTAACCACATTTTTCCAGGACTCTATTGCTTTATTGCGTCTAGACGACTTGTATCTCGATTCGTTTGAGATTAAGGATGTAAAGACCCTGCACGGCGACCATTTATCCCGAGCAATCGGCCGCATTGCTGGTCAAGATGGCAAGACGAAATTCACCATAGAAAATACCAGTCGCACTAGGATAGTGCTCGCCGATACGTACGTAAAACTGTGCCAAGTTTCTTGCTTGTTTGGTTGTGGTGCTAATCTTATCTCGAATGCAGAAAAATTCACATCATGGGTTCCTTCCAAAACATCAAAATCGCGCGAGACGCCCTAGTATCCCTAATTCTCGGTTCACCACCAGGGAAGGTCTATGCAGGTCTGCGAACGGTGAGCAGCAGGATGAAGCAAAGAGCTTTGTAACCTACATTCTTTCATTCCACACATACGATATTTTCCTAAATATAAACTTTACTTGTTTTTTTTGGCCAAAGGCCATAAGACATAGCTATGTAGAACAAATCGAAGGTATACATGCATTAACATATTCGCGTTAATCAAGCTGTTTCGAGTAGCCTGTAAAAAGTAGTAACTAGTTTGCTTTACAATCACTCGGAATTGTCGGTGGAGGATATTCGATGAGACTTCTCGTACTGATCAACAGCAGAGTTTTGCAGGACACTAGGATATTTATTAGCGCGAAGATGCATCGGGATGCTTTAACAACTCACTTGTTGATAGCTTGCTGATCCACAGGTGGCCCTTCTCCGTTTCCAACCATAACTCTCTTCCCCACACTGGGAACGCCGTCCACAACAACATATAGCCATCCCGGACCAGGAGGATAAACATATTCGTTGGGAGGACCACGCACTGTGAGAGTGTTTCCTTGAATGCTGAACAACAGGTAGACAAGACGAGAGTTTGCATGAACTGCATGGGTAACGTAGCCTAGATCCATGAGGGCGACTTGGATACGTTTAGCATCATTTGGTTGAGCAGTAACAAATCTCTTCACCTTGGATGCTTGGGTTGCCTACAGTAAGGCCTCGTTGCCTGACAGTCAAGGTGAACTCTTTATCGAAGGCCACCTTTTGCACTGCATCCGTTATCTCTGGTCGATCCTGCGATATGTATGGCGGGCTTAACCACTCCACGCGATATTCAGTACCATACTCTATTTCGCTGCGGTCGAGATTGGGGTTGCTTCCTGCAATCATCACATCTCCCGTCGGAGTCAGCGTCGCCACACTGTGGTATAATCGCGGAATGGAACTGCTTGGGAGATCCTCAGAGCCAAACCGTTGACCAGGTGGCGCCCTTGGGTCGTAAATCACTGGTGTCAATACCGGATTGTCCGCATTAGAGGCTCCAACTTGCTCGACGACGTTTCCATATCCAGATATCCCAGAGGCACCACCATTTATAATGAGCACGTTCCCTGTGGGCAACAGGACGGCATCAGGCATAATACGAGCTTGGGGCATTTGTTCGATTTGCCATCCGGCTTGAATCCCCGCTTCGTCCAAGACGATGCGAGAGCACTGAGAAGACGCCGGTTCTTGAGAGGAAATCTTGTAACCGGGCCTAGAATCATCAATGTCAGAGCCTCCACAAATGAGGATTTCCGAAGTATAATTGTTGCTTGGCGAGAGCGGAAGCAAGACAGCGGTCCCCGCCATTGGATATGTCACGCGTACGCCGTTTGGAATCTGAGGCAAGTACCGTTCAACATTGGACTTCCAATCGTAGATCATAGCATCACGGTTGGCGGCCATGAAGATCTTTCCGTCAGGAAGGGAGAAGGCGATCGGGAAAAGATTCGAGCTCAAGGTCTTCTTCAAAAAAGGGAGTTCGATAGGCATTCCGTGAGAGCCGTGAATGCTTTTTGGGGGATAATATTCGATACTAGGGTTGTTGACTGTAGCATTGTTGATCCAACCACCTTTTCGTGAACCGCCTATGATCATGGCGCTGCCATCACTGATTCGAAGGACGGTGTTGTACCAGCGAGGGCTAGCCATCCGGATGCGCGAGTGATTTTCGTATATATCGCAGGTATCGACAGATGAGGATTCTCAAGGTTCGAAGATACGGATAGCCTGGAGTCCATCTAGGTCGCCAAAATCAGCTGCCGAAGTGTGATCCCTCACGACAGGGTTTCCTCCGACGTTAATAAGCGTTCCATTTCCCAGAAACGTTCCACCGGCGCAAAAAGAGTTGGACTGCATCCTCAAAGGTTTTACATTGTGATTCTCCAGGTTATACAAGGCCGCCCAGGCAGGATGTCCATCTATTGTGAGAGGATTGTGCTCGACTTTGTCAATGATGAGTGCATGAGTTGCTGAAATGATCGATAATTGCATAGCATGGACACCCGTTGTACCCTTCTGCGTTAGTGTCCATCCAGAGAGCGCTCTTGCCGATTTCGGAACCACCTGAGCAAGAGAATCCCCGTTGTTTCTAGTACCAGCAGATCCCCGGGTAACAACAAAAGCATCCAAGTCAATCATCGTGTGCTTAGTAGAGCCCGGCCGCTTTGCAGTGTTTATTATCTTGATGGTGTGAGAAGCCAGAGGCAGGTCGAACTTCCAGAACAGTCTCTGTTGTTTCCGAGGAACCACACGATTGCTGTACGTGTCAACTTCCTCGATGAGTTTACCATCGATCAGGACAGTGCCAATTCCATGCCGTTTATCCGAGCTCCCGAACCACTCTATTCCAGTCCCAATGAAAGTGAACAAGATCTCGGCATTTGGTTCAGAGGAGGAACGCATGGACTTTCCGATGTAGCCTGTAGAGTACCGATCCGTCCAAGTTCCCTTGTAAGAAATCAGAGGAGAGGTCGAATCATAGCTTTTTGCTCCGGGCGGGACGTAGTATGGCGTGAACGATGCAAGTTTCACCGATCCTGGAGTTGTATGGCCATTCCAAGCTGGCTCACTGTTTGTTATGGTTCTCACCGCCAACGCCCATGAGGCCAACATTATTGGGAGCAACGATGGAAAGCGCATGTTTATATGCTACCAGCTGCAGGAAGGGCCTCAGTCTGGCCCGCAGGAGAAAAACGAAGTCAGGTAAGTGATCAGAGTGTTCTATAGCAAGCAATTAATAGGTGTTTGGCGTTATTGTGGAATTGAATATTGGTATTTAGGAAGATACATAATACAGTTTTACATGTTATCTAGACAACATAAAGTGAAGAGATAAGGTAGATTTTACATGTATCATGAATGGGTATTCCAGGAATTATGGAGGCCAACAGTGTCGTCGGATCCATTCACAGGGGTACTCGCTCCTGTTTTGTTTTCGGGTTCGTGGGAGCCGTCTCCGTCGCTTTTACCTTCGACAGTCCCAAAATTCAGATTCAAAGCCTTGAGCCGGTTGTTATCAGCTCGCAAGCTTTCTACATGCTGTAGATACTCTTCGTCAACACCACCAGTGACATATTGACCTGTGAAGACGGAGCAGTCGAACTCGGTGATGGCAGGCCTGAGTTGGCGAACAGAGTCAATCAGGTCGGGTAACGTCTGGAAGATGACAACATCGGCTCCTATAGCGGCAGCGATTTCATCGTTATCGCGTCCATGGGCCACCAGTTCTTTCCGTGAGGGCATATCGATTCCATATACATTGGGATAGCTACATTCAAATGAGAAATCATTTCAGGAATGAATGGTGCTTAACTGACCGGATTGGAGGTGCGCAACTCGCCACAATCACCTTTTTGGCACCTACATCCTTTGCCATTTGAACAATTTCCTTTGATGTTGTGCCCCGAACAATAGAATCTGCGGATACATGATAAACAAGTTTAGAATTTCACAAAGTCATGAGAAGCGTTACCATCAACAAGGAGAACATTCTTTCCAGCGAATTCTAAAGCCATCGCATTGAGCTTTCTTCGCACATTCTTTTTTCTACCGGATAGAATCACGAATACTGAGTAAAAATGTGATGAGTGAGAATGGGATATTGTACCTCATCTGCTGTCCGGGCATGATAAACGTTCTTCCAACATATCTATTTTTGATGAAGCCTTCACGATAAGGAAGTTGCAATTTCTGGGCCAAGTTTAGGGCGGCGACCCGTGAAGTATCGGGAACCTAAGAAAAATTAATTTGAGAGTTCCAAACATAGAAAAAATACACACAGGAATGACGACATCAATATCGATGTTGGCATTCTTCAATACGGCTTGGACCTTTACGGCAAGCGCGTCGCCCATTGCCATTCTGCTTCTGTACACACTGATACCATCAATGACGGAATCTGGTCGCGCAAAATATACGAATTCGAAGATATCGGGGGCGAAAGTGTTAGGAGCAGCGATTTGTCGACGGGAAATTCCATTGCGAGTGATGATAACCGCCTCGCCTAAATATCAATGACGATAAGAGAACGTTCGACGAGGGTTAAAGTACCGTACCAGGATTGATATCACGCCAATCGACAAATCCTCCAGCGTCCGCGACGACGCTTTCACTTGCGATGATATAGTCATGGCCAGTTCCAGATTTCCTAGTGGCGATTCCAACTGGCCGGATGCCATTGGGATCTCGGAAGCCGATGATTCCAAAGCCTGCAAGCATGGCAACACATGCATAAGCCCCTTTAACTTGCGACATCATTCCCCCGATGGCCGTAAATATATCTTCTTCGTTGATACGGAATTTGCCAGTTTGTTGAAGATTATAAGCAAAAATATTGAGAAGTAGTTCCGAATCCGAAGCAGTGTTAATATGCCGATGAGCGGTGTGGTCCATAAATTGCATTAGAGATCCAGTATTAATAAGATTCCCATTCTGGACACCGAATTCAGTCGAAAATCTTGGAGCGAGAGGTAGAGATATTTACATGGGCGAAGACGATCCCGTACGGTGAGTTGACGTAGAATGGCTGAGCCTCGGCGTTGTTGAAGCTACCAGCAGTCGGATAACGAACTAGGGTGATTAATCAGAATGAGAAAGATCTTTATTTATTTTTAAAAGCAAACGCACCATGTCCAACGCCCATCCCGCCAACCAAACGAGTTATTGAATTCGAATCGAAGATATCGCGCACCATGCCATTAGCTTTGCACTGGTAAAAGCGACCCTTGGGGCCACATGTGATAACACCACATGCATCTTGGCCTCTGTGTTGGAGGAGAGAGAGTCCCTCACAGATCTCGGGCGCAGCGTCTACTGAGGGATCATGGAGCAGTAATCCGAGAATGCCGCACATTGTCCAAGAGTCCCAGTCGGCCCAAGGAAATAGGTGGTGGAAAGTAATTCAGACTGGTTAGAACAAAAACCCGAAGGCGAGGTAGGCGGTTTATGCGCACCCGGGAGAGCATAACTGAAATTTTTGGTATCGATCGGCCGGAACAGGCAATTCGGGATCGATTGCTAATTACTCGCACACGTGTCGCAATTGCACAACTCAAGGTCACAAAAAATGGCGAATGAAGAGGCGGTTGAACGCATTCATTTGGTTTCAAACTACATATTACTTGTTTTTTTTAACTACGGTTTAATGGGCAGGCGGCGGCGCTAGCGCGGGAATCTACAATCCAGGGGTCGTCAGTAAGAGTGTGAGGGTGTCATAACAATGGTATATCTAGAGAGCAATGCAGTGTGTGAGGAAATGAATGTGCGGAAGGATGAACTTCCGATGCGAGAGAGAACCTGATAACCAGAAAAAAGTGAAGCAAATCTAAATTACGATAGGTTTAGATAGTTCAGAGCGCAAGTTGCTTGGGCTTTTCCCAGGTGTAGTCGGGGTTTCCGAAGTGGCCATAAGAGGCGGTTTTCAGGTATTGGGGCTTTTGCAGGTCGAGTTCGCGGACTAGGTATCGCCGTCAGGCCCAGTAATAGTTAGACAGGCAACAGTACAGGCACATACCGATCACACCCGGTCGGAGATCCCAGTTCTTGCGGATGATGGCAACGAGTTCTTCGTCGCTCTTCTTTCCAGTGCCATAAGTGTCGACATAGATGGAGAGAGGCTCAGCAACACCGATAGCGTAGGACAATTGAACCAGAGCACGGCGGGCAAGGCCAGCAGCGACGAGAGATTTGGCTGTCACAAATTAGATGCTGGACTCAATGGGTCCATAACAGATGCTTACCGATCCAGCGGGCAGTGTAAGCGGCAGAACGATCGACCTTGGAGAAATCCTTGCCCGAGAAGGCGCCTCCTCCATGCGCACCCCAACCGCCATAAGTGTCGACGATGATCTTACGACCAGTCAAACCAGCATCACCTTGGGGTCCTCCAATCACGAAACGTCCAGATGGTTGAATCTGTTGAATGAATAAATAAGGAGACAGCTGGTTGACAAAATGGACTTACGTGGTAGATGGTTCTGTCATCGAGGAGGTTGGCGGGAATAACCTTCTTGATGATTTTCTCCAGGATCTCCTTTCGGAGATCTTCGGTGGAAATTTCCTCGGCGTGTTGAGTCGAAATAACGATGGTGTCAACACGGAGAGGGATTGTGGCACCACCTTCCTTCTTGTACTCAACAGTAACTTGAGTCTTTGAATCGGGGCGGAGCCAGCCAAGTTCACCAGAGCGGCGAGCAACAGCCATGGCAGCGTTGAGCTTGTGGGCGAGCATGATGGTCAGGGGCATGTATTCCTCCGTCTCGTCGGTAGCATAACCGAACATGATACCCTGATCACCAGCACCGTGGTCCTCGAGGGAACCATGGTCCAAGCCCTGAGCAATATCGGGGGACTGTTGCTCGATGGCTACAAGGATGTTGCAGGTCTTGTAGTCGAACCCTTTGGAGGAATCATCATATCCGATTTGCTTGATGGTCTGTCGGATAACCTTCTGGTAGTCAAGGTTGGCCTTGGTGGTGATTTCACCGAACACCATGATCATGCCGGTTTTGGACGCGGTCTCGCAAGCAACCTTGGAAGAAGGGTCCTCTGCGAGGCAGGCATCGAGCTGAGCGCGTCCGTCAATAACCCATAAGAAATACAAAGATGTTATAAGCCACGTACAATGGCATCGGAGACCTGGTCACAGATTTTATCTGATCGCGTATCATGGTTCAGCAAAAATTCAGCGATTTCAACGCCTTCCACATACCAGGGTGACCCTCGCCAACCGACTCAGAGGTGAACAAAAAGTGACCCGGCGCAAGGGCAGCACGAACAGCTTCTCCGTTGGGGGCCATTATAGGAATATGGATGAAAATGTGGGGAGAAAGGAAGATGAGCGATGGCCCTGGCTTGACAGCTATTAAGTAAAAAAAAGTTTGTGCATTACGTAAAGCTATCGTTCCATATCACGCCATTCAATGTCAATGTTTTTTTTCCCAACTTCAAGGGTCCAGTTGCCGTACCTACAGAAAAAATAGATTATCGTTTGATCTCTCGTTGGCGGAAGGAAGTTCAATGCATGGATGCATTTCACTAGTAGAATACACCAAATTCTCGAGTTAAATTCTGTCACACCAGAAAATCCTCTAAGTAATACGATTTTACAACCCCTGTCTATAGCAACCCCACCCCAAGTGGGTCAAGCTTGTCGTCGGCTTTCGAAGGTGTTACTTGGGCATTTAATTGTGATTGAGGCCGCGATTCAAGTAGATGTGAGGTATGGCTTGAAAAGGATCGTGAGCCTGTCAGCTTTCGCGATGGGGGGGCGGGAATAGGTGCCACTGTTGGATCTATGGGAAGCGGGCTCGTCGGTGGTGGTGTTGTGGAAGGACCTTTGGACGGTGACCGCGGTCCCGACGTTGAAGTCGAAGGTTCACCCCATGGATTTTCCTCGAAAATTGCTAAGGGTTGGGATGACGATTGGGGAATCGACCAAGGGTTGCTAATCGTGCTCGTCGGGGTACGAGATGACGAGTGAGAAGAGGCAGATCGCGAATCCCCCCATGCACTGAGGGCATCCCGACCTCGTAACTCTGATGTTTTCTCTGTGGTATCTTCACCTTGACCCGTGTTCATCAAGTCTTTTGCAACTCCAGCGTAGGTCTCTTGGACGACTGAAAATGCAGCGGTCGCATTTGATGATAATTTTCCCCACACGGACTTCACGCCACCGCCTGATAATAGATCCTGTGGTCTAGCACGCGACCAATTGGGAGTGTTCAGTGAACCACGAGGTAGCGACGGCGAACTGTGGATCCTTTGCTGATTGACGCTCAAGGGGCTCGGAGTTGAGCTGGGACTTCTGCTAGGGCCAGGGCGTGTTGAAGGAGAAAGAAGGTCCGGAAGTGAGGAGGAAATATCACGAAGACTCGCTGCGATACCGGGGGAGGGTGCTCGTCCTGGGTTATGGGCCACGTTCAAAGAATTAGACATCCGATCATGAAGTACGGAAGGTTTTGTTGGTGAATCTTGCAAATCGTCCGCGTTTGATCCTTGTGTGACTGAATCATCATCAGCACCATCCATGGGACCGACGAGCTCAGCGTCCCGTGCTTGAGGTAGAACAAACCTTCCATTCATTTCCTCGTCGGTCCGTCCATAAAGTTCATGCCAAAAGCGTACATCTTTGGGATTTGGGAACAGTACTCCCATGTCGGCATCTGCTGTGCGCCTCGTGGGATCGTCTAGCGCAGGATTGTACGCAGCATTGAGGTTTAGCGTCATTTCGGCAGGTGAATTGAAGAAGTCCCAGACGCTGATAGTCCGCTCGACAGGAGATTGGCCACCATCCCCGATTTTGCGTTCACGTTCGCAATTGTAAAGGAATGTACCAAATTGGCAGGAATACAGATGATAGTAAAGCTGACGCAAAAAGCGCTCATTGAACTCGAAGCGCTCAGGAAATTGTCGCTGAACTTGTCGAACCGACTCGAGAAATTGGTGGAAAACTGGGCTCGTCTCCTTCAAGTGGCTTTGGGGGACAAATCGGTTTTGCATTGACGTTAAGAACGCCTGAGCGGCATCGCTTCCTGTATTCGCGTCGCCTGTGGGGGAAAGGAAAAATTTCTCGGACGAAAGATGTCCACATCTATCCAAGAATTTATGACCAAATGACAACCAGTCCTTTTCGATTAAGATTTCGAATCCACGAATGGTGCGGTAGAATGGATCCAGGCAAAGTTGAGATAAGGCCGATAGTTGTGAAGTGCGGTCCCATCCATCCGAGCAATGGATTAACACATGGGACGTGTTAACGTGGACGTTTTTTGTGATGATAACTGTGCCGTCCAGAATGGCGGAAATATGCCGCAGCCAACCAGATCTTCGCAGTGCTTGCTTGTCGAGGACAGCAAGACCCGATACATGGTCTGGAAGATCGCCGTTGATACTTGCAAGAAGTTCATCTGCGTCTTTGAGCGCTTCAACGACCTTTGCGAGAGATTCCCGCATAGCGTGAATGTGGTCTATTCCGAGATAAACCTTTTTTCCCTCCTTATAGTATTCCATGTTTTCTGTACCAGCACCCTTTGCAGTATTTGCGACAGCATTGACTGTTGGACGAGCGTCGATGATTAGGTTCGTAGGAGTTGCGCCATATACTGCAGTATTAGAAACACGAGATTCTGGCGACCAGTGCGACTGAAATATCGCTTCGATGAGCTTTTCATCTTGGATGGATCTGCTTTGGGTGATCCCGACCATTGGTTGACTAGAACGGGTAACGCTTCCCTATAATGACAAAGTGGTCAGTAATGGAAACACAAGGACGAGGATTGTTGCACACAAAATTAGCCCAGTGAAGGTAACTCAAAATAGGAATTCTGCACTTGCTGCGGTATTTCGACGCATATTGCAGAGTGGTATCGCTGATTCTTGTAGGCACAACGAGACGAGAGGGATAGGTGGGGCAGAACTGAGGAGACAATGATCTTGAGCTAGACCACGCAGGAATGAGAAGGAGGGTCATACCGTGTAATCTTTATTGAGATCTGTGAACCGCCATGCTTTCGAGCGCGTTCCAACGCCCATTCTTACATATTCATCGCGAGGAGAATACAGAGACCAACCATCATTTTGTGCGAACGGTGGGGTGGGATTGTAGAAGAAGGCATATAAGTTAGAGACAGATGCTACGCATGGTTCAGGGGAGCATCCATCAGATGATAAGGGCAATACTCACTCGCCACAGTAAGCTCTTTCACGCTCTCAAACACATCGCTGGCATCTGAATCCCGCTTAAAGGAAAGTGAAAACGATTCAAATGTCCGCGTATGAAAGTTGATTTGAGAGAGGCCTTGCAAAGTTTGTGGCAATCGATTGACCAAGGAAATCAAGGGGTACGGCATCTATTGAGCATTGTTAGAAATATCACGCCTTCCTGGTAGATATACTCACCCACATTTCCTTCTCTCCGGTGTCGTCGTATCGAAATATAATGTGGTGGGCAGTTAGATGGACGGTGCCCTTCGAAACCGAGCCAGACTTTGCGAATACAACTTGCTCCACCTAGATCGAGGTTGAATCGACGAGAAGATGTCCGGAGATAAGTACGCACCTTGGAGACTCTAATGGAGTCCATGGTTCCAAATCACTGCGTCGACGTCGACAGGGAGAGGATGGTTTTAGACGAATTGTACTTACATCCCAAGGCTCAATGCCGCAACAAGCCCGCAAAGCAATGGTGAAGCCCACGTGCCGTTGATGGCGATCTAATCTAATCTCATCTTAATTAAGCTTTCAAGTTTGCAACCCCCTAAGATGAAATACATACAGTAGGCGAACACTACGACTACTTACGTGGGCAACATTTCCACAGAATTCCGAGTGCTTATTACACGTTCCAGCACAAGATCAAAATAGTTTAACCGTGAGTTACATAACAGTGGTCTTATAATTCCCAATTCTTCCCAATGCAATAAAGTTTACAGGTCTATACCAACGAGAAGTGCAGCAGCAGTTAGGAATCCAGCGGCACTGCCGCCGATTCTGAGGGCGCCACTGCCTTTGGCGCTTGTGGTAGCAGGCGCGGTACCACTGGCAGCGGGTGTGCCAGAGGCGCCGGAACTTGGGGATCCACTCGCAGAGGCGCTCGAGTTACCACCCATGGCATTGGCCTGTAAAGTGTCATCATCTCAAAGATGTCCAAGATACCGACAGAGAACTTACTTGGAACTGAGCGAACGTCTTGGTGGCAGTTGGGTTGACGGCGAAGACCATTCCCTTTTGGCAATGACTAAAATCATCCGATAAGGAAAAAGAGGCGTTGTGATGATCCTGCTTGCTCTCACCTCACGGGATTCGTTTGGGCGCAGAAGAACCAGAGAGGCGCAGTTGCATTATCCACAGTGATTGACCATTGAGGGAGGGACGTCGCGTTTGCTGCTACAGGTATAAATCCGGAGTCAACGCCTTTCGAGGGGGTCGTCTGGAGCACACAGGGACTGGCGAAGGTAGATTGGGTCACTGACTGTGGGGTAATGGCCGAGATCATTATTATAAGTTATCAAACTATGGTAGGGCAACTAACGTGATTTTTTCCCTGACTTAGAACCCAAGTATGTCAGCGTTTATTTTCAAGCAACGGATTAGAATAGACATACAATTGGAAGGAGATAGTATCACCAGCTGCGGCTGTAACACTCGAAGGGTCGAAAACAAGCTTCGGCGCAAAGGTCAGCCACAGATTTCATAATCAACTGAACAGTAACTCACGCCACTATTGGCGCCAACCTTGACAACGATGTTGGCGGCCTGGACGGTGGCAGTGGAAAGGAGAGCGGCGACAGCGGCGGCGAAACGCATTTGATATTTATTAGTGGTTTAGTTAGCGAAGTCTTGTCCAAGCAAGTGTGGAGTACGAAAGTTGAAAGAAGTGGATTGAACGAGCCTATAAAATAGGTGAGCGCCCGTGAGGTAAAGGGGTGCTTGGAGACTCACGCTGCTCGTGCGGTTGGTGCTGGGAGAGAGAAAGGAAAGGGATTTGGTTGACAGGACCACCCTCTTCCGCTTTTTAAGTGAATGGTGCATGGGTTAATCATCACTATAACAACAAAGGGGATATTTTTAGATTTTTTTTTGAAAATAAAAATAGAGTTCTCACCACGGTCTACCGTCTTGCCGTTCATTTTTCAATCACCTGAGCTGAATGCTCGTCAATCATGGGGGGTGGCATTATCGTTGCCATTCGCATTGCTCCTACATTAACGAATGATGATCAGGATGGAGACGTTGGGTTCATGATGATCATACCCTGGTTGTAGAAAATGCCTCAAAAATGCCTCAAGGACAAAAATAGAACAGCAGCTCGGATCGTTCACACATGTAACCGGGAATGGAAGAAAGTAATGATGAAACTACACTCCGTAGGATGCGCTTGACATCGAACACGGATGAAGTGATGAAAGATTTCAGAAAGATGGTGAATGGTACCTGGAACAGGAGAATTGAGCGCTCGGGCGCCTGCGCGTCCAAATACAGCACAACATTCCATTTTTGCTCTCTCCATGGTACATTCCTTCGGCCACATGTCCCAATGCTCTTCCTGATTCAATTTTTAACAGGCATCGCGGGTTGAAATCCTTAACGAAGGTGGCTATCGATCCGATGGTCGTCGTGGATTTGAGCTACGCACGATTGCCATCGACCTCTCGCAACAAGGACACGCCGATGGCTCAGCTTCTATCACCCATGGACTTACGCACATCCTTGTATCTGTATTTGGGCCAAGAGAGGCTAAAATGCGTTCTAAAACCATCCATGATCGCGCCAATGTCAACGTAGAAGTCTCTGTTGCCGCCTTCAGCACAGGAGATCGCAGGAAACGCTCACGAGGCGACAAGTAAGTTTACGCAAATCAAGCACAAAATCTAGTTGATGAATTGTCTAGGCGCATATTGGAGTTCGCAGCAACTATTAAATCCACATTCGAACCTGTTATACAAACGTCTCTATATCCTCGATCGCAAATAGACATCTTTGTTCAAGTCATTCAACAAGACGGCGGGTTGCTTCAGGCTTGTATCAATGGAACAACACTCGCATTGATGAACGCCGGTATCCCAATGGTCGACTTTGTGTGTGCCATCAGTGGAGGGGTGCATTCTACGTTTCCTCTCCTTGACCTTACGCAGTTGGAGGAGAGTGATGTACCAAATCTCACCATCGCGCTGCTGCCCAAAACCCGTACAGTGTCGCTGGTTACGATGGAAACAAGGCTGCACGTCGATCGGTTTGAAGAGATTTTTCGATTAGCCACCGATGCTGGTCTAGTGCTCCATGAAGAGATGAAGGCTGCTATTCTGGCTCGGTCGAGGTCACTTATAACTTCGGTAGAGTCTCAACGAAAGGAGCATGAGCTGCCAGAAGAGGGTGGGATGGAATTCAATTAATTTGAAGCAATATCATAGTTCGTTTTCATTTCTGCAAATTCTGCCTTCGCCTTCGTCCCGTGGCTACCCCTGCAAGTCAGACGAGGAGGCACCAACGCAGAGAACAGTAACATTCTTCTGCCTCATTCTGAGTGGCTTGACATAAGAGGGAGAATTTTTGCTTGGTTCATAAATAAGTATACAGCTACAGGAGACAACAGAGAAAGAGGGAAGAAAAGACGCCGTCCAGATTCCGTAAGGGTGGTTCCAGCGACCAATTGAAGGAGAGCGTATGCGATAAAAACAAAAGGGGATAAAATAGAAGATACAATGGAGAGTAAGTCGATCAAAACACCCTTGAGGGGAGAAGGAGGTGTAAGGTGTGCGGTTGCGATGTTACAGGTGCTGTGTGATTGATGATGGATAGCCAAGTCGAAATGGTTTTTGCTACGAGAGGATCTACAGGTCCGTTCCGAGGTATAGAGTCACTTTGTGGATCGAAGACCGAGGTTGGTTGCCGTGTATAGGATGAGGACTTTCACTGCACGGTACAGCATTTCCCTGTAGTTTGTTGGCCATATGGATCTTCTGCTCTTCCGACGGGTCCCCAAACGGAAGGCACCTGAAGAATGGGCATCAGTTGGAACGAAGCAGGAGAGTTGTGCGAACATGGACGAACGAGATGATCTTTGGTAGTTTTGCAGTATCGAATAAGACTGCGGGAATAGATGAATCAATGCGCACTGGGACGAGGATGATGCTGTGTGTGCATACCTAGCACTGGCCTCACTGACTCTCACTCGTGGCCGCGCAAGATCTTCTCTAAGACGTTGGTTATGTTCTATCAGACGCCTGAGCTTGAGCTCAGACATCGACTGGCGACCACCTGCGCGGGAGCTCATAATGTTTTGCTTCGGTGTAAATGGAACGATTCCTATGCAGGCATGGGCAAACTCAATGACGGGACTCGGTAATGATCATAATCTGTGGTAGACTCACAAATAAAACGTGGCCGGAGGGGCTGTTATGGACGACGTTGGCAACGACGGGGACGTGCGTGTGGATACTGGTTAGGGTGGTGGGCGTATTGGTTGAGTGGTGGCTATAATCGGATGCTGATTATTTCTGCGGCAGCTCTTGCCCAGGGTTTCTGTCCAACCATGTGAACTGCCTGCCAAAACCAGTTTCCACATCAGACGCACATCAGACAGCCTCCAGAAAACCCGCGTGCCCGCTGATATAAAATAAATACAGTTGGTGGTGTGTACGCGACGCGGTAGCTACCATTAATCTAGCACGGGAGATAGGGTAGTGGGTTGGAGGTATAATAGCTATAGCAATTGTGATATTTAAGAAGCTGAAAAATATCATAGCGTAGATAAGAAAAAACGAATGCAGGCCTCCGGGGTGTATAGCGAAATCATCCAAGCGATAAGGAAATGACAAGAGCAGATGTAGGGAATGTGAATTGAGGATAGGTATCGGATGGAAAGTTCAAGGTGGTATAAGAATTCAACCTGGCCGAGCTCAACAAAATGGAGCGATCCGACAACACACCAAGAAAAAAAGAACCCCCAAAGCCGACGACAGGTGTCTCCCAGCCGGTTTCTCTCTAACCATGATTGCAGGGAGGAATGGCGAAGCACTTGGAATTTACATGATCACACAGTTGCATCCCTGGGCTGGAGGAGCGTAGGGGTCTTCGCCCTTGGTCACAGGGCCCCAGACAGATGGAATCTATAAGGGGGAAACGTGTCAATTATGGCTGGGAAGGCGACAGGGGTCGTGTTATAACGCACAAGGTGGTCTTTTGTCGTCTTGCAATAACGAATTAGACTAGGAAAGATCCCAGTGGTTGGTGAGGGATCACGACAGCAGACACAAGGGAACTCACCTGGCACTGGCTTCACTGACACGAACCCTTGGCCTGGCCAAATCTTCCCGCAGGCGCTGGTTGTGCTCCGTCAGCCTTCGGAGCTTCAGCTCAGACATTGATTGCTGTCATGACCGTAAGTTTTCAATGGCAATATCTCATGGCACTGAATTGCTGACTTTGTGCGGTCGGGAGTTCATGACTGCTAGAACACTTTTTCGCTTTCAAGGGAAATAGAAAATGAAAGGGTTTGCCACCGTCGCGGAAAGCGTGGAGAAGATACGAGATGGTGAAATGGGGCCCAGAGAGAGAGAGAGAGCCACAAGGAAAAGAAGGGCAACAACAAGGTCGGGAGGGATTCACAATTCTCAACTGCTATCATCGGAGTTTCAATAACCACTTTCTCGCTCACCGCCATCATGTTCCGGCGCCCCTCTTTCAATCGCAGGCACAGGATTGCCCAGAATTCATGTTAAGCCAGGGCATGCAGGTCCTCGAGATCGTACTGATGCGTCAAATACAGCTCCTTACCGCAGAAAGCGGTCGCCGTCGCGTTCCACATTTACTCACTCTCCTAAACCACATGCTAGAGTTTTTGAGGCTGACAGACCCGATGTTAACCCGAAACGAATACCGCGTGAATTTACAAAGCACCACACTGTGTTCGATACTCAACAAATATCTAACATCGATAAGGAAGACTCTGACTCTGATGATTCCGTCTTCCACTGGGAAGAAGGCGCGACTTTGTTGTCGGACTTGATGGAAGAGGGGTAAGGTGGACGCATATATGCACCCTTAATCCTCCCCTAACATGTGTCAGACCTCTGCAACCAGATGATCAAGCCCTTGATGGGCTCGCGGATTCCTTGCAAGACTCTTTCACCCTGAAAGGGAGAGACCTGAAAAGAGAAATCGCTGAAACGCTCGTAGGGACTCATAACTATGTCAAGGTCATCTATCAACTCCTCGATGAAACAATAGACCCGTCCTTCGGGAGAGGTCTCTCGCTGTTCAACAAGGCCTGCAAGACACTTGAGCAGACATTTCAGCTGGAGCAAATAGACTTCGAAAGCGCATATAAGGCGACACAAGTACCGTTGCCGTAAATATTTTGCCCAGCGACGCGCTGACTCCAATACAGGAGAAGATTCAGGTTTTATTCGAACAACTCAAAATGGAATATGAAGTCCGCGACCAGTTATGGCTCGGGCTCAAAAAATCCATCGACGACATTGGTGTGTTCTAGTCTCTTGGATCGCCAGACAGGGCTCATAGCCTCTCTGTTTGCAGTGGTCCCAGCTATAGATCGAGTAAAGGATGCTCCCGCCAGAATCGAACGTACGATTATCAGACTCGAGAAGCACGACAAATCTCTGGGAAAGACTTCAACCGATATGGAGGCAGTGACAAAGACTCTTCAAAAACTTCTGAAAGCTGCATAATCTTGGTCCACGATATTTTCTGATCCTTGTCCTGCGCTTCCCTTTTTCTGGTCCTTTGCTTTGTGCTGCACGATTGCCGTCTTCTTTACCCTTTACGCCACCCAACAGTCTATCTGAACAGCTGGCAGGCTTCACTTCCAACTTAATATCCTTACTGATTTCTGATCTTCTATTCTCCACGATCAGTGCTTTGTGCATAACGTGTTTTTTTGTCGCTCATGGCAGTCGGTTATGCGAAAAGATCATTGTAGACTTCTCGTTCTTCAAATAAACCACCGACAATTTTACCTGGCCTCAAGTCATTGCTTGCTCCTTCAATAACTGTCTTTATCCTCGACAATTCTTCTCAGCGAGAAAGGACTGTGTCACTTGCTAACGGTCGCAGTCTTGAATGAAGTCTATCTTCTTTTATTACCTGATCCTGCGCTGGCCGGCCGACCTTCTGACATCGGATCTATCTGCTGCTTCGCTTGAGAGTACTTGAGGGATTATCAGTCTGCGCCGTGCACCGAGCGTGAAATTGTTTCATCTCTGCAAAGCAAATGTTGCAGGACTTATAGCGGGCCCTGGCCCTCTTCGATGGGTATAGGAATCTTCTGTCTCCTACTGTATCTTTGAGCCATGCTCTCATCGAATATATACATTCAAATTTCTAGTCAATATCATTGGAGATAGGCGCCGATCAGAACATTGTCAGTCGCTCCCCTCCACCATCAGGACTCTTTAGTCCACTCTTTCAGCAGATTGGCTGGACTACTTATGTCCAAGGCGGCAGATCCCTACTGATGTACAAACTGGGCGTTATATGATGGATTCCAAATCAAGGCTCCTACCTGCCCAGTGCTCTCTGACTGGCTCCCTCTGATTTGTTGATAAGTTACATATAATGAATCAATGAAAAATGTTGATATCCGGGATACTACCATACTACCCACTCGAAGAGGCGGTCTGAACGGCGCCACGGGATACTGTTGTCCGGCTCCTGTTATACAACTTGCCCAGGGAATGCCCAAGAAATACCAAGTCCTATTGCCTGCATGTAAAATACATAGTCTATCCGTGGGGAGGGAACCGAGTTTACATGTATGTGAGAAATGAATATCAGCCACGAGTCTGAGGTGCGGGGTGCGCATCGCATTATTTTAACCCCACCAATGTGTGTCCTGTAATAACTGTACACTTGGGAGAAGAATGCCGTACAGCCTTTCGCGTACCCGCGTGCTGCCGCGTCATTCATATTGGCAAAACTTTCCCTTTTGGGTCATTGAGCCAATATAAGTTGCGCCATGATGGAATAGGATCGAGTACATTTCCCGTTCCTCCTTTCCACCCGGTTGCTACGATGTTTGTCCCTTTCTTCTCCAAGCGCTCTCTCGCTCGAAGGAAAGGCGGTGGTGGTGGAGGTAGGGGTGGAGGAGGAAGTAGTGGTGGTGGAGGAGGAGGAAAGGGCTCAGGAGGCAGCGGGTCAGGAGGCGGGGGTGCTGCCGGCCGGTCGAGTCCTATTAGCAGCTCAGGCTCTTCGAAATCTGCTACCTCATACGGTAGTGGAGGTGGTAAAGCGTCCACCATTCCATCAGGTCAACTCTTTGCAGGACGTACATCTGGTGGAGGCACTCGATCTGAAGTTTATGGGAACAGGTTTGTTCTCCTTTGCCAAGGTGCCTTGAGTCATTGCTCACTTTTTTTTCATTTTTCAGGCAGTATGGAAGTGGTTACCCAGGAGTCGCGGGAAGGGGCGTGGCCGGGCGCGGATTTCCGTTCATATTCTGGCCCTTGGCCTGGGGAGGCATTGCTGGTGTTGGGACAGCGTCATACCTGCACAACACCGAGGTTGGTGATTTTGTTATCTAGCCCACTCCGCGTTTATGACTATTTTTCAAAAGTACGGTCGATTTGATAACACCAGCAGACCGGGAGGCGTAATGATGACTGCCGCCTTTTCATCGACGACTCAAAACAATACCTTCCGGCTCGTCGCGGATAACAGCACTGTTACCTCCTTGATTGAGGATATTGTGGCAAACTGTTCCTCTTTGCTGAACTCCCCCAGTACAATTGCGGCAACCAACTATGATGATTCTTTGACCGCACCCAAGCCAGAGCAGGTCATCCAATATTACCGTGCAAGCACCGTTGCTTTGACACTGGATGGTTACAATAACACAGGCGCCTTGGAAGCAGAGGGAACACCGGACACGCCCTTGCCAACGCCATTGGATACCAATCTCTTGGACTGCCTCAACTTCACGACTGGGGAAGCTGTTCCTCTGGTTGATGGTACAAGTCTTCGATTTTCCGCCCCACCAACGATGGGCCTCTTTGGGCTGGTGTATATCATGTGGACAATATTGTCTTCAATCTGAAGATCCCTTCCTGTAATTTGTCTCCGCCTTTCCTTTGACCTCGTATTTATTTTTATTTCATTGCATTTTCAGAGGCTATATATGAGCCATGTACCATTCGTTGTATGACCGAGATCCACCGAATCCATGTACTTACGAATATTCTAATGTATGTTACCCTGCATGTCTACAATGCGCTATGTAAGGATTTCGTTTTATAGGAGGGATCATTCCTGAAATTAGTGGTCGAGCCCATAACCGATTTACATAAGCCATTCTCTTTTGACCTTGAACGTTTGGGTTTTCCTCCCAATAGAGTGGGTATCCAAAGAAGGAAAAAAAGAGAAAAGAAAGAAAAAAGAAGAAGAAAAGGAAGGATTTCAGGCTTTTTTGAACCTCAAAGTATTCATGTAGTGTGTATTCAAATGCTCACACTTTTTACCTTGGAGCACGATTTTTTAGAAAAAAAATCTCGCGCTTCGCGCGCGATCAATGGGCTTTCAGACAGTTTCCCGGCCTGGTAATGCAATGGCAAATGAGATGAATAGGTAGAAATTTAATTTCTTTATCTGCGTACCCCAGACGCTGGGGCAATTCTGTGGTGGTCCGAACTGAATCGTCCAGAAATTTTGCGCGAACTTTTTTGCGCTTTAAATTTGATGTCGTCACCTTTGTAGACCTGAAGATGTCATAAACAAGTGATAAACTGGCCTAATTTGTTTGAATAGTTTTCATTCAGACAGTTAACCTCCACCATGGGTCCTTAGGCTGTCGTTGACGCCTGGAAGGTGTGCAATCCCCGAGCGCAGTGGCAGGTAACCGTGGGATCGTGGCTGTGTCATGGCAGGTAACATTAGGTATGGCAGGTAACAGTTGTCGAAGTTACCCTCAATTGCGGGATCGGATAAGAAATACAAAGACCCCATTCATTGTATTTTATCTTCCTACACCCGCTCAAATTTTACCAGAATAATTGAATTAATCCTACATGAGGGAAAGCTCAAATACATTGGTGACGGTATTTGCCGGGCAGGTAACATGGCAGGTAACAACCCACCCGATTGGGAGGTAAACCAACGTTTGAACGTTTAGCGCTGCTCGAGCACTGCCGACATGTCATCAAAGGCTCATAATGTTGCCAATGTGATCTCATCCCTTGGAGGACCCTCGCTGAACTTGGGCAACACCCCGTGGGCTGATGATTTGGAGGCTGGAAATCTACTTTTATCGTGGCTGGCCGACCAGCTCTGCGAATCAACCGTCTCGCTTGCAACAGGAACAGAAGAAACTCAAGAGAAAGATGAAGAATGCGAGAGGCACGCGCGCGCTGCAATTGGGGAAGTTACACTGGAACCGGAGGAGGTGCTCATGTTCGTCCGCCGTCAGCACTTGCGACCTCAATTTCATATACTTACTTTTTGCAGGGTAAAAAACATTCAAAATATGCCTCAGAATACATACACGGCTCCACCAGAGTACATGCCGCCATCACGACTAACGTATGTCGCCAGGGGCAGTTACATCGTTGTCGGGCTACTTTGACAATCAGTGCCTAGCAAACAGGCGGAACTCATAAGTGAGGAGATCGATAGCGTGCAAGGCGAGGCAGAGTTGCTGAAAGCCAGGATATCCCAAACAAAGTCAGCATCGATTATATTCCTGGTGTTCTACACCCACCAATCCGACTTTCTGCTTAGGGCTGTGTCAAACAAGATAACGCATTCCGTCGAATCTCTCCAACGTGTTCTTCATGATCTTGATACCAAGACCCGCCACTCAGAGGAAAGATTATCGGAGCTGTCAATCACAGTGAGTCGTTCTCCTTTTGTTGAGACAGAAAAGCTCAGAAAAGATTCTCCTGCAGGCCGATACAACGATTGCGTTGACTGTCGATAGCGCTAAAGGGGTTCTTCGATCTCTTGCTCATTCTGTGACGCTGAATAGCCAGGAGGCAGGGCTGTCTCCGGACAGCGATCCACCAGGTTTATATTCAGTCTAATTCACCTATCCATATCTCACAAGTACCTACCATTTAGAAAATGATAGGAGCCCGTATCTCGAATCGGCACAAAACTTGCTTCAGGACAGGCAGAATGAGATATCGATACTCATCACCAAACTCCAACAAACCCTGGAATGTGTTTCTGAGTTGTCTTTGCAAGAAGCGACCAGGGCTCAGGACTTGCAAAATGAGGCTAGGCGATTGGAAAATGCCTTTGATTCTTTGCGAAATGAAGATCCGCCTTCGAAGGAGCCACACATGCGAACTTGGTCGCATACGGGAAAAGACTATCTCGTGGAGAAGGAATTACAAGAAATTTGCGCTTTGTTGGAGGAAGAAGTCTCTAAAGAAAAACAGGGGGAAGGGAAGAGTGACGCCCTTGAGAACCTTTTATCGGAACTGGACGATAGCCACCTGGTTAATAGGTCAAACGTGTCCATCCCAAAAGGAACTGTTGTTCGTGATATACTCCAGCAGGCATGGGCGTTAGATCAGGAGGCGATAATGAATGCCCACCAAAAGGCGTTGGAGGAGGTGCGGCAGAACTCTGATATGGCTATAAATTGGGCTGATCTTGCTTTCTTCAGGCCATTTTGTCTCTTGACTCTACCATTGGCCCTCTTGAGAGACTTCAAGTTTGCCTTGCCAACGTTTCACGCTGCGTTCAAGATGTTGAATACCTTTTAGACGCTCTCGCGGAAGAGCTGGGTACAATTAATTTGGATAACTCGGAAAACAAATGTGCAATCTTTGAAAAAGATGGAGCGGAAATGGAGACCCAGCTTAAACTTGCATTGAATGAACTAAAAGGCATGATCTTGCATGTCATTTTTCTTGTTGAAATCTTACGTGGAGGTTTAGATATTCGCCCCATTACAGCGCTACCTTTGCTAATGCTCAGTCGGGATGACATTTTGACGGAACTTCGTTCATTAAAAGATATCTCAGGAGTGGAATCGTCAGAAAGGGCGTGGGCAGACGAACTTGTTCAGGAGTATTCGCGAAGGTATGAATCCTGGTGTCAAAGAGACAATTTTGTTGACACATCATCCTTTCAGGCCCGTCCATCCAGCTCTGCCTAAAATCTACGCCAACTCGCCTCTGACCACGTCCTCTCCATTCTCTTTGCCTTACCGAGCCCAAGAACTAGAATCACAATTCAAGAGAAAGGCAATGGATCTTCAAGCACTATCCAGTTCTCTGGAAACCGCGACCCGAGAAGCTTTCTCTAAAGCAGGCAATGCAAACATTGCAAAGCGCTTTGGAGCTTTTTTAGAGCGTAGTCCAAACTTCACAGAGAGCGTGAGGATCGAGCGAATACCTTCTTCCAAAAGAAAATAATAATAATTTCCTTGTCGAGAACGAGTGCTCTAAATTTGAATACATAAGATCCTTCAGTTGGCGACCGCCAAGAATTTTGCTTTCTGCTGGCTGCTCGATGTCTGCCACAAGATGCCTGTCTTGTGTCCGTCTGTTCATTATGGATGCCGCGTCGCGTCATCACGTCAAAAAAGTTTATGCGCGGCAAAGGGATGCATTGACATCCGTTCAGAAGATCATGATCAACCGCCACGCGTAAAAGTGCACATTCTTTCTATCTCTACAACTGCGACCGTTTACAACCCTTCGTCTTGTCGCGGTGCTCTGAAACAAGCACTGGACTTGAAGGCATCCACGATTACTTTGGCATAATGTCCTTCTTGGACAGGTTCGTCTCAGAGACTTTGGGTCTGACCAAATTTCCTCCTTTCCTTTCGACTTTCTACTGGGCTTTTATTGGATTCTTGTTCATCCACCAAGTCGTCGCGCCATATTTCAGCCAGCGCCGATTCCCCACTGCCTATGGAGGAAAAAGTAGAGGAGCAAAGAATAACTGGCGCGTGCCTTTTCATTTGGGAAACTCGTGTGCAACTCAGAATGCTTATTTTTCCGCCGAACAGGTCCATACATGTCGTCTCGCAGGTCCACGTTCTCATTGTCGTTCCATTTGCCCTCTGGTGTATCCTTAATGAAACCCCGGAGGATGGACAGGACCGCGCTTTTGGGTGGAACGAGCATGTTGGATACGTTCATGCAATTGCTTGTGGGTCAGTTGCTTCTGAATACCACACCATTTCATTCTCTGACTCTAGCTTACTTTAAGCTACTTCCTATGGGATACCTTGGATGCCATAGTTAATTTCATCGACCCAGGCTTTGTGGCACACGGAGTTGCTTGCTTCGCCATTTACACCATGTCATACGTTCGTCTTCTCGTTCTCATCTACTTCATAATATCTTTCCATATTTCTTCTTCTAACTCATAGCGTGCAGAAACCGTTTGTTCAATACTATGGTACAAGGTGTTTGCTATGGGAAACCAGTACATTCTTCCTTAACAACCATTGGTAACTGTCTTTCCCTCATCAAATTCGGACTGCACGATTCTAAACTTCCTTCCCAGGTTCTTGGATAAGACCGGACGTACGGGGAGCCTCATTCAGCTCGTTAACGGCTTCTTCCTCCTTGGGTCGTTTTTCTTTGTCCGTATGGTGTATGGAGGCTGGATCGTAAGCTTTTCAGAATTTTGACGTAGTCCTAAGCTAACATTGAACAGTCAGTTCAATTCCTATTGACGTTGAAAACTGTTTACCACGAAATCCCGGTTGCGTACACTATTGTCTACGGGCTCGGGAATCTCGTTTTGCAAGGCCTTAATTGGTTCTGGTATGTTGTGTCCGCCCTCCATTCGATCGACTTGTCACTAAGCCGAACCAGGTTCTTCAAAATGATCGCAGCCCTTCGAAAACGCTTCGTCAACACAGGCGAACGTACAAGGCTCATCGATGAAGACCACCTCTCACCCAATGGCCACAATCCCACAGCAGATAGCCAGAATGCTTAAACCATTCTACTCCGACTTCCAAAAATTACCCATTCATTCTTTCAGTCACAAGTGCATTCCACTCCTTACTATGCATCGGGATTTAACTCCAAAATACCTATGGACTACACTAGATCTAGATGCTATCGTTTGTTGCATATCTCTCTTGTGCATATCTGGATCATTGCTTGTTGCTTTCGATCATTTGATGTTTTGTATAGTTGGTCAGATCTCTATAATCAATAGCCATAATATATAATTGGATTCCGTATGAGACAAGATGACTTTGACGATGCGAACCGCGTCCATCACGCCTGTCTAGAGAACAAAACTTTCGCGAATAACACAACGAACTCTCCATTCCCAGGCGACGAGATTGACTCTACGCGTCACCTCGATGCGGATGGTATCGGAAGAGTGCAGTATACAGTGAAGATATGCAAATGCGAGAGCATCAAGTGGCGTAGGTTGACTATGTGCGAAAATATTTAAATTGAATATGAAGAACGGTTGCGAAGAAGACGTGCCTTGACCCAAGGAACCAGTTATCAGTCCCGAGACGTTCCGAGAGCGACGAGATCGCGTCTCTGTATTGTGAGAGAACCAAGGAAATGTTGACCCGGCTCCCTCTTGGAGGCAGGAGGGAGAAAAGGCCAGTGAGAGGTGGAGGGGGCGGCGAGAGGATTTTCTGGAGGCTTTCGCTTAGAGGAGGGTCTGAAGACGGGAAGAGCAGAGAGTGGAGGTAAGAAGGTTGGGGCTGTGATATTATCTATTTTTCAGTTATTGGTTTAGTTCAAAACGCGACAAGTTGGGGAAAAATAAAAGCGCACTAAAGCTGCATGGACATTGCCTTCGAGAAGAGAAACCCAGGCCCGGCTCTCGACTCGTGATGCTTGGTCTTTGTACCCTTCCAGTGGGTCTGCGTTGCTGTCAACGCCGAGTTTCGCGTCCACCCAGGTAGGTATGGAGTGTGCAGCGAGGAGCTCGCCATCTTCAGCACCTTCGGATTTGCTGAGCTTTTCGCTCTTGGCCAATGATTCGCCAATAGGGACATGCAGATTAGGTAGTGAGCCATCGATACTCCCTTCCGGAGAGATATCCAGGCGAATCTTAATGTCTTTGAGGCCACGAAGAGCAAGGTAGGCCTGCCATTTGAGACACTCGACATCTGCGCTCAAGACATTGTCGGGTGCCAGAGTTAAAGAGCGTGGTGGATGGACCCATAGCGTTGGGGCTGTTATGGACGACTTTGAGATGGGTTTTATAGGCGGATAGGATTTGAGAGGGAAATGGGCATTGAAGGCGACGATGGGGGCGGGGACAGAGAAGATGGACGCCATCAATTGAGAAATGTCGTAAATAAAATATTATACTCACCTCTTGTTTGCACACGCAATGTCGGATGTATCGTCAGTACCGTCAAGGGTGGCCTCCCCCGTCAGCCCTGCCGTCGACCAGCTTCCGACAGCGCGTCCATATCGATTTACGTGGGACCCGGCATCTCGCAGACCAGGGCCAGAAAGTGTATCTGGGACCACAGAGGGCAGGGGCGGCGATGACTTTGCTGCTGCGCCTCACCCACTGGGCTTCTTGAATCACTCGACAACTTCTCTCGCATTGGGTAGCTTGCCCACCGACTGGAGTAGCTCACGAACGGGATTTCATGGTAGCTAGTTGCGCCTATATCTGACCAGATTCATCCTCATCACAAACTTATAGCCATATCCACCGTCCTGAACAATCCCCACAAACGTCAGGCCCCGCCAAAAGCTCATTCTCTGTTGCCCCCCGTTCCACAAGCCGACCTTCCCCGCGTACGTCGCAAGGATTTTGAATCATACCTTAATGCTATCACGCCGGAATGGGAACGCTACGAACATAGCTCACAGCTCGGACGTGACGGTCAAGCGCAGATTGAAGATAACCAATGGACACCCCGCAACTCTATCGCTGATGAAGACCCGACAACTCCACACGGCACATCGCCGTCATTACCTCTTCAAGGGAAGTACATACCCCCACTCCATTCAGTTCCTTCAGTATTCTTCCAGAAAGACTTTAATCTGGGAGACCCGCGAATATTTGCCACAGTTACTGAACAGGATGCTGCTGTTGCTCTGTTAACGCCCCAGGACGACACATTCGCCGACCCTTTCTCTCTCTCACATTCTCTGCCACTTCTAGAGAAATTCTCTCACTATGCCGACACGGTAGAACAACACTTAGTTCGGGAGATATCGATCCGTTCCACTTCGTTCTTCGCGGCGCTGACTAACTTACATGACCTGCAATCTGAGTCTGAGCGCTGCTTGGACAGAATAGGGAAACTCCGTACTCAACTTCGGGACGTGGATGACAACAGTGCGAAACGTGGCCTCGAAATGGTACGCAAGGAGTGCAAGATGGCCAACCTTGGAAAAATAAGGGATGGTGTGAAGATGATCGGTGGGGTTGTCGAGATGACCGGTGTGGCAAAGGGTTTGGTGAATGCGGGACAATGGGGCGAAGCTCTCGGTGTAATCGAAGAACTAGAAAAGTGGTGGGAAGTCAGTGAACCTGTTCCACCTGAGAGTTCTGCTTCTGGTCACCCACACTCGTCGCTCAACGGAAATGGAGATGCCATTGGACATAAGCCATCACTTCCTCCTACTCCTGAAGAAGGGATTGCGACGCCTCAGACAGCGCAGAGGAGAATCCCTCCAGGACTACACCCTGTCTCGCTCTCCTCACTACACGCATTCTCTGCACTTCCATCCCACCTACGTGCCCTTGTTATGGAAATTGCAGCCTCCCTGTCATCGGAACTCGTTTCAGTGCTCCGCAATGACCTCGAGACTCGAATAAATAGCGACCACAAGGTTAATCCAGAGGCCGACCAAGGGCTGAAGGACCGCTTGAAACCCTTGTTATTGAACCTGGTACGCACGAAGGGTCTGAAGGAAGGTGTTTTATCGTGGAGAGAAGTTGTTTTGATCGAAGTTCGCGGTGTGATAAAAAAGGTCTGAATACATTTTTTGCTCTAAATTCAAAGCTCACCCCAAAGCCCTCAGATTCTCCCAGGTTTTGATCCAGACGATGATGAGGACAATCGAGACTCTCTGTCATCCGAAGGAAGGTCAGTTTCGTCTTTCTCGTACCCTGCGAATTAGCATTGAATCCCGGCTCAGAGCAGGGTTGGCAAATCACCTGCGAACGATGTCACAACCAGACTTTATCCTTCTTTTGCAGAAAATATATCGAAGTCTTCTCAATGGCATTGAAGGATTGCAAGCTCAAGGCGTGATTATTGTTGAGGTTTTGTCCACACTAGGGTACGCAGAACCACGGTTTATGGGAACTTTCCAACATTTACATATACATTAGGTCGCAACTAAAACAGAAGGTGACCGATGTCCCGGCACTTGAAGAGGACCTTGCAGATATTGTCTCTTCCTCCGCCGAGCTTTCAAATACTCAGGCTGCGAAGGTCATTTCCTACAGAGCTGAACAGAATTCTGCCTTAGAACTAGTCGACTTTTTGACGTTCTTCAACGATTCATGGGCCTTCGTAATCAAATGCGAGACGATATGTAGGAGAATGATAGTTGGTCTACGAGGCACCGTGGTCGGCCAGGTTAGTCGTTTCTGCCTTGCGTTGTAAGGCGATGCTGATATCTCTCCCACACTGCAGGCCAAGTTATTCCTCCAGGCTTTCCACCAAGCCCGAATATCAAGATCTGCGAAGCTTGTTGAGGATGAACTCTGGAATCCGACGGAAGTTACATCTGGCCTTCAGCAAAGCACGAACATCATCGTTGACTCTGCAGTACGAGACCCACCCGACCTTATCATCAAATCTGAAGAAACCATCTTCAGTCCTTACGCCGACAGCTTCCCGACGCCCACCCCCACAACCGCTACGTCCTCTATCGCACAGTCCTTCTCGGCCTTAATCCCCAAGTCAATGAGTAACGGTTCGAACTCGGCACCTGTTAGCACGAAACATTTGCGCATCGAAGAGCGGACCTACTATGCTGTGTCGGCGACGGCGGAAGTCCTAATATTGCTCCTTGACTACTTGAGAGTGATTATAAATCTGCCAATGCTGACAACGGACACGATGAGTCGAGTGGTCGAGTTCTTGAAGTCGTTCAATTCGAGAACATGCCAAGTTGTACTGGGTGCCGGGGCTATGCGATCAGCAGGCTTAAAGAATATCACCGCGAAGCATCTAGGTAGGGGATCTTCATTTCCCATTATTCACAAAGTATTCACCCACTTCATGTTCAGCCCTTGCATCTCAGTCGCTCTCTATCATTTTCGAACTCATTCCATATGTTCGAGAGACTTTCAGACGTCATCTTAGCCAAAAGCAAGCTGTCATGTTGGTCGAATTCGATAAGCTGAAGCGGGTAAGAAGAATGGATCATCGTCGTAATCCCCTCTGCGAGTTCCGTCAAATTTCTCACTTTCTGTCAGGATTACCAAGAACACCAAAACGAGATCCATTCGAAATTGGTAGCTATCATGGGGGATAGGTTGAATGCTCACATCAAATCTTTTAAGGTTAGTTCGCTTCCTTTGTTTGACCCACTTTCGCAATTAACACGTTCGCTGATGTTTAAATTGTGACATTTCGGCCTTTATCCCTCATTGCGGCAAAATAGACTGTCGACTGGAGTGTTCCGAAGCCAGGGGGTGGAGTCAACGACTATATTGAGATTCTGGTAAAAGAGACAGTCACGCTGCATAAAGTGCTATCACGATATCTTGCGCCACCCATCGTTGAGGTGAGATGTCTTTTCGGCGCTCTCGTATCAGAAGCGCTTCTAGTGGCTACTTCGCTGAATGCTTTCTTCGGTCGTGACTCGCCTTTGATAACGCGCCATTTTAGTATGTGATGACGCAGGTCTTCGCAGCTATCAATCACCGGTTATCCGAAGAGTACAACGCGATCGAGCTCCCGAATCAAGAGGCAAAGGCGAGGTACGTATCTCATTTGTCGAAGAATTCAGGCAGTTGATGTTAAACGCGAATCCTTCTTTCTTTTTTCCAACTATCGTTTGCCTTTCTAAGATTGCTAGCGGATGCCAAATACTTGCACCAAAAACTCTCTGCTCTGAAGAACGTTGGCGCGCCAACGGGAATGCTGGAAACTGTTGTTACCGAAAAGCAACTTCCCCGGACAGGCTCCAACTCAAATTCGCAAGCGGGACCCTCCATACCCCCCACAAGGAGTAACACACTTACTGCAAACCAGCGCCTCAAGGGTCTATTGACAGGGAGATCCTCAAGCTTCGCACAAGCGGATAAAGACAAGGCCCTCCCTCTTCCAACACGAACACCTTCCCCTCCTCCTGTCCCCCCTCCCGGAGACAAACCAAGGTCATCTGCCTCCCAAACACTGTTAAACGCGAGCACCACGACTAGTTTGTACAGATCCAACTCCAGTCAGAACCAGTTCACAAATGGCAATGATAGCCAGCTATCATTAAGCATGTCGGCGTCACCTTCACCGAAACCACAGGGGTTTATGCAGGTTGTTGAGGATTCCCATCAGCTCGCTTCTGACTCTGCAGCAACGGATAATCATACATAGCCCCTTGAAGCATCATGGGAGTAAGGCGGTCCCTTTTCCTCTTTTGCACCTCGCTACCTTGGTTGTGGGGTTTCGATGGATTTTATTGAGGACCTCGGGTAAATGCATTACAGGCAATGAGTTACGAGGCTAGGCCTTGTCGTCGTTCTTCCGGGCCAAGGCAAGAAAGCGGTCTATTGTACATTGTGACAAAACCTGTTGAGCGATTTGTGTACAAACGAAAATCCCCTCGGCCGCTGCCTTCATATCATTTTTTCCTTACCTTACTTGCAATGATTGATGCATGTGATTTGTGGACAGAGTTCGAAAGTTCCAGGCGCTTCGTCCCTTCCAGAAGTGTCGATTTGACCTCTCAAGAAATCACTTGTACTGTAGGACTGGTTATGGATCTAGCGATCCTGGACCCCGGCGGATAGTTGTTGCAATCTGTTCTGCCTTCGCGGGACCGGTTCTTTCGAACGTCGATAATTCGTTCCACTGAGTGTGTGTGTGTGCATGATGACATGTAGTTTCCCTTTCATTCTCAATCAAGAACGTGTGCATCACTATACCATTCGCAAAATATTACGCACATTCAACTATAGTGTTCAGAGTTTTTGTTTCTCTATGTCTAATTTTAGGACGGAATGGAATTTCAACGGCTTCCCTTCCTGCACACCTTTCCTCGAGTCTTAACAGATAAGCACTTGAAATGAATCGAAGGCTTATCCATCGGGTTGTAGAATTACTATGAAAATCGAGATGGACATTCGTAGAAGAAAAATCCGGATGTTCGGGTGGGGCGCCGTTCAAAGTTCCCGTGTGCTGGGGACACATACGCTTGACATACTTTGAAAATTCTAAGAGAAAGGAAAAGTTATTATTAGCACAACTGTATGTTGCATGAAGGAAAACGCGCTAGAAACGGTGGCAAGCGAGATGCACGTTGCCTGCCAGTGAGGCCTTGCCATAAACGTGCACGGCATTAACCACGCCTTCGGCACTGGGCAGTCCTCGGAGACGGTTCGTCCTCAAGGCCAGTCAAGGCCTCAATATTCAACCCGCGCGGGCAAAGATTCCAGAACGACATAGCTAAAGTCTATTCCAGTCTATTCCAGGGTTCGTTACCACTTTCAAGCCGAGTCAAATTCGTGCAAGTAGTCGATTTTGGGGTGCTCGTTATGGATTCCGTCGAAGGTTCTCGGCCGAATTCCGTCTTCCTATGTTCAACTTCCTTAGGAAAGTTGATTGTCGTGGAGGTCCCAGTGACTCCCAGTGATGTGCACAATTATGGAAGCGACCCTGCAATGAAGACCACGCTGCTGACTCGAGGTGGGAAGAATCCCAGCAACGAAATTCACTGAACCCACGATAATAAGCTTAAGATTGATTCTATGTTCGAGCGGTTACTTTTGTTTTTTTGGGGAGTGCCGCAGTGGTGACGACTGGGGAGATCAAAATGCCACTATATACTGGATGTTTCCATGACTTTCCCCAATCATAGAGAAATAGGGTACGAATTGAATTGTCTTTGGAAAAAGTTCTCATTTGAAAATTTGACCGCAAAGTCCTCTCTCTGGTACCTCCGAAGCCATGAATTATTTCTCAACTGAATTGAAAACTTCATGCAACCGTGTGGGTCCTCGATAGTGGACATTCCTCAGGGTTTCTGCATGTGCCTTGGTATTGGTGGGAAATCCCGATGGTCGCGCGGTCGGACTCGGACGAAGTTGTCGATTCCTCTAGAATATGAGATGACAATGACGCGATCCCGACATGCGAGAAAAATTCAAGCGCCCGAGAGTGACGCAATGGAGTGGATACTGAGTCACTGCGCAACGGATACTTGACGGATACTAGGTGCACTCCATGATTCTCGGGATGGCGTTCATCGTTCGTGCTTTTAGACGTCTCAAATGTTTCTGCGATTTTTTTTTTTTTAAAAAATGGGTGTGTGTGCGTGTGGACAGATGTGACACTGACATCACTTGGAGACTCATAAACCTCATTCATTGTTCGCTGGAATTGTTCATAGTGATCGGCTTGGGATGGCATGGCGAATTCACAGGGTTATGTACGCGTCAGCGTTCTGTCAACACGCGCGTCTAATTGTGAAGGGGTCGAGAAAAGAGCGAAAATTGTGGGTGATTCGAGCGTGTGAGAAAACGGAGAAGTCTGAATTCTTTTGTGGGGGCAATAACGTATACTTAGGCATATCAGGCCCCATTGTCCTTTTCAATTGAATGTTCCTACGAAGCATAGAACGCATCGTTCCGGTACCTAAATTAAAGATCGATGATGGACAGGCGAGAATGGAAACAATGCGCTCTGTTCTGCCTAGCTGAGATAGATCTTGGACGAAAACAAAAGCCCCAGGGGAGTAGTTATCGTTGACGTTGATGACGAAATGGAGGAAAAGCAAAGCAAAGTGATACAGGTATGACATTCCACAAGGAAGATAACGAAAGAAGAAGAAGGCCTAGCCAGAGGAGACCGCCGCAGTCGCAACTGGTGTCGGGTCAGTCAAAGGTGTTTGATGGGTTGCCAGAGATAGGAGGAAATCACGAAATTGATGGATCGACGTGCGATGGGTCGAAATAATGGGTCCATATGGCGTGAAATTATGACTTTGTGACAGAATTGTTAAGCTCGCATCTAGTTTGCGACATAAACGTGGGGAATAGGTGAAAAGATGAGGATGCTTCGACCCATGGCCAAGATGAGCCCCTGGAGCGGCTAATTCCACACGTTTGCCTGCGAGTCATCTGACAAGCCTGCAAACGTGTGATGATCCCTTTGAGTCAGATTGTGACCGCTGTCACGCGAATTAAATTTGTGGAAATGTCGCGACTGGCCTGGTGCTCCTTATAAGAACCCTTCCTCTACCTTCCTTTCCATTCTCCAATCTCCCTCCGCACAAATGTTCGAGGAAATTTGCCTCGTATGCGGCAAGCAACTCAAAGACGATGGGTGAGCATATCCTCCCGACCACCCCTTCTCTTTCCCGTACTTAATCTTCTGCCCCTAGGCGCGCCTACTGCAGTGATGACTGCCAGCATTTAGACCTCTCATCCCCCTCAATATCATCGTCCAGCAGTGCCCTTTCTTCGCCAAATATGGGCTACGCTGTGGGAGGCGACGTCCCCGCTCTCATGCCCTCTGCACTGGGGTCCGCCCTCAGGAAGTATGTCAGTCGTAGCGGTCGCCATGTATCCTCTTCCTCGACTTCCTCCACATCCTGGTCTATTACAACCGACGAGGAAGACGAAGGCATCTCCAACCGATATCGTATCAACGATTTCCCATTCCACGACCCGTCCGACCCTCTCTTCTCGGACGCAAACTCGAAACCGTCAAGTTATGTCTATTCCGTCAACTCGGCCGCCCTATCATACGCAAGGAGACCATCTGGAACCAACAATCCTCCTACAACACCGCATTCCCACCGGCGCTTGCCCTCCGGTTCTTCTTCCTTGCACGTGCGAGGCATCCCGAGGAGCGCACCCATTCTTTCCCATGCCGACGACGAAGAAGGCTACTCTGATCTTGGATCCTCTGGGGATGCTCTGGACACCGACGACGCTGATCTCCATTCGGAGCAAGATTGGGAGGTTGGGGTACCCGTCAAGCCCAAATATATTCTTCCGAGCAAGGCAAACCGCGCCCGCAATCGTGCCAGTCTACCCGCGTGCTTCTCTCTCTTGAAGATATCTTCCCCCAAGAAGGACTTCAAACCGTCTCCCGTCTCCTCCTCAAATAACACAATTGCACGAGCTTCCCCTCCCACCCCCAAAGTCCCTTCCGGCAATGGCCTTTCACGAATTCTGATTGCTCCTTCCGCCCCCCTCACTTCCGTACACACCACCCCTCGACGTGGCCGGGAGTCAGCCAAGTCCAGGAGTAGTCGTCGCTCCGGACGTTCATCACCCTCGGGGTCTCGGTCGCAGTCACGACGTGCCCCTGTAGACAGCGGCGCAAACTATGTCAACGAGGAAGTAAACCTCGGCTACTGGCCAATTGCTTCTATTCCTGCGCGGCGAGGTCGGGAGGCCCTGCGCAGGAACAGTTCTCCATCGCCCAAGATGCTCATGGGTGTAGACCAAGGCTTGTCCTTTGCTCCTAGAAGGAGGACGCAGGAAGGTCGATCTCAGTCTGGCGGTGATTCCCTTCACAGGACGAGAGGTCGAGCGAGAGTCGAAGACCTGGGTGGGCCAGGTCTCTCTAGCGATGCACCAGGATACGGCAATGGGCGTAGCGGCCTGATGGATCGCGAACGGGGCATTGGGTCCCACCTTGCCCGAGTGCCTCTGTGACTCTGACGGCTCGGCGTTTTCAAAAACAGGATGATCAAAAACGGCCCACATTTCGGTGCCCTCTCTCCCCATCGTTTTCAGCATTTAGAGGATCTATTTTTTTCTTGCATTTGTTTCGGAATATTGTCGCATCGTCATCTCTTCACTCGCTCGCTCTCCTCATCTAGCAATGTCCACGGAATCTCTCATCGCCACTCATCGTTCGTTCTCATCTCACATCGCACCTCCACTCGAAATCGAAAATGCTCTATTGCTGTCCTTCTATCCGCCTTTCTTTGTTATCCATCGACGACAATTGTCCGCTCCCCTTATTTTTCCATGGAAACACGCGAACCTCTGTACCATCTTATCTACGTATTAAACCCATCCCATTTCACGACCTTCGTTACCCTCTCCCTGTGTCTTTTATTTATTTATTTGACACAGGGTAACAAAAACACGGCATCTTTTTATTACGAAAATTTCTTCCTTCCATTTCCCTTTCTGAAGCTTGGTTACCTTCCAATATTTGTTTCATCACGGAGGATCCACAACAAAAAAATCACTCTTCGTCTCAACACTCCAATATTCCATCTCATCTGACCCTCGCTTCTTCAACAAGGAATCTCAAACATACATATATATTTTTACCATTCAATTCATTACCATCATTCGCATAAACGGACATGGACTCACCCATAAATACGGCAATAACATCTCATCGTCCCGATGGCACCGAATCCAAGATTCATCGAAAAACTCTCTCGCTGAATCGGTATTGTAAGTACTTGCACACATCATTCACCTGGTCGTTCCGACCCACCCGAAAGCCACCATCCAAAGCCGTTCCCACCCCACACTTGAGTGCGACCCACCTTCGAATTCACCTTTCAACTTCCTTGCAAAACTTCGCACAGCCGCATGTCAAGGGAAAACCCATTTGTTCAGTCATGTACATGCACCTCTGTCGTGCTTCTAACGTGCCTCGCACAATAAAAAGCTTATCGCTGCGCTCTGATGACCTATTATTTTGTGTCAGCTGAGGGATTTGCATACTTACCTTAATATAGACCCCCCTCCTGTATTGGGCATCGCATGATCACATTGTCGAGCGGAAAGTCAAATTGTGAACGATCTCTGAAAGCTTCTGACCAGTTACTTGTAGATAGTGTAGGACCCATGATTTTGATCCCAAATCCCCAACGTCTTTGTTTGTATGGATCCACCTTGAGGGGAGCTTTGGGGTCGAGCAGCTGACCTGGTTATGGATGGGTCTTTCCGAGTCCCTGGCCTAGTCACCCTTAGTTTTTATAATTTATTCTCTTAAACTATTTTGCTCGTTCTGATTTCTTGGGTCCAAGGTAGGTCCCCGTCCAAGGAGTCGTGGGTGACCCATGTCTGGGCCTTGGTCATTTGTCAATTGCGGATGACGACCGCCAGTTGGTGTGCCCTGATTATGGACCATGGGTTGATCACAAGTATCTTGCAAAGCAATCATGTTACCTTCGGCCTTACACCTGGATAAACCTGTGCTCTGCATTTTACATCAGTCTCATGTCGAACTATGTTCAGTCAGCAGTCCACACGAGAGATAGTGCCGATTGGGTCATCAGCTATATGTATGTACTTTAGCGTAAGTGCAGTAAGGATCTTGCAGATTCTTGCTGCGGCGGCGGCGGCGGAAAAACGGCGTTTTGCGATCGTGGGGTTCAATGATGCATGGTGAGCGTAATGGTGTTAATTTTAGGCGGAAGTACCATAACGTTAGTCAAGTACATAGCCTCCTGGGACCTGAAAGCATTTTTTTTTGTTGTAAGTTGGAAACAAAAATGCAACTTTTATAAGTAGCCGGTGACCGGTGACCGGACGAGCGCTTTGCGGTTATTTGTACCGGCTTGTGCCCGTCGGGCGGTTCAACGCTCGCGCGACTCATCGTTACTTACTTGCAAGAGGCCTAATTCACCGTCGTCTCATCTCCATACTTCCTGTCCTTCTTCATCTAGGTCTGGGCCTGTTCTCTGACGAAGTGTCCCCTGATCATGCCAAGTTATGATCATGACTGCTCAGATCGATTGTTGCGCTGTTGTTGTGGACCTTGCCCGGCTCTCCTTGAAAACCGGGATATATATCTTTGGCTTCGAACGATCTACATATATTCGACGCTGTGAGGAGTCCGCGTGGACTTTTATCGCCCCCCGGAGTCCGTCGACTATGCCAATCCACATATCGTTACCTTTTTTCTTCACTGAATGGACGTTCCGTAAGGGAATGCAGGGCAGCAGAGGTTGTGGATGATCAACTTATCATCAGCGTCACATCGATGTCTGGCTAGGATGTGTGGATGACCGGTACCCCTACCAACCTCAGCGATACTGAAAGGGACAACTTTAACGGCACTGTTGTTGTGAGTTCTTGCTTGATGGGCCGCTGCTTGTCCCTGATGGTCTCGACGGTCGCGCTGATGAAAACGAAACCCGAGCTCAGGTTCTCTAAATAATCCAGAGAGATATCGCAAGCTTATTGGGACTCACCACCAATCCCGCGAAATGACGCATTTCCTGGGGGGAAATCCACCTTGTCCCCGAGCCTGGAACTACAACTGGGAAACACCTCCCATTCGTCGAGCGTTGTTAACCTATGGTTGGTTCCCTATGCCCTTAATATTCCCATGCCTTTCGTCAAGGAATTTCAGGTCAAAGCAAGCATTACAGGTAACGTCTGGGAAGGCGGTCTCGAAATGCCAGCTGCGGGTTACGGAAAAAGTTTGGACAAGGAGCCCTTTTACAGTACGACCTATTTTTTTCTGTTTCACACAAAGCAGGACCAAGGCGGTACTCCCCTCTGCCTTCCCCGCGTGGGTTTGCCAATTAATTCGGTCTTGGCCTTTTCATGACACTCCCACCAACGCGCCATGGGTTCCCGCTCATTGTTCAGTGCTTTATCGGGAACAATACCTTCGGTTAGTCAAGGTGATCCTACGTCGACGGTTCTGCGAGGATCGCAACCCGGACGACGACAGCAACATGCCTGTTCCCAGGATAACGGAGGGCCAGGATTATCTATCGCAAAAGCTTTTGTGGGGAATAAAGTTGTTCAGGACATGGATAACCAGAACTCCTCGTGCTTGCGGCTCCATTAATTACACAAGGCATCGCTGAAACTTCAGAATGAGGCACAACGTAGGCTCGGTTAGAGAGATTGCAACGTGTTGTACTTTTCTTTCATCGATAAATGTATTTGTTTTGTAGTTTGAGAAGTTGCGATTGGCTGCGGAACTAGTGAACCGGTGCATTGGCCTGGCTCTGGACGACTGGAAAGAAATCAAGGGATAATCATGAGTCAATAGGAATTCCGAAAGCGGGAGGATTCGTGGAGGGGACGCGCATTGATCGCCTTGGTCGTTGTACTCCATCTCTTTCTCTGACCACAACAATTCATAACCGTCTGCTCGTCGTCCACCGCGTCCCCGAGCCCATCGCGGCATCGCTCGTATTCATCCAAGAACAACGTTCTCATCGGCAACCATTGATTCTCTTACTCACCCAAACCCTACGCGGGACATCCTGTCCACCCCACCCTCCGCTCAAGAAGTAGGAAGTCGTTCGCCGACCCCGACGCCACACGCTCTCGCTTTGCCTCAGACCCTCATCGTCAACTCACCATCCGCCAGCCTCGTTCCAGCCACTCGCTCCAGGTCAGAGCTTGAACAAGGATCCAGTGCTGACCTCTTATCCTCATCTATCCCTGGTGCGCTCTTCCTTTCATTACTATCGTCTTTGACAAATTTGGCTAAATTCACTATATCTTGCTTGTTTGACGCGGCAGACCCCGAACACACGAGAGCTCGCAAGCGACAGCGAACCGACATCTCGAGCCCGTTCGCATTTTCCAACCGCACCACGGTCGATCAACCCACCTCCAGCTCCCCGCCCCAGAGAATGATGAGACTCTCAGAATCTGATTATGATTCGTCTTTCTCCGTCACACCCGACTTGTCCGCACATGCGGGGCCCTCGTCGTTGGGCGGGCAATTTGACGGTCTCGTCGCCACCAACGGCCACACGAACGGCTTTACGCCTGCGGTGAACGGAAGCTCGGGTGGGGGTGCTGTGATGGGAAATGGGATCTCAAAGCATGGCAAGGGTGTTGCAAAGGTGACCCTGCCAGGAACTACCCTTTACGACGATTCCTTCGTGAGCCGAGAAGAGTTTGTGCGTTTGGTCATTCAAAGTCTACGCGATGTGGGGTATATGTAGGTGTCTTCCTCTACTTTATCCTGCATGGTTACTAAACCCCTAATCAGTGAGTCCGCTGCCACTCTGGAGGCAGAGTCAGGGTATGCTATGGAGTCGCCAGAAGTATCGCAGTTCAGACAATATATTCTGGATGGACTATGGTCAAAGGCAGAAATGGCACTGGAGCGGCTAGGTGTCCAAGAAAACGAGGGGTTATGGGTACGTCGCGCCATCTGGGAATTACGCCGCAAATAACTGATACTTCGCCATACTTCCCAGGATGCCAAGTTTTTGATAAGTCAACAGAAATATCTTGAACTACTGGAAGCAAAGAAAGCCACTGAAGCTCTGCACGTATTGCGGAACGAGTTGGCACCTTTGAATGTGGATCCTGACCAGCATACTCTGTCGAGGTCTGCCTCACCTCTTTTTTTCACTTATCTACTCGGCTTAACATGTTTACTGCCTTTAGTTTGATTATGTGTTCGGAACCAGAAGACGTACGAAGACGAGCGAATTGGGATGGGGCATCCGGGACATCAAGGCGACAACTACTGGACACACTTCATGGTATGTGGCGTGTCGTGTAGTAATTTCGCGTGTAGTCCCTCATCCAGTTTTGATAGATTATATTCCCGCCGCTGTTATGATACCACAACGGCGGTTTTCTGCTCTTCTCCATCAAGCAAGAGCACACCAGCGACAACAATGCATTTATCACAATTCACCACTCTACAAATTCTCACTTTACTCCGATCATCGCTGTAATAAGTCCGACTTTCCTCGGGTTACAACCACTATACTGGAAGTACATTCAGATGAGGTGTGGAATATTGAATGGAGTCACGACGGCAATTTTCTGGCGAGCGCGAGCAAAGACAAATCGGCGATTATATGGAAGAGAGGGGTCAGTTTATCTGTTATCACTCCGTCGTGGATATGAACTCATGATCCAAAAGTCTTCCATTGACTCTGGTTCTTCGATGCAGGATTGGGCGGCTCATCTAATATTGCGCGATCATCCATATTCTGTAGGATGCCTAGCTTGGTCATTGGATGATTCGATTCTTCTCACCAGCGCGGAGCACTTCATAAAGATGTGGAATGTGAAGGTGAATACATTGTAAATTTGGCTAACCGGCATATGCTTACACCAGACACTGCAGACTGGTAACTGTATCCGGACGCTTGAGGATCATACAGAAACCGTGACAGCGATCTCATGGCTGCCAGATGGGACTGGATTCATAACGGGAGCTTTGGACCGGAAGGTCATCATCTGGGTATGTCTCGACCCTTTTATTTCCCTTGGGTTTTTGTGCGTCCCTACGCAGAAACACGCTTGTTATACATATCACGACGCGGGCTCATCTTTTCACTCGTGTTCGACAGGATGCCGATGGGAAAGTAAGGGACGCATGGAATCCTACAGCCATTCGGCTAACAGACTTGGCTGTGACACCCGATTTTACGCGTCTTGTGGCTATCGGCATGGAGGTCCCTTCGATTCTTTCTCCGGCATCTGAGCCGACCCAGTCGAGAGGTGCTCAAACCGGGGATGCGTCTTCAATTTCCGGTGGGAACAGTGGGCCAGTTGCTCAGGCTGGAGCAAAGGCAACGCACAGGATGATCGTATTCGATTTGGCCACAAAGGAGACGGAATCGTGAGTACTAGATTCTTGCAATCTTTGTTATGGGCTAGCTTCGGCCATTTTGGGCATCCTTTTCCTCGACCGAGGGTGGAACTTAATTTAAGCATTGCTCACACCTTATTCCGTTTATCAGATCGACTCGATTGGAGGGCGACCTCACCAGCGTGCAAACGTCGCAGGATTCTCAATACGCCCTCATCAATCATGCACCGAACGTGAGATGCCCGCCCTTTTTGGAAAAAATATATGTTCTTACTTGTGGAAATTCATTGATTGTAGGAGGTCCATTTGTGGGACCTACATACTGGGCGCGTAACACGCAAATACGAGGGGCAGATTCAAGGGCGGCATGTCATTCGAAGTTGTTTTGGTGGTGTGGATGGCAATTTGGTTGTCAGTGGCAGTGAAGGTAAAGCCTTTTCTTTCTTGTGTTCTCGGGAAAGGTGACGACTGATATTGAAATTTAGATGCAAACGTGTACATTTGGCATCGCGAGAGTGGTGCCCTACTGGAAGTTTTGCCCGGGCATGGAGAAGGCAGCGTGAACTCTGTTGCATGGAATCCTACAAATGAGAGAATGTTTGCTTCGTGTTCAGACGACCACACAATACGAATATGGGAGGCCCCTCCGCCGGGTGTCTATGTGGCTGAGCCGCCACTTGCCGAACCAGCGACATCTCGTCCTTCATCATCATCATCCGCTGTCGAGAAAGGCAAGGGGAAGACGCGGCAGCGGCCGGATGGTAATGGCGTAAGCTTCGCTAGCTCGTCCTTTGGCACAACTCGCTGAAAACGAGCGCGTGAAACGCGAACCCGTCCGTCCATCTTCCCTGTATTGTATTTCACTCATTCACCTGGCCCATTGCTTCCTAACTCTTCTTACATATCGCATCATTCCTAGCTCATCTCATAACTGCTCCTGATCATGACCCACGCCAATGTTATTCACTCTCTTGTTTTTTTTTTTGCATAGTTACAATCCTCATTAACCGTGGACCTATCGTACCGCATTCCAGGCATTCTACATTGTATAGAAAGCAACTTCTATTATTTACATCACCACTTTTGGTTGGAACCGAAAGCACAAATCACGATTCACGACCATAGTCCCCCTAACCTCAGGCCGTTCACGCGAACCGAACGCATGTTATGTCAGTCTATTTCTGTAAGATATAGATACACAACACTCGACTCGGCCATTCGCACTGCATTTCCTTTCATGGTCCCGGGACATTGAATTCATGTTGCAGCCAAAGGCAAGCTCTCGGCGCTCACCGGAGCTAAGTACATAAATACGAAATACCTAGTTCCCGCCGGCCTGCGAGAAGCATCGGGTTAATAACCTAAACCGCCTCGGCAGGGTCTGATAGTCTACAGATTAACTGCAATACAGAAAGGTCACAAGTACAAAGCTTTAAAGTACAGTACAGAGAGGCAAAAGTAAACAATATCTCATCAAATAGTGGCTGGAGCGCACGGTGAGCGACAGTAGAGTCACATGGGTTGTTGCCAGTGGGAGTCAACTAGGGATGCTATACCACACGCTGGGTATTCTTACGCTTGGGAACGAACATACAGGCGATGGGGTCTTTCTTAAGTGGCTTTGAAGGTAGCCGTGCAGGGGATGCTGATGTTAGTGTGGATGTTGCTGCCACGCTTGTCATGCCAGTGGGCCGGAGAGGGTTTTCACCAGTCGGAGGAGCTGTTTGATGAGGGGAGTGCCTATTCTGTAGATCCGCCGGCTGCGGAGGTTTCGATGCAGGGTTCCTGACTGTTGGTCCGGGCTTGCTTGAGGAAGCAGCTGTCGGGGGAACTGCGGCAGGCCGCCGATGAACCACTGTATTGACAGTTACTCGACTTGCGGTCACAGACGCTGGCACAGAAGGAAGAGTTGCGCCTGATGTTAGGGGAGGAATTCGGTAATTTTTGGCGGTTGGCATAGGAGGGAGAACACGAGTATGATAGGCTCGCTGGATCTTGGAGGCTTCAGTTCTTGTTCTTTGCAATAGACTCTTGGGCTGTACCGCTAAAGTAGATTACGCATAGATGAGTCGCTAGAATTGGACAAGGACTGGAGTTAAATCCTTACATCCTGTTCTTGCCCGTTTCGCATCTGGCAGGCCTTCAGTGTACTTGACTTCCTTTCCTTTCTTACGTTCGATCTCTTCCTTCCGTTGGGTACGAAGTTTGGAACCCAGCTCTTCGATACGTCGCGCTTCCGCGTCCTGGAGGACCTGAGTTAAACAATGTCAGTGTGATATCACACAATGAGTACCTGGTGCTGCGGCACGTACAAAATAACGCGATTTCCACGAATCTGGTTCCTGTGGGTTATCATCTGGGGAATATCGCTCTTCCGCTGTCAGAAAATATTTTCTGTAACATAAATCTTTCCATATCTCTGAAAACAAGGAGGGGTATCAGTATGCGTCGCAATCAGTCTCCAATATGTCTTTACGTGGTGTATCTTTCCGAAGGTGCTGTTGTACGAGCGGTGTAAGCACAGAGAGGCTAGAAAGAGTGGACACGACACTTGCCGGTGAAAGCTTTTCGAAACGGAGGAGTTGTTCGATGCTACAACGGTCCAAGATGGGCTTGACAAGTTCATAGGTTAGATCGTTTCCGAGGCTGTGGATGGCTACAAAAAGTCCATAGATTAGGCATTGGCTTCCTCGTATAAGTGATTGGCTCACAATCGACCTGGGCAGCGGCAACTAGAACGAAATTATTCAGGAAATGCGTCATGTACGGAAATGGATTGCTAGCTCACCTCGTTGGCAGAGCTGAACAAGAGTGGGCACTCTTCGCTGCTGGATGTCCTGGTCGGCGTCTGTCGAGAGCATGGCGGTTGATTAGGTTCGTGGCCACTGAGGTAGGTGGTGAAGGGATGGACAATGGCGCTTATATCCGAATTGGGATGACGGGCCACGGTCCGGGAATGGGCCGAAACGGTACGCTGGGCCACTTGAATCTATTTCTTGCTCAACGCATGCACCATGAGCACGTCCCGAATCCTTGGAAGCTGCATGCCTACTCATATCTCCGAGTCTTTTCCTATGTTCCATCTTTGCGAGAACTATCAGATGTGCTTGAATAACATATATGTCCGAGTCCTTCGAGTTGCATTGCCACTGCCAGTGTCTATTACTGCTTTCCGGCTCCCAGTCTTCAATTTTTCGCTCTCTCGTTATCATGTATCGAACTTTCGCCTTGTAAGGTGACCGTATAGTGCGGTGTCCTGGATAGTGGTCCGAAACAACGGCATGTTACAATAAACTTCCTCCAGTGAGTAGAACCGTGGCAGTCTCTGGCTTCAACACCTCACTGCAGGCTTCGGCTATAGTCGGGAAAATGCTCTTTATTTCAGCCCGAACCTCTCAACGATCTCCCTCTGTCTTATTCCCAAGGTCTGTTCCAACACCCTCCACGTGCCATGGAGTGTCTCTTCGACTCACTCTCAGGAATTACTGTCCCAAAACTACGTCTCTGTATTTCTATTGCCGATAAACTTTCCCCTTTTTGCTGCTAAGGATTACCATTCATGCCTTTGGATCTCTTGGTGCCTCTCACGAAGGAAACTATGGAAGCTTACGTCGACTCCTATTTAAGTTGTCCGGGAAAGTTGGTTCAAGAGTCGGTTCATTAACGATACTCCCATGCAGCAAGCAACGCATCCTTGCCTCCATGTTAGAGACGCCCACGATGCCCATGTCGTCTTTGAGGCTGTACGCCAAGGATTCCTTACATCCGTCGTTCGGCGTCTCAATGAAATGGAGCGCGGTACCCTTATTCGTCCAGGAGCAATTTTCGTTTGGGTGGAAAGCGAAGATGATATTGGCTTGAAACGCTGGACAGGTTGGGATTTTGTAATTTTAACTGCCAAAACCATGATCTAATAATCAATCAATTCCTAGATGGTCGTGTCTGGGGACAAAGCAGAATGCGGGAGGTAATGTTGTTCACAGAACACGCCAACTTCTGCTTATCATTCGCAAGCAGCCTTATCTTTTCTATGACGAAAAAATCCCTGGCGACAGTGCACAAGCTGTTAATACGAGCAATCGGTGAGGATAACACTCGCTCTTTTCTTTCATGCTCTATGTTCTGATTTAGCATCAGGCCCCCTGCATTCCGCTTCGTAGATGGTGTTCGTCCAGGGCCATTTTCAGCAGCGCTATCTCATCAGGGTCGAGCCACCAAGCACCATCCAGGCCTCGTCAAGCAAGCATACTCTGCATGGGTACTCCCTAATCCTCACGCACGACCCCAGAAGTGGCACCTTACTGCCTACTTTACTTATGCTGATTTGCCTCGTCTTCCAACTATTGAACGCGACCCCATGTTGCAAAAAATCACAGTGCCGACCGGTATTTATCCTACTGGGAATGCTCATTCTTCCAGAGGCAACCCGGGCGAGCCTTCGGGGCATGATAGGTCGCCTAACGACCATCCATTCTCCCAAAACATGCTACCCCCTCTTTCTTCAATATACGCCGGCGTTGGTAATCCTTTGGCAGTCCCCACAATACCACGAGTGCCGGGGCCCCGCTCTCCAGAAGATCAACGTTTAATCCAAATGTTGAATTCACGACATGTAAGGTAGCGTCATGCACAGAAATAAATCCAGGACGTTCAATCCCATCATGGTGTCTAGAAACTCACAAAGCATAGTCCAGTGAAGCAACTTTCGATTGAGGTTGAATAGATAGCAGGAAGCCATTATGAAGTCTGAAATTATGTGCTAACGAGAGGGAAGCTTGGGATTTAAGATCCTTGTAGAGTCGTAGACACATGAAAATGCAACGCCGAAACGCCCGAAGGTTGGAAAAAATATAAAAAACCAGCTAGAAATTCATGGAATACATCAACAAATCTGCAACGTCGATTCCAATTGAGCATGGTCATTAGACATATCCCAAAGGGAAACGCAGCACATCCCGTGGACCCGCATCTATGTCTGGATGGCGGGAGGTGTCTTTACACACGGCGAGAGATGAGAGATCAGCAAAGCACGGGAAGCGATGGTGTATCATTCTCCATCGTCCGAAGCTCTCCAGCAACGGTTTGGGTGTACCAACGCAGATAAACGTTCGCGGAAGGGACAAAAGCTGATCACACGAGCAGTATTAAAGATACAGTGTATATGAGATATAAAATAACGTACAACCTATCCTGGTATTACTCTTCCTCGTCGTCTGAAAGGGAGTCCGAAGCATTTTGTCGTTCCTGGGCTTTCATGGCGCCGACCAGGTCATCCGATTCTCCTTTCTGAGCAGCAAGTCGTTGTCCTGGGTTGAATGGTCAGCGCTACCGTAGAAACAAATGTACGAATGACGAGTCACTAACGAATGAGGGTGTGAATCGCTTCTTGCGTCCTTCGTTCCAGCTTTGCCAGTTTTTTATCCATCTCCCGCTTCAAATCCCAGTTCGGTCGTTTGGGAGCAATATTGAATACATCCTGTTTTCTCTTCGTCAGCTCCTTGCTTCATAGTAAGTTTCGTACCCTTACTAGTTCTTGCGCTCTCCGTTTCTCATCATCAGCAATAATCTGCTCTGCGAGACCTTTCACTTGGGTTTCAACGGTATCCTCCATTTCAACATCACCCTGGGTAACTTTCTTCAGAGTTCGAGACTCCGGGTCAAAATTCCGGTTCTTGATGAGCGGTTGTGCAACACTGAGACGGTGGTAAGTATTCGACGAAATGTATGAGTTTGGAATACACACACCCATCCTCATCGATCGCTTCTCCAGCCTTCCTCTTTCTTAGCGCAATAAGACGCGCCTTTCTGGCTTCAGAAGCCTCTGCAAGAGACATTTTATGCTCAAGGGGAAGTTGTGGGCTTGTGGAAGGCTTTAGTGCTGACTAAGCATTGATCGGGACGCGTTTATGGAAACTTGGACAAAACTTGGACGGACTTCTCTTTGCCCGGTACATGCAGTCCATCTGGCAGAATGCATGTCTACGTGCCTTGGAACGCTCCCTGAGCCGAAGGGCAGTATCACCAAGGTGGTTCAGTACAACTCAACCATGGTCTGCGTCTGCTCAGAAATTGGACGTTCCGTCTATGGAGGACTTTCCGTGTGATCTGATTCGGTGTGTTATTTCTTACCTGTCAATGCAGACATTATCTCATTCAATTACTCAGGAACTTTTCTATTATTGCACATATTGGTAGAATTTATCTAACCCGTTCTAAAGGCTCTTGTTCTGACCCTAATCCTTCCAAGACCACGGCAAGTCAACGTTGGCGGATCGGTGAGGCTCGGCTTTCCAGAATTCGGCCTCTCACTTATTGTCAAATACATAGATTACTCGAGGTACATCCAGCCACTTTCTAAAAAAGAGAGGACCGACAGCTTTACCTCTATTTCAGCTGACCGGGACAATCAAGAGCAAGACCTCCGGGAAAAATGAACAGGTGCTCGACAAGCTCAAAGTCGAGCGTGAGCGAGGAATTACCGGTTCGTTTAATACATACGACGTTATGAAATCTTACCCATATTTCTTCAGTCAAGGCTCAGACTGCAAGGTCTGCTAGACGAACTTTTTTTGCCGCAACGCTGCTGACGAGTTTCTTGCTTTCAGCATGTTACACGAGTTTCAAGGCCGGGAACATCTTCTGAACTTGATTGACACTCCTGTAATTTCCTTTGCAAGTCGCCGCTCTCTGCCCGTCTGATATATCCTCTCGCAGGGTCATGTCGATTTCGCTTGGGAAGTGTCGAGATCCCTTGCGGCATGTCAAGGAGCGTTGCTTCTTGTAAGCCTTTTCACCTGTAAAATGACTATATCCTCAACTTAAAGCCCCCAAGGTGGATGCTAGTCAAGGCGTTCAAGCTCAATCAATATCCGTCTTCCATAGTGCAAGAGAACGTGGACTGAAGATTATTCCTGTCCTAAATAAAGTCAATTGCCATCTTCGGTCTCCTTCAATCCTCTCATTGAAAAGGCCATTTTTTTTGACAGATTGATCTTCCAGCCAGCCACCCCGAGCGAATAGCAGCTCAAATGGAAGCTACATTCGGTATCGATCCCTCGGAAATCCTGCAAATTTCTGCGAAAACTGGAAAGGGCGTTGAGGCCGTACTCAAAGCCATCATCGAACGGATTCCTCCCCCAAATGCCAGTGCGGAGGATCCATTGAAAGCCTTTCTCTTTGATTCTTTGTGAGACTATCCCTATCAGGCTGGGTCTTAATCTCACACTTGCGAATAGATATGACAAGTACCGTGGAGTTATTTCCCTAATCAGCGTACAAGGTGGTGTACTTCGTAAAGGTACGGCGAGTTGACCTCAATTTAAATCACCAATCACTGAAGTGCCACGTAGGGGACAAAATCGCTTCTTGCTTTACACGGAAAAAATACGAGGTCACTGAGCTGGGAATCATGTACCCCGAAGAAGTACCCACGAAGAGTCTTTATCCCGGCCAAGTGGGATATATTGCATGCAATATGAAGCAATCTTCTGAAGGTAGCATTCCTTTGTTGTCCTTCCGATGGTATTCCTAAGCCTCGTCCTCTTTTTCAGCTCACATTGGTGATACTATTCACCGCGTTGGAGAAGTGGTGGAACCTATGGCTGGTTTTCAGCCTGCAAAGGCTATGGTTCGTTTTGAAACCCATTCAACCACCGCTCTCGTCTAACTGTATTGCTTCGGATTTTTACAGGTATTTGCTGGAGTATATCCAATCGACAGCAGTGACTTCCCAAAGCTCGAGGAGTCTATCAATAGGGTACTATTCTCTTACCTTTGATCCAGATTTGCTTTCCTAACCACAACATTTTGAAGCTAACACTCACCGATCGCAGTGTCACGGTTCAAAGGGAGACATCATCTGCTCTCGGGCAAGGTTGCCGATTAGGATTCCTTGGTACATTGCACATGGATGTTTTCCGTCAACGCCTAGAAGACGAGCACGACGCCAATGTCATCATCACGGCCCCCACTGTGCCTTACAAGAGTAAGCATTCTCCGATTGCTAAGTTTTCAGGACCATCTGTTCAATCCATTTCAAGTCATCTACAAGGACAAGGAGGTTATAATTAGCAACCCGACAGACTTTCCTGATGTTTCTGATATCGGCGTCCGCGTCAAATCGATCCACGAACCTGTTGTAAATGCCTCGATCATCGTACCAGAAGGTATGTCCTTCACACTGAATTAAAGTAATAATGACGAAACCCTTGACCCTCAGAGTATTTCGGTGACATGATGGAACTCTGTTACTCCCATCGAGGTGACGAATTGGAACATCGCTATCTAGACTCCGGAACAACCTCTGCCAGGATCATCTTGACTTGCGTTCTTCCTCTCAGCGAAATCGTTACAGATTTCTTCGACCAACTAAAAAGTCGCAGTTCAGGATTTGCCAGTTTCGAGTAAGCATCAATATATAATATGTATTATTCTCCAAAGGTTGATTCTCGGTTTTTAGCTACGAGGACGCAGGCTACAGGCAGAGCGATTTAGCCAAGGTGGGCCCAGATATACCTTATTAAGGGCAAATCCTCATGATTCTTGTAGATGACATTCTTGCTGAATGGGAAGGCCGTTGACGCGCTTGCTCTAATCGTGCATCGTTCTGCCCAGGAAACTGTGGGTCGCCAATGGGTCAAGAAACTTCGTACGTTCTGCGGATTCAGTTCCATCAGCGACTTAACTAATGTCACCCTTAGATAAAGTTATCCCTCGGCAGTTATTCGAAGTGCCCATTCAAGCAGCAGTCGGGAAGAAGGTCATCGCTCGCGAAACCCTGAAGGCTATGCGAGCAGATGTCACTGCTGGGCTCTATGGGGGCCATTACGAGCGCAAAATGAAGCATCTGGAAAATCAAAAGGAAGGGAAACGAAGAATGAAGAAGATGGGAACAGTCGATCTTCCTCAAGAAGCCTTCTTCGACATTCTCAGCAACAAAAAGTAAAGCCACACCAGATAGAGTGGCCAGAATGATTTACTTACATACCCGACCGAGAATCCGCATCTGACTGACGAAGCATAATATATAATGTATTTTGCAATGTTTTCTTGCTTTTATAATTCGTTGTCCTCGTCGTCATAATTCTCTTTTAATAACCTATCATCGAGCGAATGAGAGGCGAAATAGCTCTGATTCAAAAACGAGCGTACCGGTATATTGACGACGGAGGATGGTCGCCACTAGAACGCAATGTCAGGCAAAAGAAATGCGGATAAAACAACCCTTACTCGTTCGTGATATATGCCATGATCAACTCTGGCTGGACATAATCATAGTATGGGTTCACCACCTCAACCTTATCAACTAAATCCCCATTCTCAAACCCAAGTACATCGCTTGGATTGCCGAAATCGTGTGCCCCGTATTCATGGTATAGATTCCACAGTGGAGTCAGCTTGAATTGACCGGCGCAAACCACCACCGGCGTGCTGTGAGCCCGTGCTGCTGTGGCCGCCATCAGCGACCCGCTGATTGCAAACATCCCACCATTTGCCAGTATAACATGCGCGCCGAGGATGACTTTGTTTTACACGAGACATCAGAGCGAATATCGAGGAATCAGGAACAAGGAATGTAGATATGCCTGCTGAGGATAGGGATTTCGCCATTTCTCGACCATGATATCTATTCATCAGTTAGGAAGAAGTCAAGCAAAACGCATCAGGACTGACGAAGGTGCTGTCTCCGCAACGATTACAGAGTAATTCCTGATATGTGCCGCCGTTTTTAGGAATTGCTCGATTGTTTTTGACATTCCAAGGGTCAAAATAATCTCACTAAACCGACAATCAATATCGAGGAAAAATAATTTCAAGGAGCCTTACTCCGAGTGTATGTGATCTTTCGCATTTTTTGAGATATTGTCGTAGACAGTCTCCAATTCATCCAGGACGTCCTGGATGGCCTCCATAAGCACGGGCTTCAATCCTTTTGCAAAAGAATCTGGATCGTCGGGATCATTCTCTTTGAGCGTTCCCTTGCTTTCTGACTTTTGAACCGCTGCATGTTTTCTGGGTTGGCCTTGTAACACGAATTTCGAGATTGAGAACGATGCAGCAGGTTTGACCACCTGATTTCCACGCGTCGCTGCATGGAACTCCTCTCGTATATGGTGAAGGACTCTCCGCACTGTGTTACCGACGGAATGTTCTTTATAATAGATTTATGTTATGGTATCATTCAAGATCGAGACAAAGAACGAACATACCTTTCGGTTGCGCCTCCACAAGTCTCCGCCCTGCATCTCGGATAATCGCCACAAGCTGGTCGAAATTCGAGAATCGGGCCTTCGAGATAACTTGACGCAAAACTAGCAGAGTCTCTAGGGCAGCAGCTCTTGATCCAACAACCTGCCTATCAATTCAGGCAGTGTAAGGAAGACAGATCGAGAAACTGCAATTGTAAGGTCCCACTGACCGCCGCCTCAGTTTCGATGCTAGGACTTCGACCGAGCGGTGAGCCGCGGGACGAGATTCCGAGGCCATGGTTTATCTTGAAAAAATATCAAGCGGTGTATGGGGAAGTAAGGGCGATCTTGACAGCCTTGTGGAAGTCCAAATCCGAGTCATAATTTATTGTCTTGATCAGTCACATCCGAATCGGGAAATCATGTTATCAATTTTTCTGACCGAGTCGAGGTGTCTATTTGGTATCCTTACATTGTGCTATCCCTATTTAATTTACAAGTTACTTTTTTACCCCAGCATGGGGAGACACATGCCAGTCCAAGATGTCAGCCCACTTGGGAAGAAGTTCCGAAATTTGCTCAACGTCCTTATCACCTCGTCCCGACAAGCACTAGAAAGTAACGCGTTAAACCATTACTTGTAAAAGATCCTAAGGAAAAACTCACCACTACTAAATCCTGATCTTTCGGTAATGTCCTTGCGACTCTCACGGCCTCCCATATAGCGTGGGATGACTCCAAAGCTGAAAAGTAATCAGTACACCTCCACTCAAAGAAACGAGGCAAACGAGGTACCTGGGATAATTCCCTCTCGTTGGGTTAGCATTCTGAAACCTTTCAAGGCTTCTTCATCCGTTGCCACGACGTACTCCGCCCGGCCTGAATCCTTCAACCAAGCGTGTTCAGGCCCAACACCAGGGTAATCCAATCCAGCGCTGATGGAGTGGGTTTCCACAATTTGTCCAGACTTCGATTGCAGGATGTAGGTCCTAACGCCGTGAAGCACACCGGGTTGTCCCATTGAAAGTGTGGCGCTGTGTCGGTCGCCATCAGTTCCTTGAAAGACATTAATAGGGATTTGCTCGTTGTGCCATTAGAAATTTACCTTCTCCTCCCGCCTCGACACCAATGAGACGAACATTTTTATCTCCTATGAAATCATAGAAGGTACCAATGGCATTGCTGCCACCACCAACGCAAGCAACGACGACGTCCGGGAGTTTCCCTCGAGCTGCTTGGATTTGGGCTTTTATTTCCTCGCCGATAACCTTCTGAAAATCGCGGACAATGGTTGGGAAAGGATGGGGTCCAATGACGGAGCCAACCAAGTAATGAGTTGTCGATAGGTTTGTCACCCAATCGCGGAAAGCCTCGTTTACGGCATCTTTGAGGGTACATGAACCAGAGGAAACTGGCACAACCTAGAAAAGCGTGAGTCTAAATTACCCAGATTTGTTGAGTAGCAGCTACCTTCGCGCCCAACATCTCGATCCTGAAAACGTTTAGCGCCTGGCGGCGTACATCCTCGGAACCCATGTAGATGACACATTCCATTCCGAATTTTGCGCAAACGGTAGCTGTCGCAACGCCATGCTGACCAGCCCCGGTTTCCGCGATAATTCTTTTCTTCCCGAGCCTCCGGGCGAGAAGGATCTGAACGCCAATGAGAAGCTTATACGGAGGAGAGCTAGATGAGCCATACCTGTCCAATAGCATTATTGATTTTATGCGATCCGGTGTGATTGCTATCGACGTGCAGATATTAGCAATGCACATAACTCCTCTTAGACACCACTCACAGGTCTTCGCGCTTCAACCAAATATTTGCACCACCCGCGTCTTTCGTCAAGTTCTCAGCAAGATAAATTTGCGAAGGACGATTTATATATCCGAAGTGGGACTGCAGCTCTTTGTGGAATTCGGGATCGGCCATGGCGGATTTGTGAGCTGCCTCCAGTTCTACCAGACAGTCGACCAGGGCTTCGGGGACATATTGTCCTCCGAATTGTCCAAACCGGGCGGGAAGAGTATCGGGATGGGCAATGGACGCATGGGATCGTCCGCCGTCGATCGAATCGGCCTCTGGAGGGGTCGGAACACGTATAGGGGGAGATCGAACTTTCGGAGGTTGTCCTTTTTGGCTGATTTCGCGACAGTAAGCTTCGACATTCTTTGAAACGTCGCCCACTGGTGAGTCTTTGATAACGGAAACAAGTTTGCTGCCTATAACGACCCCGTCGGCACCTGCATCCGCGACCGCGTCGAAATGAGCACGGTTTGCAACCCCGAACCCGACTGCTAGGGGTACTGTAGCATATTCACGAATCCGGGATATAATGTCTGGAAGGGCAGTGTTCATAGCCACCTTATCCGAAGAGCCCGTCGTGCCCATCTAAAGATTTCTCGCGTCAACGATCGCGTAGAACTGGAGCAGAGATCGTACTTTGGAAACGACATATATGAAAGTATCAGCAATCGAGGAAAGAAATTTTATCCGAGGAAGAGTCGTGGACGGCGCAATTAGAGGCACATAGGACAGGCTATTATCTTCAGGTTAGATGTTGGACGGAGGTGCGGAAACATTAGATCGTACTTTGCTTTGAGGCATTTCTCCCGGAAACCAATAGCTTCTTCAGGTGGAAGATCAACCATGTTAAATCCGTTTGCACCAGCCTCTACTGCGTCTTGGATCGCCTTGTCTTCTCCGTAGGCCAGTAAAGGGTTGTAATAACCTGAGGTACAGTAAGTATAATTTGAGACAGATGTCGAGGTTGCAGATTAGCACCCATTAAAATGATGGGAGCCTTGAGGCCTTTTTTGCGGGCCTCCCTCAGCATTCCCAATGTAGTGGCGTAACCGACTTCATTCTGAAGTGCAATCTATAGGTATTTCGGGATAAATATGAGATTTCCAATTGGTTTTCTTGAAACTTACGGTGTTCGTTTCTTGAATAACCTGACCGTCTGCTATGGGATCGGAGAATGGCATTCCTAATTCGATAATGTCTGCACCTCCAGCTTCCATCGCCAATATGAGGGGGACGGTATCTTCTTCCCGAGGGTATCCAGCAGTGATGAAGGTCACAAATGCGGGGGCACCCTATGACGTTATTCGCAATACAATGATATCGAATTGGAGTTGAACTGACCTCTGCGGCCTTGGCTACGAATACTTTTTTGATAGCTTCCATGGTGTAGGTTGTCCTTGAGGATTGTGATCAAACTGATAAAGTATGGGTTCAATAAAATTCAATAACTTCCGCGTGATCGCCATTTTTACGGTCCGGGGACCCGCCAATATCCCGAGCGTCGGGGCGGACCTCGGGCGTTGTATGATGATTTGTATTCAAGTTGGTATAAAATAAGCACCTAGGCTCGTTCTGTGCATCCATCATGGAGCCTTCTCATGCATCGGACGAGTCTCGTGTATTGGTGATTTACACAGGTGCGCTGACTTCTGAATAATCATGCGAGACGCGTTGGCTTAGGGAGAAAAATAGGTGGTACAATCGGGATGCTTGTTGGTCAACAAGGATATGTTCCGGAGCCATATTTTTTGACAGAAACTTTACGAAGCCAAACCCGATTTCATGACCCATTGCAGGATTCCTTGTTCTCCAACTCTGGGTCGGTTCAAGGCTTTCGAGAATGGAGCGGAAGATCAAGTCCAGGTGAAGTCGCAAATATCACCCCAGAGGACCCTCAAGGAAGAACTCTACTCGTGCGGTCTTCTCGTCCTATCGGCCACACGACAGCCCTCAATCCCAGTTTAAATGCATCTCTTCTATTAAATCAACCGCGCTGTACCAAGATTTCTGAGAACTTGTATGAGGCTCATCTTCCAACCCTCGTCACCCCCAAGAGCAAAATTCCCGGCGGAAATATCAGCAAATCGATTCGTTATGCAATACTAGAGGTCAGTTCTATTTAATTTTTCACGATTAGGGATCTTAGCCTCAAATATTTCTAGTGGAATCCTCTCCTGGACAGTAGCAACATTGACATCGAAGGTGTGCTCAAAACTCGACGCTACCTTCTGCTGCAGAACATCTAGACAATTTCTTCAAGATTGGATACGCATTGCCACTGAAATAGAACTCAACTACACCTTCGACGCCTTTGTCATTCTGCACGGGACAGATACCCTGGCTTATACATCCAGCGCTCTCAGTTTTTTATTGGAAGACTTGGGAAAGACCGTGGTGAGTCGAATCTAAGTCAACTCCTTTCCTTATCTCATGACTTACGCGACTGGAGATACTAACTGGAGCTCAAATCCCTTTGTCTCAACTTCGAAATGATGCAGTTGACAATCTAATGGGTGCTTTAACTATTGCTGGGCATTATATTATCCCTGGTATGTTTTCGAGCTCAATCTGTAAGTCTCCATACAACCGTTTCTCCCTTGCAGAATGCTGTTTATACTTCAATCATACTCTTTTCCGAGGAAATCGCGTCACCAAGATGTCGTCCTACGACCTGAGCGCCTTCAGCAGCCTAAATTTTCCTCCCCTCGTAAATGGTAAGGAGGATCCGCAATCATCAGTGCAATGGGTGACCTTTTATTAGTTGGGATTGATATCGTTGTAAACTGGAATGACGTTTTGCGCCAAACCGGCCTCCGAAAATTTAGGGCCCATAAACGTAGTTTTCCACCCTCATGCCACTTGTCTTTGGTCGAAACCTAATCTGCTTTTTGGTTACCAGATATGAACCCTCATGTAGCTACATTGCGTTTGTTCCCCGGAATAACTGGCGCAACGATAAGAGCTTTTTGCATGCCTCCAATTCGTGGAGTCGTTCTCGAGACTTTCGGCGCCGGAAACGCCCCTCAACGCGCAGATGTGATGGATGCGTTGAGAGGCGCTTGCGACCGCGGTGTCGTGGTTGTGGCAATCACGCAGTGTGCCAAGGGATCGGTTTCCGATGCCTACGAGACAGGAAGAACACTACTACAAGCTGGCGTTGTACCTGGAAGCGACATGACGCCTGAGGTGCGTGTTTCTCAAGAAATGACCGACAATGCCCATTCAAAAATTCTTTCCAACCCTTAGTGCGCGCTCGCGAAACTGAGTTACCTCTTGTCGAAATCGGAACTGTCAATCAAAGAGGTCCGCGATCTCATTGGGAGTCCCCTTCGTGGCGAACTCAGCCGACCATCTGGGGTAGCAGTCCAACAGCCCTCCGTCGAGCAAAATATGGACAACATCCAACAGCTCCTGTCCCAATTCGTACGGCTGACGCGTCCACCTTCAGTTCTACCGACTATCAACGTCACATCGGAAACCGGTCAATCCACCGTTTCTGACGCCGCCGCTCCGTGGTCTTGGACGGCAGCAGAGGCGGCCACGACAGAAGCGGTGCTATATCCTTTCCTTGTTCATCTAGCCGCTGCAAGAGACGACCTCGACGGTCTCCAGTTCTGTTTCAACTCCGTCGACACCAATGATCCCGCAGAAGTCCTCAAGCTTGGCATGATTCCTGGTGGAATTGTAAATTGCTTGGAGGCAGGTTCGGGAAGATCGCCTCTTCATGTAGCTGCCCTCAACGGCAATGCGAGATCCGTGGAACTTCTCCTCCGTTGCGGTGCTCTCGTCCACCTTCGCGATAGCCTTGGCCATACGGCCCTCTATCTGGTTAGTTTCTTAGCCAAACCCACATTCTTCCCTAATGAACTCAATCCCCGATGCTTCTGTTAGGCGGCGAGACAGGGTCATGAGGAGGTTGTTGAACTCCTGGTACAGGCTGGCGCCACTCTGGGTGGCTCTGACATGCACTTTGCTGCATCACTTTTGGCTGACACCGCTCGCAGCCAAGATCAGACGGCGGCCCGTATATGGCACAAAGCTGGATGGCAGGCGGTTACAGGAAATTCGGAGAAATAGGGATGACGCTCTGCGGGAGTGCAAAAAAACAAGTAACGCAATATGCGACATGAGAATTACCAAAAAAGAGAAGGAAATAGGAAAAATAATAAACTACCTAGATGAACCAATAGGAATCTCCAATCATTCCAGGAGCTGGACCGAATCAGCGTCCGACTCGCTCTTCTCCGCCTGGGTATCTCCACCTTCCCCACTCATAAAGTCGTGTAATGTCCGTGCAAATAGAGAAAGTTGATGTCTCTCAAATGTGAAGGCAGTCTTCAAGAATCCCAAGGACTCAATGAATTCTTCAGATTCATTTTCCAAGTTTAATGGCATGTAGTGCACAGAATCGACGAGCTGGCTTGGGCTCACAACTGGTTCTGTTGCGTCGTTTTTCAGGTCGCAACATAGACGCAAATTAAATTGTAAACCTGTTTCCAAATCGTGAGTTACTGAGCGGAGTAAAGCGAAGAAGAGGGTAAAATTCACTTTTTGGCTCCGAATTTTCGTCGGTTACATCTCTATGGGTGAACACACAGCTGAGAAGCCAATCATCGATGTCCAAATATTTCCCATTTTGAGGTTTCATGTGCGGGACGAGGAGATTGGTAAGGTCCTCATAGAATTTAGTGATTATGGCTTGTTTGGGGTCCGCGTTACTAGAAAACAGCCCTCCGGGACGGTTACGCGATGCAGAGGGTGGTCGACGTTGTGCGTTAGCAGCCAGGGTTTTCGCTCGCTCGTTCTCAGTTTTCAGTTCAATGCGCAAATTGTTCACTGAACGAGGGCAAGAGAAGGCAGCAGATCTGAGCGCAAGTCGATGTAAAACCAGGGATAAGTCTCACCTTCTTGTCGTAATTCTTCTGCCTGTTCGTCTTTCTCCTTCAGCTGTCGGTCTCGTTCTTTGAGGACCTCTTTGCATTGCTTGAGAGTGGCTTGTAGCTCTTCCATTTCTCTTTCTGCTTCGTCTCGGGTCATGATTTCAAATCCTGCAGATTTACCAGCTCTGAAAAATGGCTCTTTTCGTGCCAGCTTTGTGGTGAGGTCCTTGATAAGCGCATCACGACCTGCATTGAGGTATATAAGTAAATATTTCGAGGGGACGTATTTATGTACCATCTCGCCCTACCTTGTATCTCGTTTTGATGTTGTTGTCCTAGGCGTTCCAGCAATTGTTCTGGCTCGGTCCTCCGAACCTGACACAGTTCTTCTACCTGCCCTTTTAGATTCTCCACGTGAAGTTCAGCCTAATATAAGAGGTCAGAATCAAGATGTTATAAGATCACGTTAGGCTACACACCTGCCGTAGTCGTTCCCTCAACCGCGCCTCCTCTCCGTGTTTCGCGTGCTGTTGTACCTGCCCACCCCTACCTCCCTTCACTCCAGACTTCCCAAAGGCGTTGATAGGTTGAACCACAGTCATGCGCTGGTCCTCTATCTCCTCCGCCTCCTGCTCCTGCTCTTCTACTTCCATCGCACCATATATCGAGTCAACGTCCATCACCTCTGGGGGTTCCTGCTTCAGAACTCTGGGTTTCGAGGAAGCGGCGGCGGGCTTCGCTTTCGCCTTGCCTTTTCCTTTCGCAGCCGCTCCGCCGCCTTTTGCGTGTCCGTTCACGCCGTCACTCGTCGCCGCAGGCTTCTTCGACCCCGTATTCTTCGTTGGCAAATGGTCCAACACCTCAACGTCATTAACTTCATCGTCATCCACCGAAACTGCCCCCTGCTCTTCCTCCTCCACGGGATCCTCTTTCTGCTTCGACGTTGGCTTCGGTTTGAGTTTCCGGGAAGCGGCAGTGCTACGGGCACTCTTCTTCGGAGGCGCCACCTCGCGCACCTCGTCCCCGTCCGATTCGTCTTGCACAGGCGCCGGTCGTTTCTTGGCGCCTGTCTTCGGAGCGGCTCCCGTCCCTGCAGATTTCGAGGGCCCCGCTTCCGCTGCCCGATTACTGTTTGGTTTCGATGAGGCAGATTTTAATCTGGGTATATTTGGGGTAGTCGGTGCAAGGCCTCCTGCAAGATGTTGCGGTTAATATCGGAAACCATCGAAAGGGAAGAAAAGTACGGTGATGGACAAATGTAATCCACATACTCCGCACATATTTCAGAGAAACGCACCAAAGTCGTCTGAGTCAGACATAGCACTTGCGTTCAAGTAGAGTCCGAGATGGTGGTAAGTTGGGAAGTGACAAAAAGCGCTGTGACGGATTGGCGACGCGTTCACACGTGATGGAATACAACGCGTTTGTTGATTTGTTCCATTTTTGGATATCAGGTCTATAAGACTACATACAACCCGAGAACAATGTCGTCGTCAAGGGTGTTTCATGCAATTAACCTGAATGAAGCTACTTCCACTTCCAAATCACCTTCTGCATACAAGTTCAGAACAAGAACGAAGACGTTGTATTGATCATGAATAACTGGGCCGCGAGGTGCCTTCAAAAACGAAATGAAATTGTACATATAAAATAAGTCAGGATGGGTTGAGAGAGAAATTCAGAACGATCAAATCCAAAAAGGTAGTGGTCGGAGGTGTCGCACTATAGGTAAATGGTAAAATCTAGTATGTGCGAATATGAAGCTACAATTACAATTCCCTGAGGCCGTGAGGGTAGAGAAGGCGGATTAATATACAGTTAGGATGGACTATAAAGCGGTGTATGGTATGTCGATTGTATTTTGAGACAAGCGAGAATGAATTCGAATCGAATGCAAGGCTGGATGAATGTCGAATATAAATAATATGCATGTCAAAGGCAAAGGGTTGAACAATCATGGGGCGAATCTAGGAGATAAGCCCGTAGGGAGGAGCACCGACATAAGTAATGCAGGGGATGGCGAAGTTGTAAACATCATAACTGGAGATCCACAGGGCCCAGTCGAAAGGGATTAACCATAGAAGTAAGCCAATATCGAGCAGAAAAAGAAGGTGGGGAAAGGCGCATGTGGCTTTGGTTTCGTTGTAGTGCAGGTCATAGAGCGAGATCGGATCCTTCAACATCCACATCCTGCAACAAAACCGCTGTATGCCTCTTCTCTGCATCACCATCGATATTAACGCCATGGTAAGCATTGACATTGGTAGTTGTCGCTTCGTTGGCGGAAGGAACCGAAACGTCAATTGGTTGGCCTTCCGCAGATGTGGTTGAGAGAGACGTTGAAGATCGTGGAGTGTAAAGCGGCAGAGGCGTGGAATAGTCAACCCTGCGTTCCCCATCCGCATCGTACAATTCTGTGTACGCAGGCAGGTTCGGCGCACCAGACGATCCAGGTGCAGGAGTTAGGATAGGTGCATTCTCCGAGGAATCCACTAAAACAGGAGCCCAAACCAGCCTTGGAGCCACTTTCCCAAAGGTCAGCGGCACCTTGAAGCTCAGCCTCTCCCTCACTACAGGCCCGCCCTTGCCCTTCAAATCGTACGTGCATGTGAGGGAAATCGACACCTCATGCGTCACACTATAGAGCGGACCACTGGAGGTCGGCCTAAGTTCCTTCGGGCCCGCCCACTCCAAAGCCTCGTGTTCTGCCTCGTCACTGTCGTATTTTGCCCATCGACTTGTACTACGTTGAACGAAAGGCAGAGTCGTATCCATAGTATACCATGTCGGAAGCGCGCCGGGCGTAGCATCGCCAGCAAAGACGTAGTTTTGGTCATCGAGCTTGTACTTTCCACTCTCTTCCGCAGGAAGCAAGGAGAACGTGCGGGTGGCACACTCAGAGGATGGACTGGAGGAAAAGAGGCCGGCATCGTAAATGAAGCTAACAGGATGGGGCTCAAGAAGCGGGACATTGGGAGGCTGCAAGTCTTTGGCTGGGACAGGAAAACGCGAAAGGTATGCGCGCGTAGGTCGATACCTAAACAAAAATATCATTAGCCTTTCACTTTCACCTTTGGCTAGGTTGGATCGCATACCGGCATTTTTCCTGCTGAACAATATCAACCTCCACTTCCGTCACTTGTAACTTTTTGCACTCTTCCTCGACCAGGTCCTTGGTTCGAAGACGCAATGTCAAAGGCAGGGCGTTACTATTGACGTCAAGATATTCCGGCACAGACGCCAGAACCTGAATTTTTGACAACACACCCGCCGGGATCCGATCCACATCCGCTTCTGGATTTGACGGCGCCGTCGGGGTAGAATTAACAAGATAGTTCAAAAGCGACAGCTCTGTTGCCTCGGACTTTGGTGCTGAAATAAAGCGACAGATATTAACGGAGGTTTGGGCATAAGAAGACTTGATGCGAGATCGGAAAGGTGCGCAAAGGGAAGCAATGCTCCAAGTCGCAGGAGTCTGCTCCTCGTCGAGGTTGGTGAATTTAGCGGTAGCATATAGGGCATAGCGGACACCGATCTCCTCGATGCCCAAGGCGGTCGTAGCAGGTAGCCATCCAGGAATGGGGAGATTGAAGATGATATTCCATACACCTATGGCATTAACGGATTACTTGATGAAAGTAAACGAGGAGTTGTGTTGACGACGTACATGGGTCTGCATCCTCCTCGTGGCCTTCGTTTGAGAGCTCAATGGGAGTGGAGGGCGCGAGCTCGCGCGTAATAGAGCAGAGACGTAAGGAGGAGTAACCAGTGCTCGGAGTGAATATCTCGGACTGGCCCTCGAACGTGAGAGACACGGACTGCAGGAGCAGGCGTGCCGTTTTGCGCGCTTCAAAGAAGGAATATGGCGAAGTAACCGATAACGATACGTGACCTGAAAGAGAATAGGCAGAGCTTGGAGAGATGAGTACTCGAATTGGCGAACAAGGAACAATAAGTACCCAGCGTCTAACTCGCCGTACATGTTGAGGTCATTGTCCAGAGGGTGTATTGTGAGGGCCAGGGACATTGTGGAAGAGGAAGAGAGGGAGAAGAACAAAGACTGGAAAGGATGTCTTGCATTATTATATTTCTTGTGTTCTTCCTTGTATTATCTGAACAAAAGAGACGAGTGTATGTCATTCGCCGGAAATGGGTTTACCGTTGTTTACGTCATACGGGTAAGCACGCAGAACAAAGATCCATTGTTTTCCTTTTAACATGCTTACTTAGTTATGCGAATACCTTGCGAACTCCCAGCGCGTCCTCTTCACGCTGCCGGCCCTCTCTCCGTCGTTGTGTCTCCTCCTCCGCGTCCTTCCGGTTGTTGTACTTGCCACCCTTCTCGCGCTTCAGCGCCATACGCGCAGCGGCCGGCGACACAAACTCTGCAAATCCAGCTAGTTAGATCAAAGGACAATGAGATCGGGGAATTGACGTGCCAGGGTTTGAGAACACCGTCGCTCCCCCAAATGCTCCTTCGAAGATGCGGATGGGGGTAAGCGCGAATCGCGGTCCGATTTCCACAAGGGTCGTATGAGGGGGTCCATTCGGCTGCAGCGGGTCCTTTTCAATGATCTGTGGGAAGGAAAAAGAGTATCAGCATTGTTCAAGAAGCGCGGCAAGAAATTTCCTGAGGCATAGGGCGACAGCTCACCTGGAAATTACGGAAAATCTTCGAATCGACAATGGAGAATGTCAAAATATGATCGATGAATGGCTTTGCTCTCCTTGACGTCGAAGGCACGCCAAAAATCTGTCCACGAAAAAAAGGGTCAGCCTAACCATTCCAATCCAAGAATGCACCAAACGCACCTGCGTGAATACTTCCTTGGTCAATTTCCCCCACTCCGTCTCATCAAACGCGCTATCAAAGCTAACCAGGCCCCTACTGCCTTTCAGACAGTTTCCCGTCATCTTCAGCTCGTCCATCGTATGCACATTCTGGACATGCAGCTTGACGCTCGGCCCATTCGGTGTTTTCGCAGCCCACATGTACAGGTCTTCGTGCCGTCTCGCCTCAAAATACAGCGTATTGTTACAGTTATTCAGGTCCGCGAGCTCAGGTATCAGGTTCAGTTGTGATTTTGAATCGAGTTTCGAGTCTGGATATTGGCAAATGAATAAACTGACATGATTATGCCTTGCATAAAAACTGACCTTTTTTAACATGGGGCAACAGCGCCTCCAAATCATTCATAAGATGCCTCATCCTATGCGTAATTCCCCGCGAAGAAAGTAACAACACCCTCTGCTTGTTCTTCTTTTTCTTCGCCATTGGAACAACATCACCGACGTCTTCCTCTTCGTCGACATCCATCTCGTCTGCCTGACGCTTGCGCTTCCCCTTGAGGTCCGACTTGGAGGCGTTCGCCTTTTGTGCTTTTAGTATTGAAGACATGGTAGAGAAGCTTGCAAATGAAGGACTCGCAGTGTTTTCCAAATTTTGGTGGCTTACATAATGGTTGCCTTTTCTGGCTGACCGCTTAACGCAGAATGTGCGAGTGAGGAAAATCAAGGATAGATTTGCGAGATTGAGAAGATGAGCTATGTATACAAGCAGGAACCAGGTGTGCACGCCCATAATATGCAGCTGGCCCAAGAGAGACAAAAAAGAAATACGAAAACGATGAGGAGAGGATAGGGAGGATAAGTAGGCTTGCCCCGACTACCCGATGAACGGTGCCGTGACAGAACCAGACCGAAATCAAAAACAAAAGGTAGGGGATTGGAGTAGAGGGGGACTGTGTAACGAAAAATGGGACTTTTAGAACGCTGAGGATAGGAAAGGATGGAACGATTTGGGAAAGGGGATGTGCTGATTGCGTTAACGATGGACAACAGGAAGTAAGCAACGACGATGAGGACGATCATGAAGAGAAGAGTTGGGTAATTGTGAAATATATAATACAGCCGTATTGGCAGAACGTTCGTTGATTGGGGAGGGAAGAGTGAAGGTGTCCAAAAATCAAACCATCTTGCATAATCATTGGCACTCAAGTAGAACCACGAAGCTGCTTTTGTTTTTCCTGCTCCAACCGCTGCAATGATGTGTCAGCTCCATTGAGAAACTCGATCCAACAAGAAGAAACTCACGGAATAGAGCAACGACACCGCCATCTGGATGTTAGCAGGCTGACCTGTGATGACGACCAAGCGCTCGCCCTCCTGGCTAGCAGGCGCGACCTGACCAGCTATGGGCAGACCAACCGCCCCAGGCTCCATAATCTTGATCTGGCTCGCACTCATATGCCGGATTTCGTTGATCTTGCTACCGCCCTTCCCAATGATGCATCCCACTAGGTCATTGGGGATGTAAATCTGCTGCGTCTGCAACTGCTGTGGGGGATTGTGAGGCGCGTATGTCGACATGCCCGGATTATAGTTGTTGGGCACGTAAGGTGGTTGCTGGCCAGGGCCACCATGTCCGCCCCCACCGCCGCCTCCACCTCCCATACCGCGACCGTTAGGACGCGGCCCACTTGAAGGCCGGTAGGTTGAGTTGGCATATGAGGGCATTTTTTCTTGTGCTTCAATGAGGATGTTTCCAATGTAGTATGTCGCAATGTGGATAGCGTCCGCAACGCCCGCAACACTTAGCACTCGCTAGGAAGTATAAGCACATACGATGTGAATGATAAAGATAAATATAAACCTCTGTCGAGCCAGGTAGCATGCCTTCGCTGGCGTTGAGCCTAGCGCCGCTGGCATCTTGAATCTCCTTGATTTTCGTCCCCTGTTTGCCGATCACCGAACCCATTCGCGAATTGGGGATCATAAACTTGATGGTGACGGCACGGCTTCCGGGAACAGAGGGAACATCAAATGGTTCATCGTTAATTCTACGGACGATAAGGCCAAATGCCTAGAAGCATAATTGTAATTGAGTAGGGTATCGTGGAACAGAACATGAGAAGTTATACCTTGGAGACGGCATCAAGAGGCCCGCTAACGTTGAGAATACGCTCTGGGTTGCCAGGAATACTCTCAGAGACCATAACACGTGCGCCGCTCTTCTCACGAATCTCATTAACATGGGAACCACCTTTCCCAATGATGATAGAGGCATCTTGGGTGACGATCAGGCATCGCATATGGATATTGGCGGTGGGGGCAGCAGGAGAGGTAGCAGAGGATGGCTCGCCTGAGGTGATGGCGGAGTCCTTGCCGTCCTTGGGCTTGTCGTCCTTCTTGGCCTCGACGCCATTGGAGGTGGGAGTAGAGGAGTTGGTGTCGTCGGCGTGGACCTGTGATGATTCGACCATGGTTACATCTGCGGCCTGAGGGACGGTGCTGGCTGATGGGCCATCCAGGACGTATGCACCGGTGTTGGCACGCTTGTGGTTTTTCTTCTGGTCTGAATCAGACGGGGAGCGGGACCTCTTGCGGGTTGATTCGTCTGGCATGGTCGTAATGGAGGTCAAGGTTTTGGAATTGTTAGCTTGGGTTTCCAGGGAGGAGTAGTGATGGGATGGTCTGGCGGATAGGCAGGGAGGGAGGAGTGTGAGGGGAGTGCGAGGATGGAGGAGGGGACGACAGGAAACCGAAAAACATACCTTTCAACAGAATCTATCCAAGGGCTGGTGGTGGTCACAACTCAACACGCTCAAGATGATTTACAAACATGCGTATACAAATTACTCGACAATATCTCCCACAAATGTCTCCCATCTCCGTTCAAACCCTGCAAGCGCCCGTTTCTTCTCTTCTTCCCCCAGCGTCGAGAACTGTGGGCGCGAGTTAGTCTGAAACAACCCTGTTCCAAATCCATGAACAAACCTCGATGCTGTCACGCGCTAGTGCCCCTAATGTGCTTAATCCCGTAATCTCGCTTGCAACGAGGACCTGTTTTTTTGTTAGAATCACCCACAAAACTACCTCCTTTCTCCTACCTGGTAATAATCGAACGTAAGGCCCATGTTCCCAAACACAGCCGGGTCATCCGAGCATAGCGCAACAGGCACGCCAGTATTCAGCAAAACAGGCAATGGATGCATCGGCATCGATGACGTTAAGCGCTGCCCACAACCTCTTCAATGACCATTTGTAGTCGTCAAAAAAAAAGTCGTACCAGAATCTCATTTCTAAAGAGGTCGATAAGTGTTTAGGCGAGCCAATTGTTCAAGGTCACTTACGAAATTGGACATACTTCCACCGCAATGCCCATCAGTCTACAAGTCTCCATCAATTTGGGGTGCTTGATGAGCGAATACCTATATCTATTCAACGTCCGAAAACTGGGACCATGCATCATGCCACACACCCGTGCCCAATCCGCTTCGTTCCAAGGAGGATCGCATCATACAGATTGATGTCCGCCTGGGTTCCATCCCCAAGAGTTTCCCCAGCGTGGAAGATAAAGGGAATGTCGACACCTTCTTCCCTTTGGCGCTCACGGAACCGTAGAAGTGGCTTGATGTAATAAATTAGTGGATGAAGAGAATCTTCATGGCCCACAAGATCGAAACCTGTGCAAGTTTCGTGAGCTTCCAGGCTGTGCATCAAGAGGAAACAGATAGATGCCTGCAATCAGATGCGGAAACTCTTTTTTCAAAGCGATGCAGTCTTCTAGATACCATTCCAATTCTTCTGATGTGATAAACCGGATTGTTGAGTAGATGATCTGAAGGGAGGAGGATAAGGCTCGAGAAGAATCTGCAGAACCACTCAAGCCTTATACCCTGGCACCAATAAAATCATCTGGACGACCTTGCGCCTCCATTTCCGCCTTTGTTTCATTCATTATTCGATCGAACATTACAAGCCATTCACGATGGGGAATGTTTTCCTGGCCATCAGCGCCATACATATTCCTAGTACAGTCTTGATTCAGAAACTCGGCAACTTATTTGAAGTGATATGTTAACGCACTTGAATAAGAAGTTGATCCGGGCCTCGATATAGGAAATACCGTCGCGGATGGAAGATCGGAAGAATTCCCTGATATATTCTGAGAATATGGGTTCAACTCGAATTAGTCCCTGTGAAACAGACTCGGTCCAAATATACGAATCGACGAAAATGGAGAAAATACCGTAGATGTCAGAAATGTGCTCGCAAACTTTTTCCATATCTAGAAAAACTTGTGTTTGAAACCTCGAGAGGGAAATGACAAGTAAAGCGCAAAGTGGACTTACTTTAGCATGTTGTGTTGTGGGTGCCGTACGCCTCGGCAGGGTTGATGGTCATAGATCCAACAACCCAGCTATCAAACCCGTCTTGGCCGCCTAGGTGCGTTGGGAAACTCTTTCTAGCATTCTGGAGCGAAATCCACGATCCGGGGGTATATGATACGTCCGCCAAGCTCAGGAGATTTGAAAATTGAGTCTCGGGCAAAATCCTGAACTCTGGGAGGTTCTCTGAAAGGGGAGAAGCAACAAAAGGCTTATTAACGCGAAGGTGTATTCCAGGCTGCTTCAGTGCAAGCTCGAGCAAGAATTCAGCATTGACTGTCGCATCGAGATGAGCGTGTAACAGAGCGCCTTTGGGCATCTGAAAGATATTACTATTAGGGTTAATGCATTAGGGATATGATACACTGCTTGGCAAACCTTGCTTAGAATCTCAAAGATCTTTGTCCTCATAATGATACTCTTGCCTAAATTCAACCATAGCACCGAAGTAAAGAGAAACCGGAAAGACAACACACCAGTCAAGAACTCCATTCCAGGGAAAGGGTGGGGAATCGAGGGATAGTCTTGCTGCCATATAGTTTCTGCTTCCAAAGCACGTATCTTGCGCACGATTTTATCAGCTTCGATCTCTTTTGCTGACCGCAGGCGAGAAGAGATGAATTCGCGTCGAAGGGATCTATCCTCGTCGATAAGCGACGCCCTTCGAGTTTGGTAATCAGAAAGATCGATGTCGGTAGACATTGAAACAGGAAACGGTAGCGGTTCAAAGGACGTCGAGTGAGAATTGCCAAGAGACGGAACTCAGAGGGGCAAGTCTTCGAGAGATAGCAAGGCCTGTAGTCGTGAAAACTTGGAGGTAGGGAATGTTGAACGGCAACGGAAACGTGGGATATCCCATGCGTGGCTTACGAACGAGTCAGCGGCCTTTTCTGGTTTATTATTTTTATCAGTGTCACCGGGGAGGACCCTGCCTAATGCTGAGCGATGTCCGATCCTTATGCGGACGGAAATGGCCCCAAAAATTGCTGTATGTATGATCCTTATGCAGACGGAAAGCCCAAAATTTTGCCAGATGTTCGATCCAAATAGGGTTCAGAAATGGCTGGTCGGCAGCGATGTCCGATCGCAAATTCGTACTTACATTTGTCCATGATTGTTGAGTTGCCTCTGTGCAAACGGTGCCACTGAACTTTTTCAATCGATCTTCCACTCCACTACCAGGATCATCAGGCAATGTAGTCCATTGCCCAACTTACCATGAATACTTATGGATCGATTATCGTGCATCGCCGATGTGGCAACACCCTCCTGTGAGGCACCAAGTCCTCGATCGACTGAGATGTTGGCTTGTTCACGGCTTGGCTCTAATGGCAGTCAGCCTCACAATTTCCTTGAGACTATTCACCTCAGAAAATACTCTGGTGTGAGTTTCTGCCATTACAAAGTTCATTCGGCTTGAACTGATTTTTTTTGAATGATTTCCAGCAATTTCCATGTTCCCGAAGTTAGTCGCATTCTGCCTTGGAATCTCTCAGGTTTCTTGAAGTCAGCAATGTTCCTAAAACCAATATTTAACCCTTGTGGCTCTAATATCTTTTATTATTCATTTTTATCGTACATTTTCGCTTGAATTATATGTCCGATCCCTTATGCGGACGGATGGTGGTCTCAACTATGTCTGGTCGGCTATGCGGACGGAATGAGGCCAAAAGTAGTAGGTCGGATCCTTATGCGGACAGAATTGGTGAAAAATCGTCCGTACATAAGTGCCAAAATTTGGCGATTTTGGATCGGACATTGCTCAGCATAAGGCAGGGTCCTCACCGGGGACGCGTCGCGCACTTCCACATGATCTGATCACCAGACCAACGCGCCGCAACGCGGTGCTTTGGCCGCGGCTCGTCACTTGCGTAAAGCAGCCATCTGGCATTCAGGACATCGACGTCGGAGGGGTCATTGGACAGCGCATAAAGCTGAGCACAGGTGACGATATAAACCACCGATACTTTGGATCAAGTCAATGGCACCTGCCCTAAAGTAATGGTTCAAAAAGGAAATCGAAAAAATTGGACACCGCATCCCCTCTTGGTTTCTTTTACTCGTCAATATGTTCGCGCCATGACTGACGACTCGACCGGGAGGCCCTCGCAGGAGATGAAGTAATGGTGCAAGGCATAGACTACACCTCCGTATCCCCCATTCCCAGTCTCCCACTGCGGTTTGGGTTCGTTTGAGTGGTGCACATTTCTCGACACATGTCAGTCGGGAAGGGATGGATGTGTTTGCTTCGAATGTTCGATGATAGGAATGAATAAATCTCATTGTTTCGTTACGTTCGTTATGTTGGACGCGTAAGCCCTTGATAGGAACCTCACATAAGTAAAAGGACCCATTGAGCTTCACTGATTCTTCTTGGCTATTTTTATTCCTTCTCTTAACCACCACATACCATTCACTCCCTCGTCGTTGCCATTCATGCCCTATAAACTATCAGCAACGCTTAAGGCTCATACCTCAGATGTTTGTTGTCCTTCACATGGGTTATAATCTTATCGCTGATTGATTCCAGGTTCGCGCTCTGAGCTCCCCGACTGACCAACTCATCCTCTCTGCCTCTCGCGATTCTACCGCTATTTCATGGCAGCGTTCTCCATCAGATCCTCAGTTCAAGCCTGAAGTTGTTCTTCGAGCTGGATCTCGTTATGTCAACTCGGTCTCTTACATCAGTCCAACGCCAGACGCCCCGAAAGGTACGTTCTTTGTATGAACGGTCATTTCGCAGTTATATATGAAGATCCGCAAGGTTACGCTGTTACTGGTGGTCAAGACTCTGTGATCAACGTGTTTAATCTGGAAAAGCCCAAAGATGATCCAGATTTCTCCCTGTTGGGTCATCTAGATAATGTGTGTGCGTTGCATGTTACGCCTGGCGGCACTATTGTGTCTGGATCATGGGACAAGTCAGTCAAAATTACGGAGTTCCAGACGAATTCCTTTTGAACTCTTCTGCAGAACGGCTAAAGTGTGGAAGAACTTTACGCTGGCGTATGAATTGAAAGGCCATCAACAATCTGTATGGGCCGTTCTTGGTGTAGACGAAGACCAGTTCCTAACTGGTAAGAATCCCCTTCTTTGTTTAGATTGTCGAGACTGACACGGTGGACGAATAGGTTCTGCCGATAAGACGATCAAGCTCTGGCAACAACACAAAGCCATCCACACATTTACAGGACATCAAGACGCAGTACGCGGTTTGGCTCACATTCCCGATATTGGTTTCGCGTCATGTTCTAATGATAGGTAGGTCTAGATCTCTGAATCTCCTTTTCGTCACCAAGAGCTGATGTCTGCAGTGAAATCCGGGTCTGGACACTGGGAGGAGACCTTGTTTATACGCTCTCAGGACACACCTCCTTCGTCTACAGCTTATCTGTTCTTCCAAGCGGTGATATTGTATCAGCAGGCGAAGATCGTACAGTCAGAGTCTGGAAGGGTACGCACTGCCATTTCTTTCTTCGGGATCGGTAAGGAGTTGACAAAGAAAATGTATAGATGGTGATTGTTCGCAAACGATTGTGCATCCAGCAATCTCTGTCTGGGCTGTATCGACTATGCCTAATGGTGACATCGTCAGTGGATGTAGTGATGGAGTCGTCAGAGTGTTTAGCGAGTCCGAGGAGCGGTGGGCTGCAGCCGAGGAACTCAAGGCGTATGATGACCCAGTTGCAAGCCAGGCGTTACCCTCTCAACAGGTTGGAGATGTGAAAAAGAGCGACCTACCAGGACTTGAGGCGTTAACTACTCCCGGTACGTCACGCCGATCTCCCGACTTCCATCCATGTAGCTGAATTTCTGCATCTTATCCTTGTCAAGGAAAAAAATCGGGCGAAGTCAAGATGGTCAAGAATGGAGATCTAATAGAAGCCCATCAGGTATTTAAACGATTCTAACGCTATGGATTGCAATGCTGAAAGATTCTCAAGTGGGATACCGCTAATTCTACCTGGCAAAAGATTGGAGACGTTGTCGATGCCGTTGGCTCTGGGCGCAAACAACTATACCAAGGAAAAGAATACGACTATGTGTTTGATGTGGATATCCAGGATGGCGTACCGCCTCTCAAGCTTCCTTACAATGCTTCGGGTAAGTCATTACTTGCCCTTTGGATTGGAAGTCCTCCTGATATAAACTTTTTGCAGAAAACCCCTACAACGCGGCTCAGACGTTTTTGCAAAGCAATGACCTACCGTTGACATACATCGATGAAGTTGTCAAATTTATCGAGAAGAACACTGCAGGGGTTAACATTGGCACCGGTGGGGAGGAGTATGTAGACCCATTCACAGGTGACTCGAGTTCTATCCGTACACTTCGGACCCATTTGACTTTCCCGTTGTTCAGGCGCTTCGCGATATCGGGCTGCACCTGCCGCCGCTTCCTCCGCTCCATCTCAATATGTTGATCCCTTTACAGGCGCATCTCGTTATGTTGCCTCTCCACAAGTTACACCCACACCGTCTTCGTCATACGGAGGGGACCCTTTTACTGGAGCTTCTCGATACTCTGGTGCTCCCACACCACAACCTGCTCCTGCGGCCGCCCCTTCGAAGGTCCTCCCAGTTGTGCGTGTAAATGATATATTTTTGCTGAAGCATGCCGATTTCCGTTCTCAGCCAAGACTTGTCACCTTCAAGCAAGCAAATGTATCAGCTATGCAGGCCAAAATATTCCAATTCGACGAAGTACTGCGTCATGAAATTGTACCGTCTTGCCCATATTTCTTGCATTCAGTTTGATTCTCATTTTAGCTCTGTTCTGCGCAGTCCACATCGTCCCTTGCCATGTATCCGAATGAAATCAAAACACTGGAAGAAGCATTCGATTACCTTGGTCAAATTACATCAACGCCACCTCACCCTCCTTCCGCCCCTCTCACCTCTGCACATGTAGAAGAAATCATATCGATCCTTGATCGATGGCCCTCGTCTCAGCGCTTCCCTGGTATGTTCGCCCGCCGCCAGCCTCCGGTTCTCTTTACTTTACTAATGTCGAATTTATAGTGATCGATCTCAGCAGGCTGTTGCTCGGGTTCTGTCCCGAAGCTTTCAGTGCGGATGGGTTGAGGGATCGATTCGCCGACGCCTTATTCAGAGCGGCCGACTGGAGTGCATCTTGGGCGCTACCCCTGCCAAAGCCGAGGGAGACAAACATGTTGCTCCTTCTCCGGACGCTGTGCAATGCATTCCAGGAGGATGGGCAGACGGATCCGGTGTGGTTGACCAAGGTGTGTTATCCGGTGCCTAATTTGCGTGATAAAAACGGAGTTGTTGAATGTGCTCTTTTTCTTTTCATTTCAAACTTTTTAAAAGGTCCTGGGAACGCTTGCGCAAGCTCCTTACACCGCATTGAACAAGACACAACGAGTGGCTCTGGCGACCATCGTGTTTAACGTTTCCTGTCAAGGTCTCCGATTCCCATTGGGAGCTTCCCTCCGCGATCAATCGATTTCTTTGATTAACAAGGTTCGCCTTTTTTGTTCTTTCTATTTCCTACCTCAAGTATAGCGATGTATCCCATCCTTTAGATCCTCGAGTCCGAAACGGCGGATTCAGAAGCCGTCTACCGCGCTCTTGTGGCGCTGGGTAACATCGTCAGCACTCTTACTTTTTTTTTCCACAACGTTACCACTAAATGTCTCATTCATATTCTAGGCCCACGCTGCGAAGAGCACCAACAACCCGCTCTCCTCACCTCAAAAGGGCGAGATCGCACAGTGTCTGCAGAGCCTTCCGAGCACATTCCCCGACGCCCGTGTGCGCAGCATCTGTATCGAGATCGGCGTGTTGATCTAGTTCCGACCTCGCTAATCCCTCAATGGAACAACAACACCCTACATACAATACTTTGGCTATCGATTATTTCGATATCAGCATTTTCCTTTTTTCTTTTTTTCGAGTTGCCTTGCGTCGCGGTTACTTACATAGGGGTTTTCTTTTTCAAAGTTTTACGGAATAAGTAAGTTCGAGTTGTTATATACAGTCCCAACTTTTTTCTTTCTTTCTTTCTTTCTTTCACCCACCGGTACCCCCACACATCCATAAACCACATATTACGATGTATGGGCTTTTGGGCAGAGATACGGACAAAGGTGTTGCGTGGTGGTTGTTGTTGTAGGAAATATAACGGTCGTCCCAGATACGTATAGCTATAAATCTAGACAAGTGATCATCTTTACTTTATCGCATTCGAGTTTCGACGAATGGAGGGAGGGTTCGAAAATACTTCAAGTGGAAATAGTAAGCTCTGATTTTCACTTATAGTCGAAAGTAAACAGTACATGGCCACCAAGTTGTATGTAAAACGGCAACCATTTGAGATCGAAAGCATCTGCTCTGGTAGAGGGACCCCCCAAAATCCCAACTACACAACCTCCAACTCCAAACTCCCGAATACCCAGCGCAAATATGTACGTAAAACATATCTAGCTGCAATATGTACGTAGAATACATGGTAGGCATAAATAAGTTCAAAAAAAATCAAAATCAAAACCTGGAATCAAAAAAAAAACCACAAAAAACACATGGCAGCAAAAAAACGCGAAAAAAAACGAACGGATGACCCAGGCGATGAAATGTACAGGTCAAATTAGCTGGCTCCTTCACCTTCCCGTGTATCTCCTTTTCCCTCCCTTTTAATATGTAGCAAGTTTTACCCCGCCAAGTAGATCAAAATCCTAATGAACGATAAAACGATCACAGAAACGCCACACAAAAACGCTCCGCGGGTGGTATGGCATTGGTATCCTTTGGAATGGGACGATAGAAAGATGCTTTATGACACCCAAACTGCATGGAGAGAGCGCGCGTGGGTCAGGTTCAAAATAGCCATTAATGCCGAGGGAGGGCGAAGACCACTCACAAGCAAGGGAGATAACGAAATACAGCGAAACGAGCATCAGTCCTTCCATATAATTAGATTTTCCATCTCTGTTGAAATTCATTAAATATTCGTTTTCAAATGGAGGATAAAGACAGATAGGGACGCACTGGATGAGGGTGTTAACGAGGAGAACAGAAACAAAGAGGACGATGGTCTAGAAGAAAAAATCAACAAAATGATGTCCAGTAAATGCAACCAAAACATGCCTCGAAGTTCGCGAAGAACAATGAGAGCTCATGACCCGATCTAGTCGACAATGATGAGCAGACGGCTACAACCAATAAGGTCACGGATACTCACAGCCATCCAACGATAACAAGCAGAGGGACGACGAAAGACGCGATTTGCTACAAGGTAAACATGTCATATTCAGACCAAGATAAATTTCGAGGAAAAAGAGAAGACGCACGATCGAGCTCCCCACACAGATCGTGATGGTAAGCTCCATCTGGTTCTTCATCGCCATCCAAACAGAGGTGACATGTTCAGCTGCATTTGCCTACATTGCATCGCGTTGAGATCCAAACCCAATTCTGAGGAAGGTGAACAAAAATAGAACATACGACGATCGGCAAAAGAATTAACCCAATGAATGGCTTTGGAACGCTATACCGCTCTGCGAATTCCTCAATGGAGGCAACGACTGTTCATAGCAAACAAGTTGGGATTCATCACATTCGGTCAAGAAAAAAATAGAAAAGGACATACGATAGTCAGCACAAAATGCCGTCACGACCGTGACACAGAGCAGCCTAGAACACGAGTAGGTAAAAGCGAACGGATGACGTAGGAGAGATATGAGGCACGAACGAGATGGATGCGGAGATGACGCTCATCTTCGGCGGCTCTGGCTCGACTTCTGCAGTACCAACATAAAGGTGGACATGGGAGACCAACTTTTTTATTCAATATGAATTAGTCAGTAATTGAATTAGATGGCCGATACACGCACCTGGAAGTATAGATATGCGCAGTAGATGAGGAGGAGAACGACGGCCGTGCCCCGTGAGATTACCAGCAAACCTTCATCGCTGGATGAATCTTGGCAAAGATTAAAAAATCAGTACATCCGGCCCCAGAGGTTCTGGAAACGCACCACCAAGTGTACTATGATACGCAGCGGGGATAACGAGGGCTAAAAGTACGGAATAAAGTCAGTGAACACGCTACAGAGCACAGCCTGCGCTCCACAGAGAAGCGAGAGTTAGAACGCACTTATACACGCCAAGGTCATTAACTGCCAAATATTGGTTGCATTAGCCAAAAGGGAGTGCATCTTGTGAACCGATGAGGGAACGAACTCACTGAACTCGAACTATTTAGGAAAGCAACATAAGCTAAATAAGGAGATGATTCGTGGAGAACAGCAGGACATACGCTTGGGCCGCTGTAACTTGGAAAAAACTTTCCTGGCGTTTAAAGCCCGCTGGTAAACAGTGAGACGGTTGGTTCCAAAGGGGTACGGAAATAAGGCGGACCTGCGAGGAATGAACAACCCAAGACGAGCAGAATATTAGAGAGGATGGAGCCAAGCATCTAAGAGAGATGAGGTGGACAACAAAATAGATAGACGCGTAAATACCGAGGTTTGTACAATTCTAACTTCATCTGCAAGGGGATTGAACACACGAGCAAGAAACGACAATTGAAACGCGTCGACTGACCTTGAAGGAGAGCTGCGATGCCGACGATGATTTCGACAGCGTTACCAAAGGAAGCATTGAGGAGACCAGCGATAGTTTGACCAAGCTTCGCGGACATTTGTTCCGTGGAGTCTCCGAGGAGCTGGAAAGCATAGATAAGAAAATGAAAAACGATGACGCACAGAGAATGACCTTTGCGAGAGGCATAATGGCCATGAAACTAAAACCAAAGCGGAGAGCAACATCCCAATGCATATGGTGCGCAATAACACTGAGAGGGACGAATACGAGCAAGACATTGAACCAGGATCCAAAAAAGAACCAAGTGCAGGACTGAAGCCAAGTGGGCTCATCCTCCGCCTTGAGAATCGAGACGAAACGCTCGCGGAACGGGCGTGGGTCAGACACATCGGCGATGCCGTTGTGCGCAGGGAGGAGCGGTGTACTTTCAGAAGGTACCATTGTCAACGAGAGGAAGAGAAGTAAAGGAGTGAATTAGTATATGAGACTAAAATCGGAAACCTACAAGGACGAGGCAGTGTCGCGCTTGGCACTGACGTCACGTGCCCAATTGATTAACTTTAATCCATACTGTCATCCAGTTATGGTCATAGAATATCCGCGTCCGATGCGCGTGTTTCCCGGAGATGCGCGACGTCGCCAAAGCGCACCAGCTCGCCCTTCCCGTCCTCGTCCACCTCAATCACACTGATCGACGCATTCATACACTGCAAAATGATCACCCCGTCTCCGCTCCGCACCTTTCTGCTCCCAACCAACTCACGAACCAGCGTAGTGATCACTCCCCCGTGCGTCCCCACCAACACCCCGACGACATCCGAACCCTTCTGCCTGCTCAGCACTTGTCCCAGAATCACCCGGTTCCACCACCCGACTATCCGATGGCTAAATTCACCCGTGGCCTCTACCGTCTTGTCGTGCGCAAGTGCAAGTTTCGCGCCTTTGGTCCTTCCTTCCTTGCCTTCCATGTCTCCCATTCCCTGATAATAAAACGCTAAGCCATCTTTCTTTTCCTTCTCCGAACAACTCACCCGTTCCCTAAGCTCCTTGTGCAACATCAACTCCACATTGGAATGATGCACAACGATCGCTTCAGCAGTCTATCAAATAAAGAATCGTCAACTTTACCATTCAAGGATCGGTAACTCTCGGTACTCGCCTTTCTTGCCCGCATCAAGTCACTGCTAAACGCAAATCCAAATTCCTCCTCCTTGAGCACTTCTCCGACTATCCGGGCCTGTTCCTCCCCCAACGCATTCAACCGCGTATCTTTCTGCCCCTGTATAATCCCATCTCGATTCGCCTGCGTCTCCCCGTGTCGAATCAGGTATACCCGGGCTACCACTCTCTTCTTTGACAAGCTGAGATTGGTCATTTGGCTAGTCCGTCGTTTGGCCTCGTCCTCCAGGCCTACTTTTTCAATCGAAGCAGATGCCTGGAACTCAATTAACTAAGATGGATATGAAGGGAAAGATGCAAATGCACTTGGATGGCTTAGCGTACTTCTATGGATACCTCCGTCACCTTTACAAATACGAGTATATTACAAACCCAGTTTCGCTCAATTTCCTCACCTTCCGCAGTTATCTACATACGTCTGTAGCTGGCGAACCCCGTTTTATCAACAACTTTTCCAGTAAATACATCCAAGTCAATCGCGATTAGTGGGCAGCGGGCGCAGGATCTTCGCGAACGTGAACATTGAAACCACCAAACATCTATGACCAGTCCCCCTCGAGAGCTTCTCACCAGCTCCTTTGAAGTAAATAAATAGTTGCTTCTCTGGATCGCAAACTGTGGCGCAGTCTCTGGTCCAACTCCCATATCAACTCAAACTTTCTGATAATAAAACAATATACGATAGCAATTCGATAACAACAAAAACATGTACAAAAATGCGCCAAACGTCAGTCCACGGTGACGTATTCCAGAAAAAGTTCCCAAAAGAAATTCAACCCTGCCGCAGCCCTCGTCGAGATATACCGATACCGAGGACGCATTCCCCCTCGTTGTCGAGCCCTAACAAGCCTAACAACTCCCACACCTCGGTCTAGCCTACTTCGAGACCCAAACTACAGCATCGATAAGAAGCGACCAGTCAGTCAGTCTTTCTCTCGGCGTTGTTGGGGACGTAAATTGACTTACATGTAAGTCCGATAACGAAGTACAGCGAGACGAGCCTAAAAAAAGGAAACACAGACATGTGCCAGCCAGGTCAGAACCCCGCTCATGCGGTCGTGGGTGCAAGAAAGAAGAAGGAATAAAACATACATCAACCCCTCCATATAATTCGATTTCCCATCCCTGGGGAGCAAGAAAAAAAGGTCAGACTTCATCCAGATACCAAATTGCAAGGAAAATGCGCACTGGACGAGCGTGTTCACGAGGAGGACGGAAACGATAAGAACGATGGTCTAGTAGCGAGTAAGTAAGCATTTTCTTTTTCATTAGTATTCCTAATATCCCCACCTCGAAGTGACTGAAAATCAAAGAGAGTTCATGGCCAAGTCTTGTAATAGGGTGGATGAGTAACAATGACGAACAAAAACAGATACGACTCACATCCAACCGATCACAACCAGCAGCGGAATCACGAGCGCAGCGATTTGCTATAGTATGTTCCGTAAATAAGGGAATCAGAAATCCAAGCCGACTAGAAAAATGGCCCACCATCGTGCCCCCGACACATATCGGTACTGCAGTTTCCAGAGGATATGTCAAAGCCATATAAATAGAGGGTACATTCTCCGCTGCGTTTGTCTAATGACCGTCAGAGAGGTATCTCGTGAGCTACTTGTACGACGACGACGACGAGGAGCACGCAAGAAACTGACGATGATAGGCAGCAAGATCAACCCGATGAACAATTTGGAGACGTTATAGTGCGACGAGAATTCGTCAATGGACGAAATGACTAGTGTTATTTTAAAGAAATCATTTAGCAATGAAAAGAAAAAGAGGCGAAAAGAGTGATTGCTTACGGTCATTTACGCAGAACCAAGTAACGGGGATGATCAACACCAGCCTGTAATATTTCACCGCAATGAATCAACAGTTGTAAGCAGATGAATACGAGTGAATGGGTGACAAACGCGAAAACCGCAGAAAGCCCATTCATATGCTGGTTTCGAACCCGTTCCTCTTCAATTCGAATTCGCTCATCTTCGGTAGTTTCACCAGGAGTCGGAGCACCGAAATTCCCATAGATAGAGTTGACGGTGACAAGCTGGACGTCACAATGTAGCGACCAAGATGTTAAGGAAGAAAAAGAGGGTAGGGAGCGCGTTAGTTACTCGATGAACTTCTTTAGTAATCGCAGAAGGAAAACAGACCTGGAAATATAGGTATGAACAATATACCAGCAGAAGTACAATGGATGCCCCTTTCGAGATGACGCTATATCGGCTAGGGCCCTCGGAGGCTTGAATAATCCATGGTGAGTCGTGAGAGTCAGATAGGTGGGAAAGATCGGTTACATTTCATCGCGACGTCGTATGCAGCGGGCATGGCCAAAACTGTCCATATGTTATTAACGAACCAATATTTTTTGAACAGAGAATATTCCACATACTGAAGCAACCCAAAGTCATCAACTATATGCTCAAGTTCAACCCAAAGTTCATGCGTCTCGACGGAAATGAGAACCCACCGAGCTTAAACTGGACAATTCGAAGCGCCGTTAACGACCACATCTACTTCGAGAATAAGTACGATGCTTACTGTTGCGTCCCATTTCCGTGGAATAATCCCTCGGGCCGTTTCAACGCATCTTTACGAAAACGGAGCATAAAGGTATTGTCCTCGCAACGATGAGAAACAACGCACCGACGAGGAACGAAATCCCCATAACGAGTACAAGTTCGGAGAGGATCGAACCAAGCATCTATGATCGGAACCTTGAGTCAAGTGCGCGTATTTTGGGTGGGATGAACTCGTACGGCAGTCTGGACAATGCGGACCTCATCTACACGATAACGTCAATGGAGAAGAGTTCCAAGAAGGAATAGGTAAAGGTACACACCTTGCAGTAATGCTGCCAGACCTATGATAATATTAATCACACTCCCAGATGTGATGTTCATGAACCCAGCCAAGGTATTCCCCATCTGCACTGCCGTCTGATTGGAGGCCTCGCCGAGGAGCTGTAAGAAAACAGCACCGCGTCATGACCAGTAAAACCTCATGATCAACAAATCGGGGCTCGGAACCACACACCTTCGCCAATGGGATGATAGCGAAGAAGCTAAACCCAAATCGGTGGAGTACATCCCAATTCGTTTGCTGCGCAACGATGCTGAGAGGCACGAAGGCGAGGAAGACGTTGAAGTATGATCCGAAAAGGAGCCAGGAGAACGACTGCACCCAGCTGGGCTCACCGTCTCCTCTCACAAACCCGACAATACGTCCCACGCCCCCTGGCGCCCTGACAGATTGGCCGGATTCACCGTTCCGTCCTTGTCCACGAAACGAAGATATCCGATTCGGAATGAGTGGGGTGCGTTCAGGGTCTTGGGGCATACTCAAAGGAAGGGACAGTTTTCAGGATGTTTGTGGTGGTAAGAGGCAAGAAGCAAATGGGGTTCCATAATGAATGTCAATCTTAAGCGCCCACAATCAAAGTGGAGTCCGCAAAAGTCTGCACAGTTGGCTGTGCAGTGTGTATCAACATCAGAACGTTGATCAGAACGTCACGAGGCAGTGGCGTTCACACGCATAGGGCGCCGCCCAAAATGCCTTAAAAGGGAATTGAATATCCTTAAGTAACGAAGCCCAGAACTTGAGCGAAAAACAGTCGTAGTCAAGTTATTGTTGGATATGAAGCCTGGTAAAATAGAATTGGATCTCCACGGCGTGAGGATCCACCTTGATGGATGTATTCGACGATATGTAGGCATGCATATCCAGTACTTACGCCTGGTCGGGAAAGATCAGCATCGCGGAGTTTATGTCTGTAAGGTAGAGGAATATCAGTTACTAGCGCCGTTCAAGGGACGTCGTAATGTACCTCGATGTCATGGAGAGGAATATTTAGTTGAGTCTTTAATAACGGCCATGGTTTCATGGCTCTTGGGTCCATGCCTTCTGGACAAGGCGGCTGTTTCTTGACGGTGATGTTTTCATAAGCCTGGTATAATGAATGGTAACAGAAAAAGTAATTCATCAGTCAGGACGCACTTGTTTCCAGAGGGAATTGCCGTTTGTCCCAGCGATAATGGCCCGAAGCGCCTTCGTCACGCGTGAGAGACGAAGGAGGTCAATGGGCTGGACGTGGCTGAAATCTCGAGCAGAATGTCGATTGGCATTTCAACAGCCATTAACTTCAAGCGGCCCCTCCTTCCCTTGGTCTTGCGGAAATCGTCTTCATGAGGCTTGTCGGAAGCGACCTTTTGTTTCTTCCGGCGAGGCGGCGCCTGAACAGGAGCTTGAGCGTTCTCGCGTGCACGCGGAGGGTTTGCACTCGGTGGAATGGAATCGGATTTAGTTTGCAGCTCCAGGTTCGTCTTCGGACGTGACGATTGACGAAGGACATCATGGCTGAACGGAAGACGTCTTAGACTCTCAGTCGGGTTGATAATGATTGACTTCTCCCAGACGTGGTTGCGATCGGGCCCTCCTCAATTGATGGTAATTCCAACACCGCGTCATTGAAGCGCTTAAGTGCCGAAACGGTGTTAAATCCAATAAGAGATGAAGAAGAAACAACGTCAACCATTAGGATTTACTGACAAGTATTCTCGTCTTCAATACAATACGAAGGCAGTTTTGGGGCAGCTGTAATATTTTTAGGAAGTACGTCGTATTCCAGAAACAAACATGATAACTATCCAATGGAACTCTCATCGAATAAGTAGGCAATACTCGCGAACCAAGAGTGAAATCCACTAGATGCTCAAACTGATAGGAGAGCACCCGACGTTGAGGAGGCTTTGAGAGCCTTGGCCATTTCCCTAAAAATAGCGGTCGTAAAATAAAGAAAATATATAACAGTGTTTGTGAGGTACGCACGTAGGATTCTCCATTGCAGCAGAGAGTTTGCTGGGAGCAATGTGTCGATCCAGCACGGATGACGGTAATTGGGCTGCAGGTCACTCCGATGAGGCCATTCAACAATAAATCGAGCCCAAGAAGTCCAAGCAGCCCGGCCACTTCAGAACTTTTGGCCTATGGGCACATGTGAATTAATACGTCTCAAGTATGAGAAAGGACACAAACATCATGGGCTGACTCGCAACATTTCAGGCTGCCCTTGTTGCAAATTTTGGGAGGATCGGTTCTTGCAACCTAAAAAGTGTGCTTAGAATTAAGAACGACGATCCATGCAAATGAACGACCACACACCAAGGGGTTTGCGACCACCATGAGGGGAAGAGCAAGAAGAGAAAAAGCTTTCAAGTTGGCGATAAACATGATATGCGATGGTTTAGGTGCTGGGAGTGTTGCTAACACTGAAGACAATACCGCAGACCTTTTATACCTCAAGCCGCGCCGAGCGGGTTCCCAAGCACCGTGGATATCGCAGATAAGCTCAGAAAATTTCACTCGAATTCCTTGAGAAGTTACCCTCAAATAAACGAGAAAAGCTTCAGAAGGGGCTGTCAAATAGCTTTCGGAAGGACCAACTCCCGTCCAGAATGCGTTCGAGAACGTTCTGTCGTAAAATATTATCATGTATCCCGGCCCAGCTGCTACCTTGCTTCAAAGAAAGTGACGGAGCGTTTGGGTGGCGCCTGTTGATAAAGTGGCGTCTTTGACGGGGAACAGGGCTTAGAACAGTTCGAGGCCGCCAATTAAGTTGACCCTTTCCAAAGGCTGAACATGCTGGAGAAAGTAAGCTCACAAGAAGAGTGCAAGTCTGGAGCCATTCGAGTTCATTCGAGACGATGGCTCATGATTAAAAAGCTAACACTTGAGGTCGAATGTAAGGCGCAAACGCGTTCATAACTCGAGCGAATTGGGAAGCGAGAGACGAAGTTAAGACTAGTTCTATCTGAGACCAGTAAGTCAATCTTAAGGGAAGAAATCACGATTCCGACGCGAGGGGGCGCAACTTGGGGTTCTTCGGTGGAGTTGATAATTAAGCAACTTAAGCACAGGTTCGGGGAATAAGGCGGCAGGCGCTAGAGGCGTTTGACAAGTCTAACCTCACCGCCGCCTTGACCGTTGAACACCATTTGAGTTCTAGCTGCAAATTTTGACAAGGACGGGCGATTAGAAGGTGTTCAAACTTTCAAACTTCAACGCACTCGGAGTTACAAACTGCTCTGTGACAGCGGATCACGCAACCCCAACCGAGTTTACACTTGCCAATAACAACCACTGCCACATTCAACATGAAGAAGAAGGTAAAACTTATCCCTCATTCATAATATGCCATATCGACATTTTTGTGTATAGGTCCTCCTTATGGGGGCGTCGGGGAGCGGAAAGACGTCGATGCGGTCCCTTATCTTGTGAGCACCCGTCGGGCCGTCGATGTCCAATGTGGGCACTGAAACTCTGTCAGTTCGAACAATCCCGCTTCTTTAACTGCCCGACTCGGGGCAACCATCGACGTCGAACAGAATCATGTTCGCTTTTTGGGCGACCTCGTATTGAATTTGTGGGACTGTGGTGGTCAAGACTCGTTCATGGACTCATACCTCACCACCCAACGAGCAACCATTTTCAAGCAAGTCGGCGTTATGATATACGTATTCGACGTCGAAACCAGAGAAATGGGAAAGGACCTCGAATACTACCGGGATTGTCTGGCCGGGTTGCAGCAATACAGCCCGGATGCTGCTATATTTCTTCTCGTGCATAAGATGGATCTGGTGAGGGAGCCTCGTTTAACTGCCTTCCAAAGGAAGAAGCAAGAACTGCAGGACGCCAGTGGAGATGCTGTCATATCTGTGTTGGGTACGAGTATGTATGATGAAAGTCTTTACAAGGTTCGCTCTCTCTCTTCGCTGCCCCCGATAAGGTGCTACTGCTTATCTTCTTAACAGGCTTGGTCAAATATTGTCCACACTTTGATCCCAAATGCGGCCATCTTGACCAAACATCTCCAGACATTTGCTGGCGCATGCAACGCCACTGAAGTCATCTTGTTCGAACGAACAACGTTCCTCGTCATCGCTAGTTCCTCACCCACCCCGACGTCATTGGATACCTCCCTAGAACTTGAAGGGACTACTGGAATTCCAAAACTAGACGCCAAGCGTTACGAACGCACATCAGAGTTGATCAAAGCCTTCAAACACTCATGTTCGCGTGTCCGTGAGGAATTTCGTTCGCTGGAGATGGAGCTCTATGACTTTACCGCTGTTCTTGACGAAATGACCCGCAATACGTATGTGATGGTAATAATCCATGACCCAACAATAGGTATGTCCAGTTGATTTTCTCAGCCTTCCCATTTCTGACGATCGTCCGGTTCTAGAAATCGCAGCTGTGAAACTGAATATTCGTCTTGCGAGACGAAAATTCGAAGAATTGCAGAGCGACAGCCTCGTCTCGTAATTCCGTACGCATTTTTCCTGGTTCGGTTTATTTAATGTCTTGCGTTTATTTTTCAATGTTGTATACCACCATGCATGCATACCATACAATGATACATATCCAGAGGTTAATGGCTTCCTCGCCCCTACATATCTGGGCCTTTCTATACATCACCAGGTTTCTCATTAAATTGTCTATCATAGACTTTTGGAGCCCTCGTCTCACACGCTTGCCACCGCTGTCAAATATCTCTTCTCCAAATGGACGTCTAGAGCGCATGTGCAGGGGATGGCTTTCCTCACGCGACCTTCGGTTTTTGTTGCTCATGAGCCGGTGTCAGGGTTCCCGATTATATACCCTACAGGACGAATGGACCAGCAAGCAGTAATGACCACTTATCGCCAGTTACTGCTTATCTTGTCCCCACCGCAGGTATATGTCAGGGAGAACCGCTTCCGACGCCAAAGGGAGTGCTATGACATACAGGAACCAGAAAATATCGCCATCTGACTTGATTCAACTCAGGTGTCGAGCAGGTTAAACGCATACACCTTCAGGCCTGAGATCGTCAAAGGATGGTGATTGGCAGATATCGAGCGATTTTGCGACTGGCCCGCTGGCTGGTTGTCACTCGACAAATCGTGGAAAATTGCAACGATGGGTGAAATCACAAGATAACAATTTCGAATGATGGGATTGGTAGTACGCACAGCAACTGGGACATGTGGGGAACAGAGTATAATTATACATCGAATCAACGTAACTATCAAAGAATTTACGTGAGTTATGGCATGAACAGGGATTTAAACCGTACCAAGATGGGCAGCGTTATCTTCTACACGTTTAATTCAGAGAGTTGATAACGATGAGAGGTGGCTTTGACAAGAATATCATGAATCCGAGTTCCACAAGTCTATATCAAACCCCAGCTAGTTGGGACGTTAATATGCGTTATCACCTTCAAATCATCAGCGGACTGACACGGAGACGCCCAGCCCTAGACATATTGGCCTGTCGTTTGTATTCAAGTTCAGCTTCTTCGCCGTCACATTCGTTCAAGGCTCGGCTGTGCCGCAGGTATTCAGCTTCGAGGACGAAAAAACCACCCTCTATGTAGATAAACAAGAGAAGACCTTGAATGAATGGAGCGCTCATAACAAACGCCATCAGGAATACGTACTAAAATCACGGATGGATTTTATCCGGCAAGGGCTACAGAGTGGTATGATTGGGTCACCGTTGCGTTGATAGACATCCCTCAATCTAGATATAAAAATTAGCAAACAGACGCAGAGCCGGCCGGTAGGATATACTGCTTACTGTTCATCAGCACATTGCACACAGAATCTCAACCGGCCGGCCCAATGAACAAGATCCCCATTTTCAGAACCACAGATCTGGTGAGAACGATGTCAATCCTGTATCAGAGCGCTCCCTGATCGATGGGGCAGACCTGACAATTGCGGCCAAAAAGAAGGTTAGCGTAGTGCGTTGGCTTCACACCTTCTGGGCACGGAGGCGGTTTTCTGGTGCTCCCGTTTTTGTTGTCAAAAACCTGGAAATAAAAAGGGTGAGGTCATGCCAATCCGCGGCATGCATAATCTGAAAAGGCATGTACCCTCTTCCAGACATATCTGCTATTACTTTTTGTAATAAGATCTCGTAGCGTCTTCGTTGCTCTTGAAATGTGAAAGAGATCAATGGGCTCGACCTGGCTGAAAATCTCGAGCAGAACATCATTGGGCATTTCGTTCATTGTATCCAAGGTCCCTGTTCCGGGCTTAATACGATGGTCATCGATATCCGTCTGACCAAGAAGAGACTGGCCAGGTATGACCGTTTGAGTGCCCTGTTTTTCGCCTCGCGAATCCGAGTCTGACATGGCCAATGGTAATTTTGAGGTTGAGATCGCGAGACCGAAACGTCTTGTCTAGGATCTGGGGGCTCTAGGCACAGGAGAACAGAGTGAAAAGAATATCTTTGATTTGAAGAGCCTGGAGGGTTGTATGGAAGGATAATCATCGATAGTGATCGCAGAGGGCACAATCCGATACACGATCCCGTGATCATCTTCAAACACCATGTTGGAACTTAGCGCGTCGGGCGCGAACAGTTTATCAGTCCATGTCGAAGCCTTGGTCGAAGCCATCCCGTTCTCATTCTAGTTCCTGTAAGACGATATGGAGATCCGAGAAATTCTAATCGCGATAATTAGATCGCTATTAGTATCGACGCATCATTCATTGCACCATGCTGCCAGTGAAGCTCTCAAATTCTGTTCCACATTGGAGAATAAGTACTTCCTTCGTGTACTGTGCATATGTAACGATTAATTGTACAGGGGTTACGGAAATTTGATGGTGATAGTATGGTATATTTACAAATGCGAGCCCGAGGGACAACCTGCGAGCGGGAAATGAAGCCAACGAATACTTAAATCATTCCTGATTGTTCATCACAAGCTCTGCTGCACGAGTACCCGCTGGAGGTTTATATGGCGAACGTTTCTCCAATTGCCTCAATCTCCTCTTATACGCGCTCGCATGGGTTCCAGACAAAGGGAACGATTCAGCACTCGATACTGATACAGATCCTGGGCTCTTCGGTGCACGTTGTTGGGGCGTATAAGGGTCGGGTGTCCTGAAAATCACATGCGTGTTGCGACGCAACCCAAGGGGCTCGCTTTGTCGTGGTCGATGGCGTGAAACCTCGTTTCGTGATGGGACCAGTGTGTTCTGCCCAAAAGGTATTTGGATGGGGTTGAATGGCATCGAATGGCGACTACTGCGTGAGGTCGACATTTCCATTCGCCTCAAAAATTCATCAGGATGCATAAGGCGCGAGCCGAAGCCTTTCGCTGGAGCAACACGCGAGCTTGCAACTGAACCCTCTCGAAGGTTCCGTGCAACCTGCGCATCGTCCGATTCCATTGACCTGGACCGCGGAGAAGCTGCAACTGGTGCGATGATGCTTGCCTCTTGGTTGGCCGCATTGAGTAGATTTTCAACGTCCCTTTCTTCAGCAAGAGTTTCCCCGACAGGTGTGATGCTCTCTTCAACGAGAATATCCTCTTCCAGCTCTTCTTCAAGGATCACGTCGGCTTGCTTTAACTTGTCCTTCCTTCCCTGCTGCCTCTTGGCTACAGGGGGCATTATAGGCGGTGGTTCGACCGAACGAGACCGTGAGCGCGTGTTTCTATAAGGGCCGGATGGGACCTGCGTGACTTGTTGGATAAATTCTGGCGGCCGCCGAGCCGCTTTCATTGGGCGCTTGTACGTATTATATGGCTGGGCTGGCGGAGGCGTCGGGGGTGTGGGCTGAGGTGGTTCCGGGGCAGCTCGAGGAGGAGATGACTGTGGCTGTGGCTGGGAGCCTCGGGTTCGCTTCACAAGTGGTGAACGCAGATCCACATAAACCGTACTCCGTGGCTGTCGATGAGGTTGGGTATTGGGTATTGGCGGCGGCACGTCATCTCCCTCCCCGTCGCGTGTTCGGTTTCCAGATGTAGACGCAATGTTGGAAGGGCCACCGTACGATGCTGTTCCAATCAGAGTGTTCTGTGTCAGATACTCAGGCGAAGAACGCACAGCATGCCCGTCATCGGCAAAGTTGCGAACTGGCGATCGAAAATCTCCAGTCAGATCCTCGAGGTCGCCTCGACTAAATAGAGACCTGTATTACGGCTATTGAGGATAATGAATAAAAGAGAAAAGCGTGTCACCTACGTTCCCTCTAGCTCGTATTCTGCATCCAATTCCAATTCTTCTTCTTCTTCTTCTACTGCCTTTTCCTTTCCCTTGCTGGTCGCACTTGACCTCCGACGTTGTGAAGGTCTGTGGGATGGAGAGGAAACTCGAACTCGCTTTGCGGTAGGAAGATCTGAGGGACCTGATCGCCGACGTTTCGGTGGTGATGCTGGGACAGATCGCTCCTCATCGTCATCAGGTGGAACTTGTCCTTCCTCCACTTCCTCGCCATCAGAGTCCAATTCTATAACGCCACGTAACCTTGAAGGGGGCATTCGGCGATCTTCAGGCCAGGCATGCTCAACACCCGGATTGCGCTTGGCCAACTCGGATATCCGCTTGTCAAATTGGGGGGCGAACTTTTTGTATCGCTCTTTCCAGGACTCGGGCGTATGGCGTAACGCCCATTTATATTCGACCGGTTTGTGTTCAGCCTGTTGAAAAGTGAGTCGGCATTAAGATCGAAATTCTGTTGACGTACACATGCACAAAGTGCCTGGTATACTTTCAGACCCTGACGGCCGCCCGACTCCTTGTCTGGCAGAATCCTCGAGAGGTACTGGCAAAGCTTTTCGTCGTCATCCTCAGTGAACTCGACGCGACTGATTATAATGAGTCAGAATTGAACGTCCAGCCGCGTTGATTGGGAGCTTACTATCGTCCGGGTAGTCTTCCTCCCATTTTCTTAACCTGCGGTTTCTTGTGGTAGAAACGGCCGTATTGAATACAATGGCGAACGAAGGTACTGGGCTCGACAAAAATTTTGGCCAGCCTCGGGTTCCTGTGCCCATGGTACGTCCACTGTAGGTTTTTCTTGGAAAAATCCCTGGAAACCAGGACGGTGTCCGCGCCTTCATCGCTATCAAGAACGCGTCCACCGTGGCTCTGAAAGGTTACGATTATCAGGAGTATGGCACGGGAAGGTTGGGGCAGATACGCACCTCGATATCTTGGATGAGAGCGGGTCGTGAGCCTCTTTTGATGCTTTCATGGAGGAAGAACGCGATGGGAAACCCGGCTTCATCTGTGAAGAGGGTCTTGTCCTGCGAGGGCTCTGGTGATGCTACCCGTTCGTCTTCTTGGGCCGCACGAGCCATGCTTTGCACAGAGTAAACGTTGGTTAAGGATAACCTTGTCGCGAATGAACCGTGACACTGTAACGTAATGACAATGTAACGCAACATATGGTCACAAGGGCGGGCATACCATTCTAGGATACACCTCCATTTGTAACACCTCATGCGCCCATTGACGCCGTTGCTGATGACTCGACTTTCTGACTTTCTTCTCCCGAACGCCGCTGGGAGAACAGTATAATTAGGACTGAATCTCAATACAACCACCACCGCAACATGTCGCGTCCCATTCGCCAATCTTCCCGCCTCAGTGCGAAGCGGAACCTGGTACCGACTGTCCCCATAACGGTTCCTCCAGCGCGCCAGAATAAGAGACAGAAAACAGTTACTCAAGCTTCTGCGCCGGCGAAGCCCTCTGTCCCTCGTGTCGACGATTTCAGGAAGGTGAAAGGCCGGAGAGGCAAACTTCGCCTCATGACAGAGATCCCAGTGGATACTCTTCTAGAGGTCTTCAGTCATGTTGAGCCTCTTGACCTTCTTCATCTCTCGTGGGCGACGAAAGATCTTCATGCCCTCATCAATGCGAGTCGCAATTCCTTCCTCTGGACACGGGTGCGTATGTTGTCGCGATCGAACAGCAAGCCGCTCACCACCTCAGTCCAGGCATATGAGAATCTTCAGATCCGACGTCCTCCTGCGTGTCCGCCTGGAAAGAACATTGCTCACTATACCAATCTTCTCTTTGGTCGTGCCTGTCAGGTTAGCCTTAACTTTAGGGATGATACATATAACAACACTAAGAAACGTTCTTTACATATAGTACTGTGGCACAAATCAAGTTGGTAAAGTAATCCACTGGGCTGCTCTAGTTCGCCTTTGCTCCCGATGTGCTCCTGACAAGTGAGTCATATGAATCTCCAGTTTTTCGTGATTTTGAACCTGGTTGCTCGTGTGCTTTTCCAGACTGTTGCATGCCTGGGGTCCAGATATAGATCAACAAATAGCACCACTCTGCCCATCGCAGTGGATATCGAAGAGTGGCCTGCGTGTGTTCAAACGTCCATACTTGCTTGAATGTGTTGCTCAACTGTACGGGTCCACTAGCACGAACTTGCTACGTCATAAAGTCCGATTATGAAAGGCACAAGCAAAAATTGGCCCAATGCAAAGATGAGGCTCAGAAGGTCGAATACAAAGCCAAAGCGCATGCAGACAAGCAGGCAACTCACACGGCAAGTAACGCACGGCCTTATTTCAACCTGGTTGTTTAACCTCGTGTTACAGGCCTCCCAGCTATGCGACCAATGGTATCGCTCTCAAGAGATTAATCGGCTTTCGACGGCAGAAATTATTCGCAGGAAACGGCGCGATGCGTGAGTTGCACATTCCAGATGTTCGTCCCACCCAGCTAATCAACTTCGATATCTAGGATCATAGCTAAATTGCAGGATGCTGGTACGTACTATGCTCCTTATCACAGTCACGGATATTGAATTTTTGTATCAAGGCTACGCCGAAGAACTTCGATACGGCTCAATTAATTTCTTGCCAATCGTTCGCGTACCCGCGGAATTGACTGAGAAAGGTAAGAAAAAAGAAGTCGTCTTCGTCTGTCTCGTGCTGATAATCCACCATAGCTTGGGATAAAATGAAAGACGAGTTGATCGACCTGATGGAATACAAGCGACAAGAAATGCGCAAAGCCAACATTACCCATGCCCTCCAGCTCCGGGTAAACACGCTGGATCGCGTTATACAGTCAACCATGGCCGACCACTTCATTTTACCCCATACGTCCTACATTGCTACTCGCGAACCTTTCCAGGCACTGTTCAAGGCTCTTCCTTTGGAAGAAAGGGTGACTGAAGAACAAATGAGAGCGCTCGCGACGCCCGAAATGATCCTACAAATGACAGAGACATGGAGGCGTGAGGCCGATATATTACTTCTTGGCCTATTGTCGAAGCTTCCGGTACTCCCCAATGCAGAGGAGGCAATCGACAGGACACCTCTCGAACTTGCAACAACATTCTTCAAGTGTAACTGGTGCACCGAACCCATAAGTTATCCCCGCATCTTGATGCATCGATGCCTACGACACCGACGTTCCAAAGAACCAGATGAGGAGGAGGACGACGACGATAGAGGAAGTCTCGACTCGGGAGCCGATGGCGAGGAAGTTGAAGCCATGGAAGCCGAAAATGACAACGAGCAACCAACACGCAACACAGTGCGCACCGAGGTAACCATGGACAGCGTTTGGAACAACATGTCTTCATGGTTTAGGTCTGGTTGGAACGAAGGAAACGACCAAATTTTCGTTGACGAAGAGGCGACGAATTTTGCCAAAAAGATCGTTGAAGCTTGTGGTGAAGATCCAAATACCACTACCTTTACCAGAATGGAGGAGCTCAACCCTAGGCTTGAATGTGTGCGATGCTCTGCCAAATCAAAGACTAAAACTAGGAACCGGCCTGTCATGAATTGGACTACAGCCGTAAGCTTCCTTTCTTTTTGTTGACGAAGCCCAAAAACTCAATTTCAAATCGCTCAGCTACTACATGACATAGAAATCCATTACGAGGACACCCCGTCAACTTCCCCTGGATGGAAGTTGCTAACAGATGCAACGGATATTTCTGCGGCTGCCCAAGCCGAGTCCAAGATGGGCAAAAAATGGCGTTGGAGCACTCGCAAGTGCAACCGCTGCCCCTGTTTTGTCATGGAATCATCTTTAAACGCACATTTGCGCCAATCGTGAGTTCCTCTGCCTTGTAAATGAAGTCTTAAACATGATGTTGACACCCCTTTTATATAAAGTCACAACTTGAACTTTGGAGAGGACGAGGACATGAAACTACATTACCACTTGCCATTGGATACCACTTTGAAGAGGGCACCATATTCTGTCAGAATTTAAGGACTTCTTTTACCATGAATGTTGGGAGATAGTTATTTACCCCGTACATGTATGCTCTCTTATACATACGTCATGTAACCAGGAACCTTCGTTCGTAATTTATTTGGCTCCATTCCTCGAGGTCAAGAAGCATCTGCTGCATTCCGTTCAAGAGCCTGAAGTAATCTAAGGCGCAAGGCCTTGGTATTGAGAACTGTTCTACGAACTGAAGGTCCATAACCTTGACGTAATGGAGATATTGCTGTCAAACCACTGAGTAATGGCAATTGACTGGTCGGCTATGTGCATTATGCGCATTTTTGTAACGATGTCGACTCAAAACTTATGAGTATATCCACAAAGACAGGGAAACTTCCCTCAGACACTTGATGCATGACAGGGCGGTTTGGAGGGACACTATCAGAAACTCGGGCGGTTCAAAAAAAAGCTTTCAGCGTGAATTATAGGTTGGTATATTACAACGAACCCCGAACAAGGATCAATCACAGGACATAACGGAAATCTCGGTTTTGAATATCAGTAATATCAAGGAATGCCTGGTCAGATGAATGAGCGAAGTAAAGGAGCAGAAGATGACAACGTACCCTGTCAACTCGTTTCTCCGTCTTGGTACCATCAGCCAACTCTTCTCTGATATAGACATCATCATATGAATCATCTCTTTTCTCGGCGTCGCGTCGTTTGTTCTCGGAATCGAGCATGAATCGAAGAGTCAATATCAAGACAGCACAAGCCCCAATACATGCCGAGATAACTGCCCAGGGCACATGATTTCTTCAACAAAGAATATGAGCGAGGGTGTCATTAACGTATGAAGCAAATAGATTTACCGTGGTTGGTACTTCTTTTTCCACATGAAAGGCCCAGCCGCATTACCGATAGCATAGGCGGACAAAATAATCGCATTGGTTGTTGTCCCTGGAATTAATGTCGCGTTTGAGATTCATCACAAAAATAAAAATGGGCGCTCCCTAACGTTTCGTATGGCCAGCGACGATGGACGTGATCCATCCGAGAAGAATCACGAAAGGAGTGAAAACGAAGACTGAAAAAAGTTGCGGTTCAAGCATGATTTTAATGTTAGGAGGACAGTGTTGGCTTACTTGAGATCCAATACGAGAACAAGAGCCCCACTTTGTCGTGCGAAGGTAGCTTGCTAACTAGGATGGAACCAAGTAAAGCCGGGACGAACATGAGTGCAGCGGCATATCCACGGCCAATTCCGCGCCAGGAGGTCACCGTAATCCCAAGCCAAATAGTAAGAACTAGATGGGGTTTAGCGCATGAAGGTGAAGGTGGAAATATCGCAAAAAAGAACGTACTCTCGACCACGCCATCCACACAACCAAGCAACGTTGTTTGAATGGGGGTGAATCCGAACTGGTTGATGATAATTTGTCTCTGGTTGGTTAACTAAGAAAAGTAGAGCGTATGAGCGCCAGACGTGCGTGTGTGGAGCGGAAGCTTAAGATCGTACCGAATTGACTACGTTTCTGTCCACATGTAAATAGAAGTCTTTTAAGGGTACCAAGAAACACGTACCCTATAGCAGCAAAAGCGGCCATAACCCATACTTTCGGATCTGTGAAAGCTTCGATAAACCTGAACAAGATAAGATCAGAAACTTTCTTCAAGTTCTCCGACGACGATGGAACTTACTGTTCTCGTTTCCAGTGCTTATTTTCCACGCCTGCTTGGTTAATCTTAATCCGTTGAACGGCTTGCACACGCTCTTCCGGGGTCAAGAAATATGCGGTTGTGGGCGAGTCCGGGAAGAAAAACCTGATGCAAAAATTGGGATTGGCACACCATGTGCGAACATCGGACGGACATACCAGAATAGCACGGAGGTTATGAGGGTAATGATTCCGGTTATGGTCATCAACCTAATGGAGGGTGTCAGTCGAAAGAAAATCAAGGCAATTTTATTAATCCTTACCATTGCCATGGCATGAATTTGTGGGTCTGAGAGGTTGTTGGTAAAAGTGTTTGAACCGCCTCCAGGAAAATTACGCACCTTGGCATGTAAAACCCCGAAACTTACAAACCCAAGGAAAATGATGGCAAAGCCATTCATAAGGACTACGGGTTGATCAGCAAGGCAGCCTTTCTGGGAAAAAAAAGGACAGTACACCAATAACCAACGCGTTTATTTTGCTCTGCCCGAGTGTAGAACATCGAGGTCACGATGATAAATCCAGGTGTAATCGCTCCTGAATCACAGGATCGGTGAGCTCCTCTTGACAATTTGTCGTTCTAAAATACCTTCACACATGCCCAAGATAAACCTGACAGCAAATAACGCCCCAAAGGATTTGCAGGCCGCATGAGCTAGGAGAGCAACAGCCCAGACAAAGATATTAATGCTACTCATTCACGTGCTTTAGTTCTCTTTCCCAAGGTGCACAGCCCAACGAAGAACGTACCTCATCCATTTTCCAACCGGGAATTTTTGGAGCGCCAAATTTTGAGGATACTGAATTGGACGTGTTAACGGTATATCTCCATCAAGGGAAGCTCACAAACCTGGAAGAGCAGATAACTGAGATAAAAGATTGTCCCGAGCCAGTTAAACTGATTTTGTGTCAAATGTGCGCCTGGTCTAAACAACGGAATCAGGATGAAAGGTTCATGGGAGTTTCGGAGGTTCCCCACATGATTCCTAGCACAGCTGACTGGCCCAAGGTCGTCTTATCTGCAAATGTCATCCTGTTGACAGCAGGCATGAGCCCACAACCAGAAGTCATCAGAAGTCAAGACACACAGGTACATGACTACAACCGCAGGTAAGTATGCTTCGACATTGATCACAAGGACCACGTACTACACATGAGAGGCATAAGATGCCAGTCAATTTTCTTCCTAAGAAATAAACATCTATCGACAAGTCCTCGTTGAGCAGGATTCAATGAACTCACCGCAAAAGTGCTGCAGCCTTTGGATCCAAAGGCTTCTCTGAGTCCAATCCAGCCGCGACGTCGACTTCATGAAGCGTAGCAATATGTCCATGAGGGGCGCCACCTTTTTCGGTCTGTTCGCTGCTTGAATCCATGGGTGAAGGCAGAAAGCACGGAGGGGAGGTCATTAACCCATACGAGCATAACTTATATAGGGATAGGGGTGACAAGCGCCTATTACGAACTGCCGCGTATGGGGTCGAATCTGGGAGGTTTGGATCAGCGAACTCTCACAGGCAAGAGATCCATCGTACACCAAACGCGTTCCAAGATGATCAAAAGAAGCTGCCTTGGACGGATTCTGATTCGCGCAACTCGGGCGCATCTCCGACGTCGCTACCCGGTGCTCCGATCATGTCGAAAAGGCGAAGAGCAATCAAATGCGAAGACAGCAGTCGGGTGGACGAATGGGGAGATTTCTGATTTATTCCTCAGTTGCGGGAGATGTCATAAAGCTCAAGTATCATATTTTCTCACGGTCTATCAACGCGTTACATACGCTTGGCTCGACCATCGAGCACCCTTTCACCGTGAAGATTTGGAACAACCTTGCCCTTTACCTTTATCCAACCCGGTTTTCCATTTCCTGTTTGTACTTCAGGTACCCGCAAAAGAACGCTGTTTGCAGTTCTTACTTAGCCTTTAAATTGCGACTCAACCGTCACCTACATTTGGAAGATTTGTTGCAGCCTCAACCACCTCCATGTCAGACAAGAAACCCGCAGAATCAAAAATATGGGAACTAGGACCTGAGTCGGAATTCAGATTTGAGCTTGATCCTGGGCAATCTCTCGCAATCAAGGTATGTCTTGTCTGCTGTGAAGGACGAGATACGTTGAAATCGAGTTTCGTTAGCTTGTTCAAGGACGGGCTGAAATCTTTGGCTTCGAGCTAGCTGAAGGGAAGCAACATCTCTTTGGCTTCGAATGCAAAGCCGCCGTTTTTACGTGGAAAGGATGTGTGATTGAGATGAGTTTTCTCTCGAGAACCTCAAACGACGCGCCCCGAATGGTTTTGTGCACGTTACAGGTGAACCGTCGACGGAATATGTATCCGATGACACGCCAATGCGAACTTATGGCAATCTACACATTGCCCTGGAGCAAATGCGCGTTCGTGCCCTAAGTGAGATCCGAGGCTCGCCTGTCCCCCATCAGGATAAAACACGATCGGACCCACCAAGGGTTCTCGTTCTCGGGCCAGAGCACTCTGGCAAAACAACTGTTTGTAAAATTCTGACCAATTATGCTGTGCGTGCCGGACAAGGCTGGACACCTTTTCTTGTGAACGTCGATCCGAGCGAGGTTTGTGCATAAATCTTCCATGTCATAGCTCCTTTACTAACTACCTTTGCCCAGGGAGCTTGGGCTGCTGCGGGAACCCTCTCCGTAGCACCAATATCTGGCCCAATACCTACGGCATCTCCTGCGAACTCACTTGGAACAGCGGCCACAACTGCCCCAGTATCGCTATCTTCCAACGCACTCCTTCCTTTGGTGTATTGGTATGGCCATCCTGAAACGAAGCGGAACCCTCTATTACTGGACAGGATGATAAGAAACCTTGGCGAAAACATCAATGACCGCTTTGAACTAGACACCCAAGGCAAGTTTTTGTACTCCCGACTTAGTTTTTTCTATGTGTGAACCCAATGCATAGGCCGAGCATCTGGTCTCATTGTAGACACTCCGCCTTCCTTCGCGTCTGGTCCGGCCTCGAGTAATCCTCGACTGAGATTGATCAAAGCATGCATAGATGCGTTCACGAGTGAGTGGACGTTTAAGCAAGGGTGCATAGTCTGATGTTCGGAGCAGTAAACGTGATTGTCGTTGTTGGACATGAGAAGCTTAATGTAGAGATGCAACGCACTTACGGTTCCCTTGTACAAGTGGTGAAGATCCCAAAATCTGGCGGTGTGCGTCTCCTCCATCATTCTTCGTGAAATCATTGAAGCTCACGAGAGTGATAATCCAGGTCGTTGAAGTGGACCATAGTTACCGGGAACGCGTTCACAACTATGAATTGCACACCTATATGTACGGTCAAATCATTCCTCCGCCGGCGGGGATAACAAACGGTACAATGGGAGGGGAGACACTGACGGATCTCGTCTTGGCTCCATCATCAACCGTAGTCAATTTCAGTGATTTGCAGATATATCGAATTGGATCAGGTATTATACCTCACTTCGCTCGATTGTGCTTTTTTGACTAATTTCTGGATTAGAAACCATGGCCCCTTCAGATGCTTTGCCGGTCGGGGCAACTCGTACCGTCTCTGAAATGCAGGCTGTGCTTGTCAATCCCGCCTCGCCTGGATCTGGCTTATTAAACGCTGTTCTCGCGCTCTTGGGGCCGGCAAACCCAGACGAAAACGAGCGATATGACGAAGAAATCCTAGACTTGCCTGTAGTTGGATTCCTGGTCATGTGGGTTTCCTCTTTCTTTCAAGTCGGTCTTGGTTCGTTTACACTACATTGCATGCAGCACCAGCATTGACATCCCCGAGCGAAAGTTCACCATCCTCTCCCCCAATCGTGGTAGCTTTGTTGGAAAGACTGCCGTGACAGGATCTTTCGAATGGCAGGACCTGTGAGATCCACAAAGACATAAAAAATGCCACATCCTATCTTAGCATGTCCAGTACTTAGTAGCAATGGTAGAATTCCGTAGAAATAAGATCCGACTTTTTCTCGCCGTCCGACATGATGCGTGTGTGGCCTTGTTTATTTTCGCTCTTGCTGTTCGACCTCGACGGCACTGTTAGTGCAGCGGCCACCGCCATGTCGGCCCTATCTCGTTTCATTATTCCTTCCTCTCGCAGGTCGTGTTCTTCCTATTTCTCATCTAAATCTGGCGGAGGACGGTACTTCAATTTAACCAAACCGCCAAAGAACCCAGTTGTCGCCACAAATAACAAGCCCAAGAATGACTCGCCCGCAGAGGTCCAATCAGATAAAGTTCAGAGCGCCTCAGCTGGTGCTGGCGTCGTTGGCACAGGACCCATAGCAGAGTCCCCGTCTACGCCCAATGCGGCACCCTCGGAAAGCTCAAGCAGCGGGGGCACCACCACCACCACCACCAGTCCCCTGAGCCTCTCCGACGCCTTTGCCGAGTTCTCACAGCAGCATGTTCCCCAACAACTTGCCATCAACTCCAAGGACTTCAAGATCCACCAATTTTTCTCCCTACACCGACCGCTACTCCTTATCTCTCAACCTGGGACCATCTTCCGACCGGCTCCGCCTAATCATCCTATATTCTCGCCTCCGCAAGAACAACCAGAGGCAAAAGAACCGGCATACCTCAAGTATGGGTTGGACGCCCCTTTGGATCCGTTCATTGACGCGGACGCCGAGGCGGCTCGTCAATTGACTCGGGCGCTGACAATGAGCAAAGCCGGATCCATGTTGGCCTGGGAGAATACGCTGAAGCACCTAGGAATCGACGTTTCGAAGGATGCGGATCGTATGAATTTGCAGCAACAATTTGATAAGGAGTGGGAAGAGGTTTTGCTTGATAGCACAAAGAGGAAGAGGCGAAAGAAAATGAAGAAGCACAAGTGCGTTTTCCCCAGTCCCTGCCCCCATTTAAGTGGTCCATCTCCAGTATAATGCCCTCACCTTTCAACTACTTCTCTCGCGAATTTCAAGTTGGAAACCAACTGACTTTATTCCCTGCCAGGTTGAGGAAGCGTAGAAGAGCGACACGTTCAGAACGTCTAAGGCTCAAATAATACTCTTCGAGCCAATTAGAGTACTCATCAGCATATCAGTATCACCCTCTGCTACTGTAATTAATCCTCCATCGATGCATATCTTTTTCCTTTTCATGCCACAACTGGAGCAACCAGATATTCGGAGTGATGCCTCAGGTACTTAAGTGTGGAGGAAGATAAAAGCACAATATGGAATTAAGTTGGATACACGACAATACAAATGCCTGATACACAGCAATGATGACAACAGATGCAGATTAATTACAGCATAGAAGGGATCTCCCGCACTGGTAGTAAGTTTTTATCAGGTTACTGTAACAATTTCACCTTTTCCATCCTTTAGGATCACAAGTTCACATTCTATCTTCTCCCCCGTATCCAGACACACGACATCCGTAGGATCGACTGACGTAGTCTGTATCTGTCGTTTCTCACAAAACGAGCGCCCTAGCACGACATCGAAATGAGGCTCCTCCGAAAGATAAACCTCCACTGAAACAGATTTTGGTTCATTAGAATACCTACGTTGAGCACCATTCGGGTGGTGGTGCTGCTCCCTGTTAGCGTTCCGAACACTTTGGGCGTTCCCATTTCTCCCCTTGTGTGTCGGGCTGGGTATACGAGGAGACGAATGTGGGGTATGCAAGGAGGATGGGGAGGATGTAGAAGTTCGAAAGGCGTCTGGGCGCTGATACCCGCTCACAAAATTAGGCTGCGATGAGGATGGGGTGAGGGTGATAGGCCATGACCCGATGTTGACGAGGCCACCATAGCCGTAATGTCCTGGCGCGGCATCCGGTGGGATGAACCCGTGCTTTATGGCGAACTTGCGCGAAATATAGACATGCCGGTAGCCTGACTTGAGCAGCATGCGGACTAAAGGAGAATGACACCAATCAATAAATATAAAAGTGAGGCTTGTATTTTTGGAGAAGGACCAACCATTTTGCACTGGACCAATTGTACCCATGACGGTGCGCACCCCGTTCAAAGAGTGGAAGTTCTCGAATTGTTTTTTGAAGTCGGGAACGCCGTCATTCGCATCTTCCTGTTCAAAGATACTCCTTCCCTTTTTGCTCCTTTTTCCTAGAGATGCATGAGAAGGAACAGGAGAACGTCTCGTCGGAGGGGGTTCGGCACGCGACGACTGGAACGTGAAATAGGAAGGGTTCAAGTAGGCAGGAGGAATAGGCAGAGGTTTCGTCGGGCTGTGGAGATGCAAAGTAGGGGTAGGGGCCGTCGTACTCGATGCAAGAACAGGCGTAGGAGGGAAGTGCAATGTTCGCGAAGTTGAGGCCACCGCAGGATGCTCCGGCTCTGCATGTACTGAGTGGTCCTCCGGGTGTTGTTGCTGTCGTCGCCACACAAAAATGGTATAGTCTGAATCTGTAAAAACCGCGTAAGCTCCCAAGTGATTTTATTCCCGGCTGAACACACCATCGTCTAAATTCCAAATTGCATCGTTATACTCGTATTTGAGCCATCCAGGGCCAACACGTTCGCCGTAGTAGCCAGTATTCGCCTTTCGACTGAGCTTGTTGTATAAATCCAGCAGGGATTCTTGTGTCACTAAGAGATACGATGAGTAACAGACCTGAAACTCAGAGACACGGCTGGTACTGACGAGAGTGGATGATGGCAAATGAGGAGGTCGGTGTGTGGATATTAAGAATAGATGGCGCTTCTGGCATGGCCAGGAATCACGAAAAGAAGAGGAAATCGAATATGTATGTTTGGAAAGGAGACAGTCGCAGGCATGTCTTTTTATAGAATCTTCAGCGAAGGTGTCACAACGCTGAAAAATTATGATCGCAATTCACACGAAATCGCACAAGTCCAAAAAATCGACGACAAAGTTCCAAAAGCATAGGCATTATTGTATATACACTGAAAGCAGAAACGAGATACATTTCCAGACCCCCCAAAATTCACCCTTATTGTACACCGTGACGATTTACTTTGGGATATTCTCCCTCGCTTGTTGTTTGATCCGTCGCCTACAAGTCCACTGTGATCAGCCGAGGAATGCACCAACCAGAGGGTTGGACTTACTCATATGCGACCTTATCGTTCCTTCAAAAGAAAATGACCGTTCAGTTCAACAAAGGAATCTCAAATTAATGAGAACTCACTTGAACATGGTATATGCATCACTCTGAGCTGGATCGTTCACGTTGGGGTTGTCGAGCAGGTCTTGAATACCAAGTACGATCTGCGTGACGTGTTATCATACTGCAAATGGAACATGATGAACGGCAATACCTGTTTGATGGTAATCGCAGGTTTCCATGACTTCTCCTCGTCGAGAATGGACAAGCAGACGGTGCCAGAAGGATATACGTTGGGATGGAAAAGAGGGGGAGTGAATTTGCCTGGAATAGCATTCAGTCAAGGGTAACACTAAATGGAACTGACGGAACTTACACTTTGGTGGCTTGGACGGGTAATCTAAATCATAAACAACAGGGTCAGTGCCGATACACCAGACCAAATATTTCGCGAAGAGCTCTCGCCTTCAGGGAATATCATGAGGAGCTTGAACACTCCATCCGCCCAGGCCGTCTGAGGAAATTAGGAAGGTAAGTCAAATCGGAACAAAATGCAAAAAGGTGAATGACGCGTAATAAAGACGCGAACAACTCACCTTGGGTTTGCCTGGAATGCCGACCTCCCATTCCATCAGATTCATAGATCCGTCGGCTGCTTTAGCAGGTTTAGCATAGAAGCCCTATAAATTGAAGATGAGCACGGAAAAGAAAAGACGCGTCTGGACCAATCGAAGAGATCTCGGGCTATATAGCATATGTGGTTTGGGGGCCTTATTGCCGGGTGGTCGATCGTCGTTGTGTGGCAAGAATACAGGTCATTCTGAACGATGGAGGACTTACAAATGGGTGGTCCTTGCGCCATTGCTTTCGCTCTTCAGTAAGACGTGTTCGACAAATGCCTGACATGAGCGGTGTGGTAGTATGAGGTGTAAGGAGGATAATGAGTATGAGCGCCTTTTAATAGTGATGACTCAGCATCCTCGAATTCTAGCACTTCAAAATAAAATGGAAGATATCTCATGAAATACGGTATGGTCGAGTCCAACAGATTCCATTGAACATTTTCATTAGGCATCCAGATATGTTAGTACACAAGAAACCCCATTTCTGCGCTAAGGACCATGGAAGCCTAGTACATCTCCTTCTCGATTGCGACCTTAATCGCATTGATCTGGCTGGATAATTCCTTAGACTCTCCAGTAGTGACGCTAGCAGCGATGACGGGCCTTGACACGTTGCAAGCACGGCCAAGGGCAGCCTTGGAGGGCAAGAAGATGTAGGGAACATTCTATGAAGCAGAAAGAAAACAAGATCAACATAAAGCATGATCGTTTGAAGCAACATAACGCACCTTTTCTTCGCAAAGGAGGGGAAGATGGAGCAGGATTTCGAGAGGCTCTGTATCAGCAGTCAGAATAATGAATTCTGCGATACCACGGTTAAGTGTTTTTGTGGCTATCATTTGGAGTCAGAAAAAAGTTGTTAGGGCAGATCAACGGCAGTCGTACCTTCGTTGGCTCCCTTCTTCAGCTGCTTGTATTGTCCGGCTTGTTGAACGAGCTCGAGGATCTAAAGAATGAATGGTGTGAGTTGAAAAATTAGTTAATAGAGCTCTGTTGACAACGCACCGAGTTAGTTAAGTCGGCATTAGAGAGAGGCCAAGCTCTGCCATGGGATTCGCTGTCGGCCATCGTTTTATAGATTTAGTTTAGGGGTTGACCTCACGGATGATCCTTGGTCGAGTGGTGGTAGAGTAACAAGTCCAATGGGCTGGAAAAAACTAGGGTTACATAATACGACGGATCGGACAGCGGAAGCAAATCCGACTCAGGATACTTGCTTACTATTTTTAAGATGCACTGCAGCAACGTCTTCCAATGGCAGTGATAAACGGTTAGCATCGAACCACCATGATCAACAAGACGGTTTATTTTGCCTATGGAAGCAACCTCTGGCTCGATCAGATGAAACAGCGTTGTCCAGAGAGCAAGTTCGTCGGGATTGGCTTCTTGGATGACTGGTGAGGTCTCCAGTTCAGCCCTCAATATTCAAAATTAATGGCCCCTAAAGGAAATGGATTATCAACGTACGAGGCTACGCAAACATTATACCATCTGCGGGCGACATCGTTTACGGCCTCCTGTTTGAGCTCACCGAGCAGGATGTGCGCTATCTCAACCGCTACGAAGGAACCCAATACCAAAGGCAAACCATATCAGTTGAGCTGATAAACAAGGAGGACCTTCAGTCCAAGCGCGCCGCGGATTCTCTCGTATATGTGGATGTTGAACGGAAGTCCGAGAGTCAGCCGAAGAAGGAATACATTTACCGCATGAACATGGGAATTGCAGATGCTTTGCAGCAAGGGATACCAAGTGATTATATCGACAAATACCTTCGGCCTTTTATTCCATCCAAATGACGAGGTTCTCCTACGATACCAAATAGAATACGTAGATAGATCGTCAACGTTGTAACAGGGGTAAAAGGAGTCTTTTTCCAGTGGCGGCCCGTTAGCACCGATTGTTGTGCGACCAGTGCTTTGCCAAATATGATCAAGACGCGACGCGGCCGCGTCAGCTCTGGGTAATCTCCAAAGTCACCTCCATCATGAACTCTTTTGTGGAACGATATTCAACCACCAGCGCAGTCGGTCAGCTACGAAAGGCCCAGCGCCTTGCAGAAGACGATGGTGAATTCTCTGATGCGGCATGGGGCTCTGGGGCAGGTTTTGGAAATATCGCGAAAGGGGGACCTTCATTCAGCGTTCCCAACGTCCCAGACGTACGTTTCGCGATATAAACTCAAAGGAAAGACCATAACTCAACAGATCTATTTGGTGTTAGCCCACTGCATTTCTGCGCCTCCATACAGATGACCACGCCGATCCCAGCTGCAGGATTAAAATTCAACACGGCACTACCACACTTGCTTTCCGATTCAAAGGTGGTGTCATTGTCGCTGTTGACTCTCGAGCCACAGCTGGAAGCTACATCGGTACGTCTAATTTTCCATCACCGATTGTGCCTGCATTCATTCGACAACTTAGCTTCCGGTACGGTGAAGAAGGTCATTGAAATTAACCCTTACCTTCTCGGAACGATGGCTGGTGGCGTGGTACGTCTGGCTTCACATTACCGTACTTGTTAGCTGACCGAAGTGTATAGCTGACTGCCAATACTGGGAGACATACCTTGGGATGCACTGCCGGTTGCACGAACTCCGCAACCGTGAACGCATTTCAGTTTCGGCCGCCAGCAAGTACCTAAGTAATCTCGTATACAGTTACAAGGGAATGGGTCTCAGCATGGTTCGCTCATTCTTATATCTTGCGAATATTGGACGCTTATCCTTCTCCCAGGGAACGATGATCTGTGGTTGGGACAAAACTGTGCGTGAATTTGTACCGAAGTAAACAAGTTTCATTTCTAAATGTCCCTTAGGGCCCCGCCGTCTTCTACGTTGATTCAGATGGAACACGCCTCAAGGGCGATCTTTTCTCCGTTGGTTCGGGAAGTACCTTCGCCTATGGTGTGCTGGATCAAGGTTATCATTGGGATTTGTCCGACGAAGAGGCTCAGGAGCTTGGCCGACGGAGTATCTACGCGGCTGGTCATCGTGATGCTTTCTCTGGAAACACTTGTAATCTTTACCACGTCAAAGAGGATGGTTGGAAATTCATCGGTTTGTACTGTCTTGATATCTTTGGTCATTTGGCTTATTTACTGTATCTTCCAGGAAATTACGATATATCCAAGATGCATTACGAAGGTCCAGGAAATGTCCCAGGTGCTCCTGGTGGTGGGTATGGATACGACTTGCGCGTCGAGGGCCGTAGCTCGGCTAACCCACCTCCTGTCGCGGCTACTGCATAATCTCACCACGAACTGTACATGTACTACACGAATGCTATTCGTTTTTCTTCCACTATTACATCTCTTTCGTCTTTTACTGGAGCGAGGGTATTTCGACCACTTTATACATTCTGCGTTGGGTATTCTGAGTAGGGTATTTGCCACTATCCATCTACAGTATTTCCAACTTCGCGGGTATCGAGGATCATTCTCAAAGAGATTTATCCTGCCAATCCTGATTTCAGCTCTACTTCGTAATCGTCCACTATCATTCTTTCTTCCTCAAAGAAAGTCATGGTCTCCAATGGCTGCCACTGCGAAAAAGAATAGTTCAGCCAAAGCAAAGGTAAACCTGAAAGCTGCCCAATTCAACCTTTGTCTTATTCTTGAGTTTCCAAAATACGAAAAGGATGGGGACGACCACAATCATGGTATATGAGAACAAGAAAGAAGGAACGTCCCATCTTCCTGGTAGAAACACAGTGTACCCGCCGACGAACGCCATGATGAAGGTGCCAGTGAATGCATAATAACTGAGTGGCCATGGAGTTAGAATACCAGGGCTTTTTTTTCAAGGAAATGAAATACGAACCCGCAGAAGGGTTGCCAGAAGCTCTTGTGAGGTAAGCTGTCACGAGAAATTCCTTGTGCTTTGAGAGCCTGAAAAATTGAAGAAATTAATGCACAGCCAAGGAATTGGAGATAGTTCCATACATTGTAAAAGCGAATGTAGGTAAAGGAGATGGTCGCGTAATTCAGAAGCTGTGAAGCTGTCACAAGATTAACGAACCTATCGGGAGCAAAAAGAAAACAGTTTGGAGGCTGAAAGAAAAGGGATACGAGTAGATCATACCATTGAATGACAACCGCTGCATTGTTGGAGAGCTGTAAAAAGGCTGACGAAAAAGGCATGAGCACAGTTGAATCGCGATCAAGAGAAATTATACGGACAAATCAAAGCAATAGCAAGAGTGACCGCCACACAATAGATTGGCACGCCACTAGCAGTACACCGTGTCAAAAATTTCGGCGCTTTACCCTCCAACGCCAGGCCAAACAAAGTCCGAGAGGCACAGAAAACGTAACTATTTCCTGCAGAGAAAACTGCCGAAAGGATGAGGCCGTTCACGATGTGGGGCAATATGGGTATGTTTAAGTGTTGCATCGCTATAACATAGGGTGAGGAACCTGCTCCGGGATGAGCGTCTGATATCGCGTTGAGCAGGTCAGGATCGTTGTATGGGACAACAATCCCAACACAAAGGGAACCTAGGGCGAAGAAGGCTGTTAGGCGGTAGAAGACACTGTTGAATGCCCTTGGCATGTTGTGACGAGGGTCTATTGCCTCGCCAGCGGCCATCGCGACGTAGTCGGGTCCTTTAAGGGTTTGATATCATGTCAGGTGAAAAAAGCGCAAGTACGAGAAGGGCGTATATCTGGGCACCTGCAATCGTGAAAGATGCCTGAATAAAACATGCAAGGAAGCCGAGAAAACGACCAAGATCTCCCGTCTTTATATATTCGGCAAATGGAGCCCCAGGTACCTTGGAGGCTTTTAGTTCAATTGAAGGTCAGAAGGGATATTAAAATGAACGAGAAAAGAATCCTCACGATTCCAATTTCGAAACCCATAGACGTCACGCAGTGGGTTTCCACCAACCATGGTAACAAAAGTAAATGCAATTACTCCAACCGCAAGAGTAGCCTTTCCTAATGCGAGCCAGAACTCGGACTCTAGAAGGAACATAAACTTTGAGGGACGAAGTTTTAAAGGTCTTCACTGCTTACCTCCGTAGTATTTCACGGCAAAGACATTGAGGAAGCTGCGAAAAGCATTCAATCAATAATCAATATGCATGGCAAAAGCCCAAAGTAAACTGTACGCGAAAGCCAGCAGCACCGAGCAAATGACGGCGGCAACGGGTATCTTATCCGTCCAGAATTGAAGTACAACATTGAATGCGACAACCTCGAAGGGTATAAGAGCAGCTTGGAAAACAAAAAAGTTGACTCCTGCGCAAAATTCTAGGGCGGGATCCACGAATCGGCCTGAATAGCGTACCTAAAATAAATTTAAATTTAAAATTCGGAACGAACATATGATCAAAGAAGTAACGCACGAAAGGTGAAGATATAGGTATCCAGGTGACCATCTCCGCTAGATAAATCGTGCTTTGTGAACGAGTAGTCGCCTAATATAACAAGAAAACTTACTGAGGCAGTTATTCACTGCCAATATAAACGTACACCATATCGAGAACGCAATGAACAAGCTTGCTGAGAAAGAGATTGCATGAATAGGACTCGAAGGATAACGTGCATATCGCCGTACCAGGTCCTCCTTTGGTCAGACTTGAACCGATTTGCACAAACAGCGCTGTTCCAATGGTACCTAAGATAAAGGTTTCAGCAATTCCATTGTCATTGAGGGCCTTGACCTTCAAGGGATTTACCTCCAATTCCAATGAGTTGAATGTGACGATTCTGTACTTCCAAAAACTTAATGAGACCGAAAAAAAAGAGGAGAGACTCTCATTGCATACCTTCAACGTCCTCTGCGTTCTATCGCCATCATGAGCGCTGTGTGAGGGATCATCCTGCTCGACTGCTTGCACAACCGATTTTGTGTCAAGTTCGTCTGGACTACGTTTCCTATTCTTTCCAGTCGTCGAACTATTCGTTCGATACGATTCTTCCAAGATTTTTTCCGTGGACATGAAGATGCCAGATTTTTTGGTTGATTGTGTGAAGGAATTGGGCAGAGGCAGTGGAGACCGAACTCCCGAATCATATGAAAACCCCTAATCCTCGTCAACCTCGGCGTAGGATCGCGGGTACCGGATATTGGGTCTATTCCCATGGCGAAAGCAAATAGACCCATGGGCCATTACAAGAATTACAAGCCGCAATTTTTGGGAAATGACGCATTGCCAAGCAAGTTTGTTGAGAACCTGTGGAATTGCGACCCTGCACTTGTAGCGATGCTGACTTAACAATCGCTGCAACCAGAATTCGGTTTGTATGCCTCATTTACTAGACGACGAAGCAAGAAAAATATACAGATGGTGTTCAGTCACACACGAGACTTTGACAAACATTGAAAAAAATCTTTGTCGCTGGGTGACGAAGACGTGCGGCGGCCAATGGTAACCACAAACTGCCTGAGAGCCCCCCCCCGATGAGAATGAGGAAATCTCTTGCGCCTATAACTGGTGATCGACATCGACATCGTCGTCGCTCCACATGAGGTCGAAATCGTCTTCACCATCACTTGGCAAACCAAGGTTATCGCTCCTATGCGGGAGAACATGGAATCTGGAATGTCTGGTCAGGGGCCTGATTAATCGCAAAGAGTGAAGCGCCCACTTGTCAAGAAATTCCTCGAGTCCAGCGTCTCCTGCTTCCCAATCCACGCGCACCCAGTTGTGGACGAGCTCTCCATTTCGATACACGAGCATTGTGGGCAACATGTCCAGATCAACATCTTCCTCACTGTAATCTTCTTCTTCTTCATCTTCTTCATCCTTGTCATCGTATGCATAGGGATCGTCCTCGTCATCTTCTCTTGGGGGTTTTAAATTTCTGGCAAAGGGTTTCGGTTTTCTGGGTGAGTTCAACAACGCAAAGCCAAGTGCCGACGCTTTGGAACGGAGGAATTTGGTATCTGGGTAGGAACGCGCGAGTCTGGCGAGGGTTTCATCAACTTTGTAACATCGCTCTAATGACTGGATATGAAGTAAATAAAATGAGCGGAGTAGAGATATTGAGTAACTGACGGAATCATAGAGGTGCACCACCACCCAAATCCCCTTCTCCTCTTTTTCAACAGCTGCAACAAAGCCTTTGAGCCCCACCTCTCGTAGGTGTCCAAATAAGCCTTCTCGTTTTTTCCCAAACACATCTCGTTTTCCTTGCTGCATCTTCTCGATTTCCCTGCTCACCAGATCATCCACCTTCTCCCCTTTTACGACTTTCTCTCGTTCTTCTTCCAAGAACGTTTTCCCCCCTAGATTGCTTGCCTCCATTTTCTTCCTCAGTTCCTCTGCCTCTTTTGCCCTCTTTTCGCGGCGGATCTCGACAGCTTCATCGCGATCTCGGATGACACCCTTGACTCCTGTTCGCCCAGGGCCCATACCAATCGACTCGGGCTGAGCCTCCTTTTCTTTCTGCGCTTTTATTGCATCATGTCTTGCGGTGTCAGAGTCGTAGTCAAGTCCTTTTTCCTGATATTGCTTTTGTTGTTCAGCGACGTATTCATTGTCGTGCCAGCCAGGATCCTGATCAGGCGAAGCAGATCGCGCAGGTGAGGATGAACGCGGAGGCCCGTTGAAAAGCTCCCCAGAAAGAACTAATGCTTCTATATCTGCATACTAAGAGGTAAACGGTCAGGCCGGGAACAACAACAATCTGGTTGGACTAACCATAGCCTCAGATCTTGCCTAACCAAGTCCTAGTAAGAAATCGGGAAAAATAGGATGTACAGCAGCCAGAGCTTAAGTGGCCTATTGAGCAATATCAGACTTCAGCGCTCTGGGCTCGTCATTTCGTTAGGATTAACGATTCATTATGCGGGAAGTGGCTGTGGCACCTGATGCGAAGGGTTCTGTTCCTAGATATTCAGAAGATTGGAATCGTATGGAATGAATAATGGCTCACCAGGATCCAGAACTGGTCCAGAGGATCGGCTTGGTAGGAGAAGGTTAGAAATAACCCTGAATAACCGTGAACCAAGGTTTGCTCTAAAGCCCGGCCCGCCCGGCTGAGGGCAGGACTTTCTGCTCACATTTTTTTATTTTCTTCCCTTTTCCTCCTTGTTTTCTCCTTTCCATCCTTGTTCCATCCACCAGGTTCAAAAACAGGCCGCTGATGAAGCCCACTTATCAAAATGAATGCCCCACAACTTTTGATTACGGATTCTCCATGGCTGGCGATCCACCAGTCGATGCATATCACAACGTCCAAGAATTATAAGTAATTAGGTTGCATCGCATTGATCACCTGTCGGTGTGCTGTGGGCGTGATATTTTATCCCTATCCTTCCCTATCCCCCTTAGAAATCCGCTCCTGTTTCTGCTCTCAATGGGCAGAGTGACGGGCCCCATCGGGCCCCCGAATCCCAGTGCCAAGGTCATCTTCTTTGCAGATAGGAAACCAAAACGTGCGAGGAGCCTTGCCGAGCGCGAAATCCAGGATGATAGGTTAAGACGAGCGCCCAGGAACGTAAAAAGAAAGCAAATGTCCCAAGACTCCGCAGTTCTCCAATATGGAATGGCATCTACCGCAGAGCTCCCCAGTGCTCGGCCTGGGGCGACATCGGTTGCACCACAGACAAACACTCTTCCACTGTCAAAATCTCTCGGAACGGGTTTGCACAACTTCCCTCCAAACCCAATTATGCACCGACTCGCCCCAGGCAGCATGCGAGCGCCAACGCTTGGCCCAGTTCAGGGAATTATCAAAATATCAGAAGTTTGCGTTCTCTTCTATATTCTCATCCCACTTGAAGCTAAAGAGATTTCAGGAAGTCGACGCTAATAACGGCAACCTTGCTGAGCTCATTGGAAAAATGACAACTCTTTCTCAAGTAACATCCGAAGAGCTAAAGCTTTTTATTATTCTAAAGAATTATCTAACATCAAAGACGATCTATTGGAACTCGAGAGGTTCGCCCATTCTCGGAATGCAAGCACTAGAATCCGAGCAACATTTTTATACAGCTTCATACGGTCCGGATATAAGGCGCTTGTTCAACCGCCATCGCCAACAAATGCACCCAAGCACCAGTGGATACAGCCCTGAAATCGCTCGCTGGTTGCTTCGGCTGTTGGGGTCAGATTCTCAGCCAGTAATCTCAGTTCGACTTTGCGAAAGAGAAGGACGATCAATTGCTCTCCAAGAGCCCGTCGCTGAAGCCGAACAACTCTCCATGCTGGGACGAATATCGATTGACAGGGCAAATGATGAACAAGCCGAGGCCAACCTTCTCGTGCGCTGTCTCTTCACGAAGCTACAGGGAACATTTCCGGACCGGACAAGCATATGAATTTTTACATCTCGCTCATCTTGCTTCCTTGCGAGGAGACCCCGAATCTGCATAGATCACACGCAATCCCAGATCCCACAATTAAATCTGAGGGAAGGGCGGAATGGCTAGAGACCGCTTTCGCAACGTTTTCTAAAATCGACAGCGTCCTGGAGCAGGCTGGTTGTCTTCATTTCCACGGGCTTCATCGTATATCTCGGTCCGAACTTGAGCTGGCGATGGAAAAATTAGCAAATGCACTGCCATTTCACATCGAAGTGGACAATATTCATGGGCAAGTCGATGACCTCAGTAAAATCGCGGAAGTCCTCCGCCTGGAAGGTCACTTTTGGAGGCAACAGCTCGCGTCAAGGAGGTACTGGTCCTTCATATGCAGGTCGAAGATTTCATGGGCAAGGAAACGACTTTTATATACAATATTTCACTTTCCCTGCAAAGGACCACCTCGAGCATGCAGATGTAACGATCCGGAAGGCCATCAAGCTGCACGAAACTTTGCAGACGAAGTATGCTCTGGTAATGCTCCGGCTCAGGACTTTTCCGTATTGGGCACCATCATCTGGCGCCAATCACGCGTCGCGGATGGGCAAGGGACTAAAACACAGGACGATTTTACATGGCTCGCAAAAGCTATGGAACTTTGAAGATTTGGAGGCTGTCATGGAATATTACGAGTGTGAGGAGCGGCGAAATGTTATGCAAAGTGTCTCCATGAGCCAGCGGCGTAGCAATGGTAATGGTTGTTCACCACAAAGCCTTTCTCTTTGTAACTAGATGCCCACTTTTCCTTCCAATTTTCTTCAATGCCGTTGAAATACCAGCAAGCTCTTAGTTGCACGTCGCCTGATTAGGAAAGGGTATGATTTGGAGTCGGGTCGGGATTCCCACGGTCCTTACCCTTCTTGATCGCCACGAGCAGAACGGGACCAACGACGAGCTCGCGGTCTTACTCGTCGCTGAAGCTCTTACAACCGCTTGCTACCGCCACAACTTAACGAATTTCACGAGTTCCCCATGTTTTCCGATCCCAATCTCGATACCCCACCTCCACGGTCCCAGTTCCGCCGACCTTGGTCTCCGGAGCCCTATGACCCTCATCCATCGAGCAGCACCACCTTCAACAGGCTTCAAAATGTTCACTACGGGGAGCAGGATCAGTCACCGGAGCATAACTTTTATGGAGCTTCATCTCATCGGCAACAACGGCGAGAGCCCTCAGAGGTGTCCGTTGAAGCTCTTGATCTAGCCGACTATGCGAGGACTTTGCGAGTAAGACAAGCGGAGGACCCATACCCAGCATTTCCATCGCAGATAACGCAGCCAAATGGCTACCCTCCATCGTCATTTCCGGCGTTTCTTCCTCTAGCACAAAGTCGGAACTCTTTGGCCCAACCACCCTCTCTTGTCTCTCGCGGGCCTACTCTATCATCGACTTCAACACACCATACATCATCCTCTGGGCGCCGACCAGGTCGCAGGCCCTTCTCAATGCCGGTAACTCCAGTACCTTCATCTCATGCTGGTTCTTCTCGCCACAGGGGTCCGCATGTCGTGGAAGCGGAATCGCATCCAACGCCATCCGAGGAGATTGATATCTCTCGCTTTCCAAGGTGGTCCAGGAATTGGTACAACCAAAATTCCCTGTCAACATATCCTACTAACCCAATTCATGACCCTACCGACGACATATATTCACCTCTTCCTGTGTCACATCTCAGTGGAACAAGATCCAACAAGAAGTCACCCTTCGATCCTGGTTACGTTCATGATCCTTACAACTCTAATCATCTATACGACCACCCTCCCCCACTTTCTTCTGTCGGCCATGACTCTATGAGGGATATTGTGCCTTGGAGTAACGATCCGCCAGAATATGGGCCGCCGCTCGACCCTATGCTCAAGGAAGAACGTATGCGAATGCTCGAGAGGGAATTTGGGAGTAAGGGGAAAGGGAAAAGCAAAAGTGATGGACTGGCCCTGGTAGACGAGGAAGGAAGGCCGCTTGTTGGTACCGTTGACGCAAAGGGCAATTTGGTTACCACAGGGCCGAAGAGACGGGTATTCTTTAGGACGCTGCAAATAATCTTGGCTGCTGGCGCATGCATTCCTGCCATTTATGCCGCTGTCGTAAGTCACTTTTCTCTGAATCAGAGGCATTCATTATTCAATATCTCTGATCTTGCTAGGCAATCAAACCAGAAAATGCGAAAGACCCACCGCCGCTTGCCAACAAGCCCCCTGTATTCGTGCTTTATGTCCTCTCGTCGCTCACTCTCCTGCTTCTGCTTTATATGTTCCTTTTTCGACCATGCTGCTGTGCACGCTCTAAGCCACAGTCCTGCAAAAATCCACTTGGTGGAGCCGCAAACATGGGCATGATGGTTTTGCCTGTCGGAGGAGCAGGCAAAAAGAACAAGAAGCCCAAGGGAGGAAATAAGGGAAAGGGAAAGTATGGACATCCTGGTGCCCAGGGCGATGTCCAGGTTAACCTCATTGTCGACCCGACGGCTTTTCAACCGCCTGAGGCCTCCGAATCGGATTCGGAAGACGACTACGACAGTCTGGATGAAGCAATGATGCCTGGAGGGTTAAGGTACGATGACCGTCAGCAGGCACGGCGTAAGAAGCGGAATCGCAATCGGCGCAGACGAGGCGTTTTTGAGGGTTTGGCCATGGAGGAAGATTGGCGAGCTGCACGGTCATGGGCGAAGAAGGTGGCAATGGTAGATGCGGCGGGAATTGTCCTCTGGGGTGCGGCTTTTGTGTTCATCATGACCGGGAAGAAATGCCCTAGCGGAGGTTACAATGGGTGGTTCGTTTGGTTTTCCTAATATGACCCCCCTCGTCGTCTTAATTGACGAATCCCATTCATTAGGTGCAATGCGTACAACATTTCAACGGCATGCGCCTGTCTCCTTTGCGTCGCTTTTTGTGTTAGCGCCTTCTTCGATGTTCAAGATATACACGCCAGCAAACAATCACCACGGACCAGAAGCTAACCCACACTTTAAGTTCTGGGTTTTGGTCTCGCCCTCTTCAGCGGTTGATATTATTTATACCTCATCGCCATTCTTGATACCATGGACATTGTACACGGACTTTACAGGGCATTATCGATATTCATTTTATTATCATTTTCATTATTACTCACATATCCATGCTCTATCTAGCATCACGACCTTTTTTAATGACATCCACGATCACGACCACACTCCAGATCTGAAATCATACACGAAAGGAGTCCCAGGCCATTAAGTGGAAAACCAGCGTAGAACGATAAGAAATAGCAACAAGAAACAGACCTCTTACTTTTTATCGGAAGACGATTCTATCAATCATCTTCGTCTTCATCTTCTTCATCAGTAGAATCATTTGTCTCTGCTTCGGCAAGATTCTGCAAAATCAGATCAGCAGGAGAATGACAAACAAAATAAATTCCTTGCATGCTTCCGTAGCTTCGTCAATTGTAATGGAGTGAGTGTCGATGTGCCAATGGGTGAAACGCAGTAGTAAAGCTCCAACTCCGGAAAATTTTTGAGTACTGGATAGGTTTTCGAGATTAACTCGATACCACGATCTTCATCAGCAGTGATGAATACAATAAGACACTTTCGGTTTTCCCAGAAACGAGTTGGGATATGCTCGTGGATGAAGTCCAGACCCAGCTTCTTGAGGTCACGAAGCGGAGACACAACAGATTTCAGAAGAAAAATCTTCTTCTTTGTGCAGATGATAGCATCAAGCGAAGTGAAGACCTGGGAGACTGGCTTCCAGTAGAATGGCATGGTGTTCTGAGTGGCATCTTTGAGATCCATGGAGTCCGAGAGCGAAACAACATTCGGCACAACAGGAATGGGGATTGAAACTGCCTTCTTCGAGATGCACGTAAGTGACGCAGCAGTCGGGTCGGCGCTTAATCGAACATGCGTGAGCTTTGCATAGAAATTCCCAAGGGGAGATTTCAGCAAGGGATTTCCACTTATCCTAGAGAAAAACTGGGATTGTTTAGCTGCATCAAGCCATGACAACTGTTCCAATACGATGTCGAGAATGTACTCGGTGGCTATTTTGACTTTCATTTCTTCCCGGGAACTATCCTCGGGGTAGATCGAGAAAAGGACATTGGAGGCGCCGGAGGGATCAGAATCATCCATCATAGGAAGTCCGGTTTCTGCGAACTTGCGGGCAGCAAGCATTATATCCTTTTCCATCGCACGGGTGGATATATTCCCCATCATAAGGTTAAGGCAGGTCCGCGCAGAAGGGCCCCAGAGTTTAAAATGCTTCATAAGTTGGTCAACGTCGAGGGAATGAAGCTGGCTGATTTTGTGTACACTGTAAACAAGTATTCTCGCAGGAAATCTTGGGAACGACTCACCCGAGTGCCCGTAATTCAATGGCAGTAATGGACTTCATCACAAACATTCGCGCTCCCATTCTCTCCTTGTACCATCCCTCTTGTAGATCAGGCTGGGGGGAAGTTGTTTGGACGACAAAGACGTCCTCTCGAATACTGTGCGTGAATGCATGGCAGGGCTTACCTCCCCCTGCGTTGGAGTCGACGAGGGCCCAGGTACCCGAGGGGAAATGGACGCCGGCGGAGCTCTTGTGAGCTACGGGACCGGACTCGGTAAAGAGAACAACGTCTCCCCCATATTGTACCGCGGTCGGCAATCCCAAGCTCAGGCGGTTCAGGAGGACAAAAATAAAGAAATGCGTCTTGCCTAAAGCCATCGTGAGCAAAGCAGACTTGAGCTCAAGACCATCACATACCGATTCCTGGGTGACCCGTGACGACGACGGCTGTGGCTGGAGGTTTCTCCCAGCATGTTAGCTTATTCAACGCTGTCGTATATTCGTCCCGAAGTAGCAGAAGAGGTGGGTCACAGCCCAGATCCTGGAGTTCGAGACCTTCCAAAACATTGGCAGGCAGGTATTGGAACATTGTAGAGTCAACTGTCAATCCGCAAAGAAAAGAATCGAGCGCCTTCTTCCAGAAGGCAGCATGTAACCTTTTGAAACGGCCACAGGTATATTTCTAAGCTGAAATCAGCAAAGGGTAGATTTCGGGTCAAGCATAAAAGGGAACATCTGCCAAAAAGGTGAAAAAGCGACGAACCTGCTTCTTGACATCGACATCGCCTTGTTCTATCGCTTTGCGCTTTCCCTTCCTATTACTGCAAATACTGAGCGAAATGTTAGCAGCAAAATCCACCTGACTTACGTTTCCGCCATAGCTCAACCTGTTTCAGACAGAGTCGTGGAGGTTGATGACGAGTTCTCCCACGCCTGAAAGAGTTTTCCGGTCAATGAGCAATTGCAACATGGTCCATGTTCCAAACCTGTGAATTATAATAAAACCAACACTTGACATAGTGAGCAGACGTCCAACAGCGCCTTGGCTCTGTGATTTTAATCCCTCTCGTCTGTGAGGCTGTGAAGCACGAAATTAAGCGCCCGTGAAAGTGAAAGCGGAATCAACAAGGAACTAGGCAATACCATCCCGCGGTCGACTGATCGATTTCGTGGTTATTTAAAATTACAATGTACATCAAGAAATTGCACTGCTCTGAGCTTGGACCACAAACCACAAGCAGGGCGACGAGAATAAAGGCTCGAAAGCGCGAGCAAGCAGTACTTGCTTTCATGAATCGGCGTTCCTAGTCGAGGTCCTCTAGTGTCAATGACGCCAGAGAGGCCGAATCAGGTCCTGCAGTTCGCGACGTCTTCTTCACCTTGGTTGGCTGACTTGGCGGCGATTTTGTCGGTTTCGCGGATTCCTCGCCGGTGATTCCGACATTGTCCAATAACCCCAGGAACCCACATGCAAGCCGGTGGTCCTTCGCATCCCTGAGTAAAATCATCAGTTTACGGAAAAAATCGCACAAGTGCGAATAATGTACACACTTGGTTTTACAGGCTTCACTGCAGTACTTCGTTGCTTCGCACATGCAAGCAATGGTTCCCGGCTTCTCGCAGCCTCTCTTACCACACGCCGTCTTGTCCATGCATTTTAATTGCAAAGACCCAAAGCACTGCCAGACACCATGGTCCCAAATGTGGCTGTCTGAAGCTGGGACTACTCCAGGTATCGGGGCAGGAGGGGGTCCAGTAATTTGTTGCCGTTCAATATCATGCCTGATGAGAACTCCCAGAATTCGCCATCTCGGAAATTGTGTACGGAAAAGGCGGAGAAGTGACGGCGTGCCTTCTGAGATAGTGCTTTCAATGATGCCTGCAAGCCGAGATAGTTGCACTAACTCGCGTTAATATGTATATAGAAAGGGGACAGGAGATAACACACTAGTCATTCCTGGCATCTTAACCAATATCTCGATTGTTTCCTCCAGTGCACCAAGGAAATTTTCGTTGCCCCAGATGCGGACAAGTGGCTCGCATTCTTCGGGATTTTTTAAACTAAAATGATGCAAAGTATTCGCCGATGCGCCCACAATATTCGAGATAACACGAAGCCTATGCATTTTCTCGGTTTCTGGATCCTGGCGAGATCCCTGGTCAGTCGCGGGCCCAGGTTTCGCAGATTTCTTCAGTAATCTGAACATGGCATTCCATAATGGTGTCGCCTTGGGGAGAACTTTCATAATCTCGGGATCGGGCTCTGAATTGTCGGTGGTGGTGATGCCCATAAGAAAGTTGACTTCGTTTGCAGCGTCACGTCCAGTGAGGCGAACGAGGTGTTCGGCAAATGTGGCGATGAGTGTCCTCGCCTGTTGTTGCTTCGATGACTGTCCTGTGGGCGACACACCGACGAGAATCTTAGAAATGATTTTGGATGTTGCCGATTCTAATCCGCTGCTGCGCATGTACGCGATCTGACGAGGATGGTTGGGTTCGAGCATAAGGTAGAGAGTCGATGCGGTAAGAGTAGTATCTACAGGTCCCTGAGCCCATTTCCAGTGCCTCGCAATGATCTGGATTGTCAAATCCGATGGCTGGTACAAAACGCTAGGTTGACCTGTCAGATATCGATCACAAACATGCAGAGTAAAAACATTACGATATGAAGGTCGGATCTGTGATAATAATCCTGAGGAGCATCTGGGCTACGACCATACGTTCCATCGTATGCGAATCTTCGGGTCTTAGGGTACTTTCAGGTTCATTCCAGATCTGTGTGCACCATGAGTCGCAGGATATAAAGGCAACGGACAGATACACACCCGATCCATCATCTCTGACCAATTCTTCCGGAGAGCAGCAATGGTCCTCTTATCGGTCTTTGAAGGCGGGTATTGAAAGTTCACAGATGCAAGACAGAGAATGTTGAGTGGTGCAAAATATGGAGATGGCATCTTATTCATGAAGTTAAAATAAAAGTCCAAAAGTTCAGGATATGTAGAACCGACTCACCTCCTCCGTCACTTTCTTTAGAAGGTCCTGGGGCATGTTAGGCAGGGTTTGAAAGAACACCACCATCTCGCACACATTCTTGCATAACGCTTCCGCTATTCCAGCATTGACAAGGTTCACCCATATTTTGTTCCGTTCACCGGGTTGATTTTTCAAGTTCAATGCAATCTCCTTCACGACCTCAAGTGCTGGGTAGATGTCTCCTTGGTTATCTCCCTCCCTTGTGGTCTGCCCTGGCTGAAGCACGATTGTGCGAGCAACGCGACCAGGATTCGAAATTGCGATTTGCCTCCATTGCAAAGTTTGCTCGGGAGTATGGGTAATGATCTGTGCGTAGGCTGCCATACGTTATAATCAGTGGTAGAGGATCTGGCAAATTTAACCTTGCCTCAAGTCGGCCTCAGGGCCTCAAATATGATCCTATATAAACTCCGCCACTTGAACCTCCCCGCCTTCACATTCTCCCAATCGCTAGATTCAGTACGCAGTGCTCCCGTACAGCGTGGCCGTAGTTCCTGCAGCAATCCCAACCCAAATTTCCCTCTACCCACATCATGTCGCATGTCGCCCCAGATCATCTTCATCGGCTGCCTCCAAATTTCAGAAACGCCTGCTAGTCTGCCTAGCCAGAGTCTACTGGTACTTCAATGAGTCGAAGTACAGTTGCAACTGCGATTGCAAAAACGTCTTACGGAAGAAGATGGCGGGAGGACGAGAGATTTCCGGAAGGAGATGAGCGCGGTGTCACCGTTCCCAACACTTTCTGAGACTATTGTGTTGTCGTTGACGCTTCCACAGTCTTTCCCGAATCATTTCCTCCATCGCCTCTACTTATCGATGGCAAGTGGACACCCCCCCAGAACACTCTATGTGAGTGATGTCTCAACCCATTATGCATCCTTCTACTTTATTTTCAGGCGTCTTGAAGTTTTCGCCCTTTTATGATCTCAAATGCTTCACATATATAAGTGCAACGCGCTCGTCGCGTGAGATCCGATGTCAAGATTCATCATTTCTTAGTTGAAATGGTTCTGACCCTATTCGAATGTTAGGACTGCTCAGAATGTTGTGAGCGCACATAGCCAGTGCTGTGCACTTTCTTCGCCATTTGTTTTGGTCAGCCTTCTATCAGCTCTTCAAGGGCTTCAACTACCCTTGTTGACCTTTGAGGGCGCTATGTTCACATACCAAAAATCTCGCCATTGGATCGTATTTCACCTTAGATACAGCCCTTCCCAAATGCTACCAGCGTCACTCTACGGTTGTTGCCTGGTACTCTCCTTTCGGTTCCAAGTTCCCAAATCGCCGCAAAATTCTCGATCTTGCTGCTGCGTCTATCGTCTGCTCTTGTCTACACATCGTCCGCTCTTTGTTGGCACTTCGGTTCTACTGTTTCAGCTGCGACCTCATCATGAAGGGGAAAAAAACCCATGGACCGATCTCTTATTCTCACTTCTGGATCTGGTGTAGGACGCCATCTTCATGAGCAACTCGTATTCATGGATGCTTGGAATGGGATGCGAGCAAGGGAAGGAGAAACCTTAGGAATTGACCAGGAGTATCGAATACTTAAAAAAAATGTATCCAACTCTGTATATTTTAGCATTTGAAATCTCAACATCTTCATTGGCCTCTACATAAATGGATTTATGTGAACAATTTCTACCTTACATTTGAGTTTGGAGGCAACATACGGAGAAGCCTCGGGCCGACCGTACTATATTCTTCATCACACACATCATGTCCAGCCTTCGTGATATTCACCCATCTGCTACAATATTACAGGCTAGAGCGCGCTCATGAATCCATTCAATACAGTCATGTAAGTAACGAACCTTTCCCCCTTAGATTGAGTTTACAGATACAATCAGGGCATAATCGATACCCATAATCAATGCTACAACAATCATGAAGTCAATGAAGATGTTCCCCGGATATCTTGCATCCCGCCGCCCGAGAACATCCCTTCAGCTGAGCCCAAGCAGCCATGGACATATTGGACCTCCCCTTGATCCTCCAGCTCCTCTCGATAATAATGATCTTGGGATATTCGTCTTGCCAAACGAGATATTTTGCGCCATCTTTTTGCTTGCTCGCGACCTCTCTCGCACCGGTAGCATATCCGAATCCGACACGTTGCACCTCAAAGAATTGCCCACGGAGGTTAGGGTCTCCCACGTTTGCAGATTATGGCGCTCCATCGCAATCAACTTTCCGAACCTATGGAATACGTTCAGATATGGCCTACCAAAGTCATCGACGATTGACGTCAAGGGACGCTTGGATGAATACCTCAAGAGGTCAGAGCCTCAACTCCTCGACTTTTGGTTAAACTTCCGAGGCGATCGCGTTGGCAAACGTTTCGAGGACCACTGCGAGATGTTCCGCGTTATTCTAACGCATGTGGATCGTTGGCGACGCCTTACTGTGTTAGTGGATGTGGACTATTATTGTATCGACGACTACTGTCAAGAATTGGAACATATCCATCCCGTTAATCTGGAACATTTTGCTTTTTGTCCGCAGGTTACTGCCACTCGGATCGGACAGGAAACCTCTTTGTCTCCGAAAATCTTCATAAATGGTGCTGAGAAGCTAACATCTGTCAGATTGGAGACAAATAGTTTCAGCATCTGCCTGCCTCCCCTCTCCAACCTAACGACACTCCGCATAGAACGCTCGTTGTCCAACGAGATCCACATTGAAACCTCGACACTTCTTCTTTTGTTGGCTCTTCCATCCCTAGAGAATCTATCCTGCTCCGGATTTGGTCATGGATATCCCGAAGCGACAATCAAGAAACCCATCGTGATGAAGAATTTAAGAGATCTTCGGTGCGGAACGGATCGAGTGGCCAAACTTTTATCGTTTATTGAAGCTCCACGCCTGCACACCCTCACGCTGAAAGATATTTCCTTTCCTCACCTTCAACCCAATGCCTTTCCGGTGCTCACCACTCTCATCCTTTGCAACTGTTCCGTCCAATGGACCGCCTTCGCTGGAAAGCTTTCTCGAATTGCGAACCAGATCCAACACCTGACGGTCTCGGAAGACTCGAAAGGCACCTTCCACCTCCACGCACTTACCGAGTTTGCGGAGGGACGCTGGCCGCGCCTCAGGACACTGAGATGCAACATACAAACAATCACGCGAGCGGAGTTGTACATCCAACTTGCAGTTTGCCGCCTTGAAACCGACATAGAGTTCAGCATGTACGTTCATGGAAATCTGCTTTACATGTGGGGTGAGAGGTCACCGGACATTCTCCCTCAACTTCACGCACTGTGCGATTTACGGGCTTGGGATGACGAGAACCCATTGATTCCTCGACATTGGCCGTACGGGGATGATCGTGCTGACCACCCTTATGATAAAGCAGATGATGATTCCTTCAGAGTTTTTTCTTACCATTGATTTGTTTCTCCCTGTCGTATATCATTCAGATCCAAGCCAAAGCAAACTATTTACCAGCTAGTCATCCATGAATCATGGTCCCCATTGGAATTATCCATCATTATCTCATCATATTTGTGGTCAGGCCGCAAAAATTGGAGCTCTTCAGCTTGAAGGTGCGTCAGACCGACAAGCTAACGCCATCTAATCCATTAAGCGCCCTGTAACGAGGGACATCGACTCAACCAAACTTCGTCCGGCAATGGGAAATGTACATTAATGAGGAGTGGAGAAACAAGAATTTAGCATAAATAGAACATGACAGAATCTAATGGACCAATATTTATGTATTACTCCTGATATGGATACCCAAATTTTCCCTGGTCCTTGCGACGCCAGAGCTTTTTCCTGGAAAATTTATTAGAAACACGTTGGAAAAAGTGTTCATAGCTCATACATACTTCTTTTTGGTGGGGATGTGTTCCACAAAGACTTCCACGCAGTATTTCGCCTTGAATTCGCGAATGAAACGAGGGTCCCTGAGCCGCCGACAGAAATGAGCCAACCATGTTAGATACACGCAAGGCCAATAACAACATACCACAGTTCACTTGCGATACCCAAATCTTTGCAACACCGCATCAAAGCGTTACTCTTGCATGCCTCTGTGGCCGTGGCAACACCTGAAGGATCGAAGTATTCCTGCTCCCCTCGAGCAATCGCGACCAACCTTCAAGAAGAAATGGGTTGTTTTTCAGGGCCCAGTACCCGAAACAAGTGATACGAAGAGGACCATACCTTCCAAGACATACAAGCGCGTACTCTCGGCTTACGATTTTAGGTCCGACATTTGTTTCTGTCCGCGGTGCGAGACCCCACCCTCCAGGACCAAAAGCCTTGTTGAGAATCCTTCGATACTTGATTTCAGGCAAGTAAATAAGGCCATCTATCATTTTAGAGTAAAGGATGGATGATTAAATTCTATCCCAATGCAATGAAAGCACCCTGACTCGCCTGGTTTCATCTCCACATCCATTTCGTCAATGGGAGCCTGCAACACCGCCGAAATCTCGGCTGAGAACGGCTTAGTAGACAGTCCTGAGTAGCTCCTTGACCAATCAGTTGACCCATCTATTGCTTTTACGTCAGGTAACACAGGTTCTGCCTTGACTTGTGTTGTTGGAGGCGGTGACGGCGAGGTGGCTTCCGTGCTGTATCTGAGAGCTTGCGAGAGACTGCGGCCGGCGTTCTTAGGGAGTAAGGAAGAATTATGAACGAGGAGACGCGGTGTACTACGGATTGAGGGAGTTATTAGTCTGTGAATACCCAGTGAAGCCATGGTGGTTTGGAGGAAGTCGCGTCGTCGCGTGTGGATTACCATATATGGAATCGGGTCTGTCGAGCTCTCATATCGAGTAGTGGATTCTGTTGTTTCCTTTATATGATATACATACATACATACATATATAGTCGAAGATAAAGTAGTACACAAGCAGTCGTTATTTATTCTAATAACTAAAACGCAATTCATCATGGCCTCAAGTTGGTACTTTCCAAGTCATCTCGTCCTTGAAGTCCCCAAACTCCCACTTGAAGCAATCCTGTGAAGTGGTTAGGAAAAGAGTGAGCGAACGTTATATCCTCCTTTTTAATGCAGACACTTACCACGCAGTCATCCTCGATGATTGCCTTGGGTACGTTTCGCAGTCCCTCTCGTCGGTTCTTCTTCTCTTCCTCATCTTCGCCTTTCTTGCCCTTCTTGCCTTTCTTGTGCCATCCCAAAAGGCTACGGGATCCACCTTCATCTACATCATCATCTTCTCCCCACCAAACATCACCTTCCAATACATTCAGCACCACCTCCTTGATTATGTGCTTTCGAACATCGACTGCCCACCCCAGCTTCTTTACAGTATCAAACACAATACTCTGCCCCAAATGACATCGCGTTTCCAATGCAAAGCCTGCTTGTGCGCAGGGTGAGCCGAAACCTGTGCAGGCACCTTGAGGTATGGGATCGGCCGTGTGATAAACGTGAGTCGTAGCAATATGCCGATGCATGGGCGGAGGGGGAGGATATGGCGACGGAGGAGATGGTATGGGTATCGATGGTTGTCGGTGCTTGCCTGGGGGGAACGGAAAGGCCATGTGTACCTGGCTGACGGAGATAGGAATTGGTGAGATAGGTGGGAATGAGATGGGAGGTGGAAGGGGGAGATGCAGACGGGAAGCTGCGAGGCGTTCGCCGGGCGCTTCAAATGCAACCGCTGGAAGGCCATAAGTGGCACCTAGAAGGCTAGCAAGCGATCCGCCCAATGAATGTCCAACGAGCCAAACGTTGGATCCAGGGTAGATTTTCAGCAAGTCGTCGATTAGTTTCTGTTGTGGATACGGTTGATTAATGCACGGAAGCAAGATATCAAGTGAATTGCTTACAACACCGATTGAATAGAACAGACTATCTTGGACGAGCGCATCCGTCAAGCATTGGCTGTCGCATCTGTAATTACTCGAATAGCAATCGCACACCGTCCGAAATATCCATGATATGTCAACCCGTGCACAACAGCAGGAGAAAAGTCTGCGTTATTATGAACGTCGGTCTTTGGATCTTGCTTGCAAAGAAACGACCCACAAATTGTCGTTGAATTTGTCTAGTTTCGATGTCGGCCCTTGTAGTGTAGTGCCCTTGATTGACAACACGATGGTCGAATTATCGGATGATTGAAATACGTGTCCTCTGAAGCCATCGGATTCCTCCCAGCCAAAGGGAAAGCTCTGAGAAGGACTTGAAGATAAGCAACAGCAACAGATCCGCAGCACAGAGTGTTGGCCACTCACGGTGTTCCAAGCCTGGTCTACTTCATACCAGTTCTTCTGACCTGGCAAAGCATAGGCATTACCCGACATGCGTGCCAGCTGTGCAAGCGTATGGAGGTCCCCGACATCTGGTCCTTCCACTGGCACTAAATCCCACACTAGCTCTTCTGGTTCGCTTTCGGAATGTTGCAGAGATCGCAGGCGAGTGCGATGTAGGGTATCCAAAGAACGTGGTCTATAAACTGTGGTTGGCCGTGATCTGAGTACCACAGATGTAGAAGGCAGGGGATAAGAAGGTGAAGGTGTGAATTGGGAGGAATCTGCTAGATTTAATGGTTGCTCGATGTCGAGTACAGAATGGGAGACAAAGGGTACTTGGGTACCATAGGAAAGGTCAGGCAGAAGAAGAAACAGCGTCAGCCAAAGGGATCGCGGGAGCATCGTTCCGACGACGACGAGATCATAGAATGAGGACTAGAGCGAACGTATACGAGTATGTGTGAACCGGGTTATTTACGGGCCGCATCGCAGGAACTGCGCCGCCTTCAAAGGTTGAATATAAAACATCGACACAAAGGGTATGTCTGGTAGAAGAATTAAGTCTATCTGTTATCCACGCTCATGAATGAAAGGTCCGTCCACCAATGAAACGCCCCTGGACGTAAACTCGCTCAATATTACGATCATCTCCACAAAACAGAAATCTCTCCAACCAGCCTTCCAATTCCTTATCTGGTGTTAGGGTTGTGGTTGGAGGTTCAGTCAGGCCCCAAATTCCCGAATTCCCAGTCTCCTCGCGGACACTGACGAGTAAAGCATCGAAGCTTTTACCCGGAGAAAAGGATCCGATTTGACGCTCGAGGTCACAGACTGCTGCTCCTCCTAGTGTGGCGAGGTATAGTAGAGCTGAGATCTGAAGCGGCTTGCTGGCGAACACAGATTTGGAGGAGGGTTCGGAGTCTCTTCCATGAAACGCGCAAACTTTGGAAGCGACGCTGGCGTTCTGTACTGCGTTAAGCATGGAGGTACTGAATCCTCCGGACACGTCGGTGCCGAGTCCGACCTTATAAAGTGTGAATAGACTTATGGAACTCCTTGGACATTCTCTCACCTTGATGCCTTTGTCGAGATAATGTCCAATAGGCGCAATACCGCTGCTCAGGTTAAAGTTACTCGTCGGACAATGGCTAATACCAGCATTTCTCTCTTTGATGAGGTTGACTTCGTCCTCAGTCAAATGAACAGCATGGGCAAGGACGGTATTTTGCTTCAACAGGCCGAACATATCGTAAACACCTGCATAATGCGGCGCCGCTGGGAACAGTTCGCGGGTATAAGCCACCTCAGAGGGGTTTTCGGAAATGTGGGTTTGAATGCGCAGAGTGGGATCGGAACTGGCGAGGGCTCCTAATGAAGCAAGAAGTTCATCCGTACACGATATCGCGAACCGCGGAGTGAGTATGGGCTGCACAAGAGGCTCTTGCTTTGAAGTTGATGGTGACAGGGCGCGAACATAGTTGATAAAATCATGGGTAGCAGTAATTGAGGATTCCGGGGAGGGTTCTATATAATATGGAGGCGAATCGCGGTTCATGTTGCATTTCTACAGGACACAATGTTAGCAACATGGAAAAACGATCAGTACACACCGTACGTACACCGACGAACGCGCGCTGACCGAAAGCGTGGACTATATCTGCCAAAACTTTGGTTGACTCGAGGTGCAGAGTACCATAATAGCAGCAAGTTGTCGTCTGTCAGGATGTTATGTGAGATTATAAAGGCAACGATAATAAAGGCAGCAAGGTGGGCGACAAACCCCAGTATTGATAAGTCGTCTAACCACTGATTTGTACGCCTTTTGCGCAAAATCGAGATCCGAAAATTTTGCTTCCATTGGAAAGGTAATATTATGCAGCCAATCTAAAAGTTGGTATTGCCCTCCCCTAATAATGAGATTGGGCGATTAAAATGGACTCCTTGAGCACCGGAACATAGGGAAATAATCGACTAACGTCCCCATATTTGGCACTTGCGGAGCATGCTACGCAGCGGGGTCAGCATTGCGAAGCCCATGATAAAAATAACGTAGCCCACTGTATGCGTGTCGATGAAGCCGGGCATGATATATTCGCCATCCTTGAGGGCAAGAACTTCCGCGTCGACATGACCTTTAGCGGCAAGTACATCCTGGAGCGCATGAGGTTCTACATCGTTGACTATCCATTCTATATTCCCGGTACCGTCTACCGCGAGCAGACAACGTGGGAAGGCAGAGTAGCATGTCAGAGATAACGGATTGATGACAGCGCCGTAGAAGATGGTAGCTGTGAGCATTTTGCAAGAAAAAGGGATTTGTGGGAATCGAAGTTGCAGTGTTGGTGGCAGAAACGAGAAGGTTGGTAAAGGTTAAATGGCAGGCTTATCGACATTGCAGTGAACGTGGACGGAACAGTTTACACGATGTTGATCATGACAGCCAAGAGACAGGGGCAAAAAGCACGTGGTGTGCACGCCAACAGGTTCTCTCCATTGTCCAAGTTCTCTCCTTCCAAAACCATGCCAAAAATTGCCATAAACTCTCGCCACTCACGGTAAGCCATCTATTTGGATTTTTGGTTTGCATTAATATGTTGATCCCGTACTACGAAGGCACGATGAGATGAATTTCTCGTGGCCGAGGTTGTCAAGTCGTCGTTAACGGGAGTAAATACGCATTGCGGCGTTGCATGACCTTCTCTCCTGGGGTTCGCCACAACAGCAAAACGATGAACCACTCTGTCTATTTCGAGCATGCTCTGCAATCAAGCTTGGGAGGACTTAGCGTCGGTTTTACTTGCCGATCAAGTCCAAGTCTGTCTAAGTACCGGGTAGCTGCTACTGGGCGGGAGGTAAGGCATCTCCCAGCACTACGGACTCCTTAGAATGAATGATCATGATACTTCCTCCAGGCCCTTAACCATATCTCCGCCCGAGGTTTAATCTTGCTTTCTAGCCATGGCTAGTCCCTGAAGGCCTGATCTAGCAGTTATTACAAGCGTTCTCGCTCCTTGGACGTCGCACTACTCTTTTTCTATCGGATATACTCCAGTTCCCCGCCATCGTCATGGTATTCAGCCAAATTCGGGTCGACAGATGGCTGCTTTCAAGTAACCTACCGTTTGCAATGATATTGCGCCGACCGGTACCGAAACTGGTAGTCCATAAATCCTCTTTCCTCAGGCCCTGGTGAAGTCAATATACGCCATATTTATAATCGACTTCGGACAACCTCAAACTGTTTGGATAGAATTTGGAAAGGCACTCAATGGAATCCACCTCCGCCAAAATCGTGCTTTAGCAAAAGTAACCGGAAATTCAGGTCATGTGCAGCCGCTTCCAAATGCCGAGGACATGTATTTCTGGCCTTTCGACAAATTCAAGGGCAGACCCTCGATACAAGAGCATCTATTAACTGTTTGGAGTTATTCAAGAATCAAAAGTCGATGGGGACTCCGTCGTTGACCATATCTAGCAGGTTCCATTCTCAATTAAACCGACTTTCCCCCATGTCCTCTGTTCTCCTTCGAAGTGAACAACTACCGATCTTTTCTCCACCCTAAAGTCAAGGACACAAGCTTGCCAATTTCATCATAACCCTCTTCAAGTTCCTTTGCATTCCCCGTTCACGAATCACGACCTATCACCACTGCACTGCCAACCATCTGGAGCCATCTGGTTGCAAACAGCAGAGCACTGCTTCCGAGTCAGTGCAGGGCTTGGACTGGCTTGGAATCAATTAGCACTCCATCAAGTCACGTTAACGACGAACGTATTATATCTCGCGAATTGTTACTATTGCGCCCTCCGACAATCAATCCCTCCAACCATTGATGTGCAGGCTTCGAAACTCGGAACCTCTCAAATTTAAAGGAACGTGGGACCGCCACCAGTTTCTAGCCGCCTCGGCGCTTGAGAAGTCGCAGTTAATAGGATATAACTTGGAGCGACCTTGCCCACGCTATCAGCGCATCAAACACGAAGATCTTGAAGATATGTACAATCACCGACTTTCAGACAGATTGGTACTGTCTCTCGCGGTATTGGCTCAGCTTGGCGCGATCCCCGGATGTGTTCTAGACAGTCGTCGATGTGGCGCACTTCGGTACATTTTGTGGACTTCGACCGATGGTGGATGCGACGGCCTCAGCTTCCGCCGTTGTGCTTCCCTCACTGGAAATAATTCCTGGCCGGAAACGAATGGGTTTGTGACGACTTAACCATCCTCGGTTATTCATATTTAGCGAACATCCCATTTGGACTACCCGGAATACAATCAGTTTACCCCAGGCTTCATGCGTATGTATACCGTCTCCATTTCAGTGTCCCTTGTACTTACCGTTCTTCTGTTCTCAGCCAGGGGCAATAAAGCCTTACGCCTGCGCTCAAGCATGCACATGATTCGGACACCTTCACGAGAAATATATTCACACAGGTACAATGGACGTTATGCCCACGACAGGGTTATCAGTGTGGTTTCTCAAGGTTGTCTCGTATTCGCCACCGATATCGCACTCCCCGGCCCTTTGTCCCTGTTCTGATGAGTAGAGAGCGGGTGGCGACGGGCGATGCTTAACCTTCAAGCTTCATGGTTCAAGGATTTCAAATCTCGTCCGTGGCTCTACGTGGCTATTCCCGTGTTAATTCGCGATTTATGGGGCGCATTGATTGCATAATTATCGTTCACAACGCGGAAAACCATGTGCGTGATTGGACTTCACTGGACACCTGGGAATGTGGCGTACATGGACAGTCTTCAAAGTGATGACGCAACGACGTTGAAGCCGATGGCATCGCCTAACATTTCTCTCTCACAAATCGCCAGAGATCTTCAACCCACGACGTTCTATAATGGATGAATGTCTTACGGTTTGTTAGCAACACGAGAAACATGGATAACGAAGAATGGATAACCAGCGACTCGGACAATTACAATTGTAAACACAATTTTCCTCCCGGATATTTGCGTCGCTATTCAAAAAACCTGGAGGTCAAGGGATTCCTGAAGGTGCCAGTTCGATTCTGTTTGTTGCTCGATTCCCGCTTGGCATTCATGGCTTGCTCTGCGGGATTGAATCCTCCACATTTCAGATGGTCAAAAGCGGCAAATAATTCCTATTATCGCGACGGGAATCCCTACGGCCTTGACAATCGGATCCCTTTGCTGGAGAAGAATAATAGTGTCAAGCGCCGGCGCCGCTTATTATAATTAAAATCTGTGTGGGACACAGACGTCCATGCGGTACATCGTGATCCTTTCCACACTAGCGCCGTGGTCACTCAAAAGGTCCATTGAAACCTTCTATATTATGAGGCTCTCCATTTCCTCGCCCTCCCACCTGTGTCTAATTTGAAAATGGTACACCGACGGGCTCCAAGTTATCATGTGAGCTGAACCTACCATTCCACTCCGTACGACTGATTTATAGCAGAGATGGTATCGATGCCGGTGTTATACTTAGAACGTCGCGTGAAAGATTGAAATGATGCCCTCATTTTCGACGTCGTAGTCTCACCCCCCTTTGATATTACTTACTTGGATGATGGAACGAGAAGGTCCCAAAAACTAGCGGGCTTCCACCGTGACGTCGCAAGGGATCGACCATGATTTTATATTGGCGGAGGTTAAGGTGTTTCTATAGCGGCTTTGGGGGGTTCCTGCCTAGTCCTTGTGCCAAACGATGAATGAAGCAATCTGTTAACCATTTTATTGATGATGGGGGGCTATCCATTCAATACCGCTTCTTCCTCTGCGGCACCGTCAAGGTCGCTTGACCAAAGTGACAGTGATAGACGGTTTAAGTTTAAGTACATAGTGGGAGAGGGCGCGCGCACGCCAAAAAAGAGTGTGCCTTGTCTGCGGAGACGTTCTATGACATCTTCTTGCGCCTCGTGGACTTGGGGAGATCTCTCGAATTCACAAGGGTGGGCTGCTCTGATCGCACTTCGCCATCACTATGCTGAAAGACCCCCCAGAATCGTCGTTTGATTGATCTGGGATTTCTTATCCAGGATTTTCCCATTCCTGCACCCTTCATGACAGAGTCGAGTACAAGAAGGTAAGACCTCCCCAACAGCCTGTCCAGGATGAACGGCGCTCTCAGGGGTTCATGTACATCAGAATACCTACCCTATGCCGACGCCGACCTCTGCGTTCCTTACAATTTTTACGTAGAGGCTATCCTTAGGACATCAGTCACGATAAGAGTAGCATTGATTAATTACTTAACGTTCCTAAACTAGCCTACCTTGCCTCCACTTATCTCACTGATGGGACAGCGAGGAGGGTGGGGCGCTGGTCTTCGCAAATTCACTTGGATATACACGCCGATGACGCGATTGCGATTACTGTCAGGCATGGCATTGACAAGAGCTTTCTCTGAAGGGTCCACACCCCCATTTCACAACATCGCGATGGACTGACACCGCCTGGCTTCTCTGTGGGCTGGAGAAACCGGAGCTGTGTGGAAACGGTGAAATTCAAATCTTGACATCAAATCGGTGCGTGGCAGGAACAAGAGTGTACTTAGTCTCGGAGTTTGTAAATTGTATTGCCTGTGATTCGCGTCACTCAGTTAATTAGACGCGTCGTGCCGCGTCGCTGAACGCGTTTTTACGCGTCTTTACGTCGCCAATGGCTCGTGCACAGAAAATCAGTCCCCGAAACGCGCTCAATGAAAGAGATGAGGAAAGAGACGTGGAGGTGTCCTGTTGTCTTTTTGAGCCCGGGCATCTCCGCATGGATGTGTTCGCCTCCTTGATCCGTAGGATACGCCATGAGGCAGCTTGCGAGGGGAAGAATGGACCAGGGATAGGCACTGACATAGCTACTGCCGGTTTGCTCATCGAGGCCGTGTATCACGGCGGACGGTGAAATACAAGGGGGGTGCAATGATCAAATGTATTGGCAAGATATTACCACAAGAGTTATGCATGTATTGGGTTTCTGTAGTGACAGGCGAACAAGGATGATAGAGGATCAAGAAGTCTTTTAATTTTTTTGAAGGGTGTTAGAAAGGCCGCTCTTCACAAATGTCACACCCGGAAATATATAAACCAAATCCTCTTTTTTCGCTTCCCTCCTTGTGTCCTCCCATCTCCACCATTCCTCAGGCACTGCGTTAGGCGGCTGTCCCTCACAATCAAAAATGCCCTCTCTTCGTCGTACAGCCTCGTCCCCCGCAGTCCGTTCCTCCCCGTACTCAAACGGTGGAGTCGTCGCCAGAGGGAATGGCCATAGGCGCTCCTCGGGCTCAGAGACGACCAGCAGGCGGGTCCTGGCAGACATTGAGTGGTGGAGAGTCTCCGACGGCCAGTGCGACCCCAGCGCTGACCAGGAGCAAGAGGATCGCAACCAGGGCGCTCAGGACCTCGTTCCCCTCGATGTGTCCATGGGCATCCACATCCAAACTGTCGATGCTGGTGTTGAGCGCCAATCGCCCTTGTCCTTGCCATGGATCTCAGGTTCCACAGGTGTCTCAACCGAGGTATGTATTCGCTGCAGCCATTGCCAGCGCGCCCAAAAATTGATGATCATGCGACCCGTTCTCCATCCATCAGACCACGGACTACACCCTTCCGACCGAACAGTTCTCTGGCTTATCCATCACACCCCACACGCCGACACGCAGGCACCACGCTCTCGAGTCCTCGTCCTCCTCACTGGAGTCGACACCTGAGGCAGCGGCAGCACCACTTGAAGGCTTTGCCTTGGGCATGTCCGACATGGACATGGAAGCTTCCTTCCTTCCGCTGCCTTCCCAGAGACACAGCAGCCGTTTCGGCTCGCTGTCGCCTATGCTCTTACGCCCATTCGCGGCTGGAGATTACTTATCTCTCAAAGACGATCACGAACCGCAATATGCTGACTTCGCCGTCTCGCCCCTTTCCTCTGCCCCAGACTTTCTCAATTAACGAGATTCCTGGACCAGGAAGCTTCTGGGAACGACTGCTCGTTTTAAATTGCCCGAGGTTTACATCCTTCCCACTCTTCACGCCATCTTGCCAAAATCTCCTCTCTTCCGCCTCTCTTTCCTTTCTCATGTTCCCCGCGCAATCGTCTTTCCAACCTGCAATACCCATCTGCATATCACACGCTCCCCCTTAGCATCACAATCCGACCCTTTGTCCTTCTACATCTGATTGGTGTGCATCAATACCAACCCTCGTACCACACGAACCGACACCATCAAGAACCCTTCTATTTTCATCTCTCCCGATTTACTGCATCCATTTCTCCCATCACGTCTTGCTTATCCTCATTTTCTTTTACTCTTCACCATCGCATCGCATTGTTGCAACGACAAGCCCGGCATTTTATGACCTTTCTCGTCATCTGTTCACAGCTTTCCTCTTGCCATTCAGCGCGCTTTCATGACGTCCAAAAATCAGTTAATTCTCGTTTGAGCGTCACGAATTCAAAATCTACACATTTCTTCCATTCACGAATTCACCAGCTGCCCCTCCAGCAAGGGATATAATCCTACCTGCCCCTCCTCTTGTCGCCTTCTCTCCACAACCCGCAGGCCCCGGTTCCTTGTCTCCTCTTCTCCTAGCCGCCATCGCATTCCTCTCGCCCTGGACAGCTGATGCTTTATTACGACCCCGTTTTATATTTTCCGTCGTCACGATAAATTTACAGTTTATCTATTCTATTTTCACGTGTTCCATTCCCTGGGATGCGTTTATATTGGTTTCTGCTCGTGTTATATTCCTTTATCTGTTCTTTTTTTGTTCTTGATTCCACCAGCAGACACACCTCTGCCCGCCCACACGAAGTACATCGTCGGACTTCATCTCCTCATCTTACACCATCCATAAATGTACGCCCCTCGGCGTCAAACAAGGGGCGATAGAAGTATCTGCACTTTACGCACATCATCGAGCTCATTCCCATCGTCATGTCTTGCTGGTTTTTTTTCCCCTTTCCTCATTTTCTCCCTCTCAAGTCTCTTCATCCCCCCATCATTGTAACGATTAGATTATGCATTCAGTTTTTCTTTTTCTTCTCATCTCATCTCTGTTCTTTTTCTCTTAGTCTTGACCCTCTCCCACCTATGCTGCCCATTGTTATCAGTCTGCAATCTGCTCTCATCCCCCTCCCACAAAACCCTTCCCTCGAACCCGCCATCCTTACGACCCATCACGAACATTTCAAGTTCCTGTTATTACCCGAAATAAACAGCAAAGAAGGATGTCTTTTTTACCTCTCCTTCCTCGCATCATACAAAACATTTTTGCAAACCTTTGGTCCCATTTTTTTCCTCCCTTCATCGAAAACCAACAAAAAGAGCAAACGGTTAAAAGAGATTCGTAAAACCCTTTAAAATTATTTTACAGTTTTTCCCGAGTCCCCCTTTAACTTCATTCAGAAGAAATTGTATTCGGGTCCCATCTCTTGCCTTCTCCCAATCTCCCTCCCAATCTCCATGAGCTCTGTCATTCCACCTAATCCGCCTCCTTGCCTTGCTATCGATGTTAATCACGCTTTCCCATCATTCCACATTTATTTTAATTGCACCCCCAATACATACCCATGTTGTGTTTCCTGTGCGTCATCGTCGTCAAGTACATAGCTTCTTAAGTACTTACTTAGGCTTCAAGTGTGGCTCGCTTTTCTTGGTTTCCCGGAAATTGCTGGAGAGCTTTGGTGCCTCTCGAGTTCGAGTTGTGGTGGTGGTGGCGGTGCGAATTCGAAATTTGAGATCGTTCCCCAGAAATGAATCTCTCAAGCGAATTGGCAAAAGTCTTTGCGCCGGCCGAGGGAGATCGGGGTTAAGAAAAAAAAAAGGAAGAGAAATCTCTGGAGCTTCCTATGTAACGTTCGAAGAACAGAACTTTGGGCGGCTGTAGTCGTAAGTTGCCCTCCCAAAAAAATGAAAAAACATGCGTTCATGACATCCAGAAAGCAGAACCAACCAATCACAAGTGAATAGTAGCAACAAGGGGTTCTGTCAACAGGAGGTTTGTGGTAAACCCTATAAAGGGTTAACGTTGGCATTCGCATGAATCAGCAGGTCGCGGTCAACGCTTGATCATGCGCTCACGGCTCAAACGAGGGCCTAAACTACCGTCGGCGCACTATAAAATGCGAATTGCCGATATGGTCAGAATTAGCGAGAATTAGCCATAGCAGTGCCGCAGAAGGATCGGGCCCCTCGGGCGCCGAAACCCCAAGCCTCGATGCGAGATTCGGTGAAAGATGTTTCGGAAGATCCAATCCTCCATACTTAATACTTAGTTGTTTTGATTCCAAAGTCCTTGCTGAAGCAGATGGCTGGGTAAGATTGAAATTCATGAACTTCCATATGTCGAAAAGCCCAGATCTAGATAGATAAGTGTGGTTTTGGTGGATATGTACATCCATACATTCACATTAATTGATTAATGATATTCGTAGCCGCGAATTTGACTGGATAACCCCGATCGTAAGTAATTTGCAACATTATAAGAAATTGTAAAATGGAACCTGGACCAGAAAGGCCCAGGAAGGGGGTTCTTTCGTCAATCCAATCACAGCAAATTGAGAAGCATGGTGATGAGGCCCTATGATGCCTAAGATGATGCTCTGCGGGTGCATCTGACCGTGCTCGGACAAACTGCGAGCGATGACGACATCTCTTTCAACTTTCAAGTAGCCTCCCATAATCACGTTCGAGGTAGCCTCCTATAACAAAATGGGTGGTGTTGATGGCGATCGTAGTGATGACGAATAGAAGCGGTAAAGAACGCTGCGAGGGCGCGTCATGGTGTTGGTTTCGTGGATGCCGGAACTTGGACGCCGTTCACCATCGTAAAAAAACGATAAATGTAGAATGGCCGCTATCCAGGACCCTCCAGGAGAGGCTTCAGCGTTTCATGCCAGCGTATACTGATGGCCCAGAGACTTTACTCCAAGGCGACGAGGCGAGAGGGCCGTATCGAAAATCGGCAGGAGGGGATAGTGGTGGGTGGGACGTCACCACAGGCATGGGCGGTGGGCGCATCGAAGGCTGCGGATACGACTGATGCTGTTGTTGTTGCGGTGCCTGGGGCACGTTCGTTGGTTTCTGTTGGCTGAGACGTGCCTTCCAAGCTGACCGTATGGCCAGCGATCGTTCCAGAAGCTCAACAACAAGGTAAGCCACAAATAAGGACCATGAAAATGAACGAAAACCTACAGTATCCTTTTCGACACCGTCTACGATGCTTTGGATGATGTTCTCGACGACACTGCGATGGTTTCCATGAGGCTTATCGTCTCGGAACCGCATCATGCGCCAACGAGAGATGGCTGCATCCCAATGAACCTCAACAACGCGATCATCGATTTGTTCTCCTGACCTCTTGAGTCTGGATGAAGAAAAGAGAACATGTCAGCCAATGGTTGCAATGCGAATAAACCTTCCGTTCGCAATGAGATACGAATTTCTGGGCAATGGGGACACTCACTCTTCCCATTCGTTATTCTCAACGTACATATCATCATATTCCTCGTATTTGTCTCCACCGCACCATACATACAACAAAAAGAAAGGTTTGGCGTGCCAATCAGGTTCCTTGGGGTTGTATCTCGAAGGCGGGAAGCGAAGAACGAGCTTGAAATCGATGGAATTCTCTGACGGAGGTTTCCACTTCAAGCTACTCAGTATATTGAGCTAGGAATTCTGGGATAAGCTTAAAGAGCTCACATATTGGGATCTGTCCCTGGCTGGTATGGGGTATTGACGCAGGTGTAAATCAATCCATCGTTTTCGTGTTCCAGTTTCGGTATGTCCTCATTGAACACCTTCTCGATATGGTACGAGAGGTTGATCATCTTCACTTGAATACTACAATAATAGAACTGTAAATATATTGGCCAATGACTTTGAGAGCGCACATACTCAAATGGCTGCGCTCCTGCAACGTGGGGATGATCGCGGAGCATCTTCTGGTAGGGCCTATGGAACCATTCCTTCAACCTCTGGGAAATCGATTGAGCTTGGGCATGGAACTGTAAAAGCGTCAAGGGACGTACACCATAGCGTTTATCCAGCGGACGGTTCATCACATTCTGGTCATCAATAACCAGACAGTCAAAGGCAAGAAATCGGAGTGTTTCCTATTAAGATGAAATGTAAACGGAACAAGTCACGAACCGCAATAACATTTACACGTACTTTTCGTGTCTTTCGGTCCACGTCAATCACCAACTCTCCGTCGATAAGTGTGTTTCGCAGGGGCATAACTGGATTTTCATGATGAGGGAAGAAGATTCCAGTTATTTCGCGATACGTGTTATGTCGGTCGATCTATATGCAAAAGAAATTATTGGAACGCATTACGGCAACGACAGAAGGACGCATACGATGAAAGCCGACTGAGCATTCGTCCCCAGGTCCGTTACGATCAGGAAGAGCACGCGAACACCGTCCGACTTTTCACAAACCCAGTAACTGCCAAGAACAAAGGGCAAAAATGGAGTCAAGGAGCGTCAGATACGAGCGAGAAAAGTCGTAGAAAACGCGATTTACTCTTGTCCCTCAAGCTTTGCAAGATCCTTGACGCCGAAACTGACAGGCTGACTGCCAGGAAATCTTTTAAAGAATTCTCGTTAACGCCACTTGGGGGTCTCAAGAAATGAAACTTGCTTTTCAGGGTTATCGAAGTGACACATCCGTGCGACATGGTTCTTCAGCCAAAGCTCCTGCTGGGAGTGACGAGGGATGAGTTCGCCAGGGAGTTCCGGGATGGGCATTATTAGTTTGGAGGTGGTAGTATGTGCATAAGTGATTAGGCAGGAGAATGTTTACAGAAAACCCTGCAAGACCAAAACAAGGTTGCGGTTCATCTTAGGTAAGCAGATCCCCTTTCATCTCTTAAGGATACATCGCAAATGATTGAGAGAAAGGAATCGAATTGAAAGCTATACACGAACAAGACAGACGATACGACAGAAACAAAGACAACGACAAAGGGATCAGTGCTCATCGGTCCTCGGCCCATTCCTATCAGAAAAAATGAGTCGGGCGGCGGAAATTTCGTGATGTGGGCGCTTACGTTCTCCTTTTTGATTTGAGCCTGATAAGATGGAACGATGTGTTGGACGTTGAGAAAAGAAGAGGGGAAAAAAGTCACTGACCTCCTCCTCCGGCGTAAAGTCATTCACAATGTTGAAGAGCTTGCGAATCTCTTCGGGAGTCTTGCCCTTGATCATGTTCGCTACAGTCTTGCAACCAACATCACTTTACAGGATATAGATGAGCGTAAGAAAATCGATAGAAAAGGCGAGACATACAGCAGCGATTTAATGTCGAGGTAGTTTGCGGCGAGGATGATCTCAAATAACATTTCCTGATCAACAGTGATAAACTTCTGATCCCACTCGGAAATGTCGGTTGTGCGCTTGCGCGTCTCATCTTGGCTTTGGTCGGCGTCTGCGGAGGGCAAAGGCTCGCCACGGTGGTGTTCGCAGTATTCGAGAACCTGGCCAAGACTCAGATTTGAAGAACATTGATAGACACCAAAAAATACGCACCTTTTTCATCACGCTCGACGAGACGTTGGGCAGAGGAATAGCTTGCTCTGATTCACCGACGTCTGGAGTGAAAATGGGGTGAATAAAGGCGGAACATGAGGCAACGCCCAGTGGCGACAAGGAGGGACGAACCCTCAAGCATGTTCTTGATCAGAACGGAGCGCTCGACGACCTCTCTGTCGACTTTGAACTCGACATCGTCAGACGTGGTGAGGTTGACCATTTTGGATTGAGATTATTTGTTTGTGAAAAGAGAAGGTGGATGTGGACGTTGGAGATGAAGGAGTGATAGGCTTATAAGTTGGCCATGTTATACCACCGGTGATCGCCGAACCGACAACAAGGCCCGTGCTTTATTATCTTTTTGACTCAAAGTGTTTTCTTATGTCCTTTCTGACTCGGTCACTCGTCTCCGTTGCCAGGTCGCCCTTTTCTCTAATCGGTACTATTGTTTTTTCTTTTCATTGTATTTACATCCCTGACCCAGAATTAGGCGCCGTGCGTAACGCCACAAAACGCGCTGGAGGAACAGTCCACAATCACGGTGGCTCGCCGGGAAAGCGTCTTGGTGTCAAAAAATTCTCAGGTTAGCTATTATGCAAAAACAACAAGGTGGGGCTAACAACAACGCCCACAGACCAATACGTGATTCCTGGCAACATCATTGTCAGGCAACGCGGCACCCTCTTCCATCCTGGTCAACATGTTCGTCCTCCAACTCCGTCCCCGTTGACTGTGGCGCCTTGCTGAATTTTGGCCTTGCTGAATTTTTCAAATTAGGTTAAAATGGGACGAGACCACACATTATACGCCACCGTTCCCGGTTTTGTACGCTTTTACAAGGAGAAGTGGATGCGAGGAGAGCGAAGATTTGTTGGCGTAGTTCTCGAGCGCGGCGAGGTGCTACCACACGACAATGCCTCCCGTGGCCGCAGTCGATTCTGCGGGCTTGTAGACCGCAGCAGTCCAGATCACAAAGTGGTATCAATCTAGAGTTACGCAGTTCTCTCCCACAGCTATGTATTTGCTTTCTCTACGCTCATTTTAATGGATATTGTTATAAAAGGCAGTTTGAGTCATCCCCTCCGTCTCAATCCTCCCCCTCTTCCTCAGAAGCAAAAAGGCTACATTCTTCCATCTTGGCAGTCCCAAAGGGAACAGTAACCTCCACCCCTCGGCTAAAAATACCCCATTCACAAGCTATTCTCGGAGAACGCTGTAACCACGACATATACCCTCGCAAGGTGATACCACAATGACCGCACAATCCGCCAATCCGACCCCTCTCCTTACCATCACTCCTCTGAAACCATCAGGTACGAGCTTCTGCAATCACGAATAAGAAAGACGATGGCTTATGAGGCAATCAATTACTAGAAATTCCTTCGGAGGAGACTATCATTTTTGAAGGCAAAGTGTTGATAGACTCGACCGCTTCTTGGAAAGCTGGCAAGACTTTCTTTGATGTCGTCAAAACTAGCTCTCGAGGGAAACTTGAAGGAGATGGCGCCCCCTGGCATTGTCGTATCAGCGTGCACAGTCCTACGGACATCACATTTGACCAACTGTGGGACAAACTCTCTCGTAACAAGGCCGAGAATGAACTCCAGTGAGTCCTGCCTGTCCATGGCTGTCGTTGGCTAATGGCAGTGTTCCTCAGATTTATTCACGAAATTCAGAAAGTAAACAAAATCAAAGAACTTTCTTCGACATCTACCATATGGACCATGTACTACACTTTCATGCCACCCGTGTCTCCGCGCGTCTTCACCGTACTTCAAGTGACACATCTCTCCCAAACCACCCCTCGTACAGGGTATGTTTTTTTTAGAAGAAACATTTGCATGGCTTTCTAAACATTTCTTCCGCTCCAGGTTAATTGTCTCCCTCTCCATCGACTTGACATCCGAAGGCGATGAAGAACTCTGCCGGCTAGAAGAGAAAGGAACGAAAGGCCGCTACGTGAGCGTGGAACGCGTCATGGAGCTCGAGAACGGAAACATAGAATGGCGCATGGCCACCTCCAGTACCCCGGGTGGGAGCATACCAAGCTTCATCGTCGAGAGCACGATGCCCAAGAAAATAGCTTCTGTACGAACTTTTCCCCTTAATTCTTTCTCCAGGTCGTCCTTTTCGAATTTGTTTTGACTTTGTGCAACCTAGGATGTTCCACAATTCATGAAGTGGTTCCAAAATCAAAGCGCGAGAAGATGACAAGGTTCGCCATTTTTGGATGTTCTGCATTCGCAACAAGGGTTGCCCTTCTCTCAAACTCTAAACCCTTGTTCTCTAATACAATACGACCCCCTTATGTCAATTGAAGTCTTTTTACAAGAAACTGCTTGCCCACTTCCGCCTTCTGTGTTTTCCCTTTCCAGAACATTCCCAGTGACTTAGCGTTTCCAGGACAACACTCAATAAAGGACTTTGGGCATGCGGTGCAACTGTCCAACTGTCAACGCCCGCGTTTATTGGCAGTTTTTTGTGCACGGTGCCGCACTGGACAATAAATCTGACCACGTCAGTGGCCTAAAAGTCATTTTGCACACCTTTTTTGTTATCGATGGGTTTGAAACGCAAGATCCTGAGCTGACAGCTGCGCCCACCACACTGACCAACCCTGAAAACTTATGATGTTACATGTACAGCACCTGATCTTGATGAGAACAAGGAATCTATCGAACAAAACAATTATCTATGTATGCAGAAGGCGCATCACGCAAGTTCGAGGTATCGTTCCACTAAAAACGAAGTACAATAAATTAGTTCGTGTCAGGGAAATCGGAAAACAAAAGAAAGCTCACATTCCCAGTTTGTAACAGCCTGATTCCACAACCTAACCTCATGCTCACGGGTACCTCCGTAATGCTCGACAAAATCATTCCCGAAAACCTCAGGTTCCCGTGCGATGCTTTCAGGGCGCATCATCCGCGCCGTCGCAGCTTCCAGCGACGAGGGCAACATCTCGATCTGTAAGCCCGCCCTTTAGGGATACGTCGCGGCAAAAAAGGATAGAGACGTACATTCCCATTGCTCCTATCCTCTGGTGTGAAATGACTGATGGGTGGACAAGGAAGTGAAATTTTCTTGTTGATACCCCGCATCCCAAGGAGGAGGATGGCACTGAGAGCGAAGTACGGGTTCATATCCGCTCCTGGTATCCGTACTTCCAACCGCGTTGCCGCTGGAGGACAAGATGGAGGCGAGATGATACGGATTGAGGCCGCACGCGAGTCGTATCCATAAGTTACAGCATTGGGTGCCCAGAAAGCTTCTCCTCCTATTAGTCGTTTGTAGCCATTGATCGTAGGCACCAGCTGCGGTTTCACTTTAATTTCAAAAATATGCACGTTGATGGAAGGAGTTTACCGCAGGCATGACTGCGCATTGTAATCGATCAACAGAGGGAAGACAGAGGACAACATTGACTACATACCATCTGCAATCCCATCGAGTATGCCAGCGAGGAACCACTCCGCCTCCTGGCTGATATATTTCGTATCTCCGTAAGCAGCGTTAGCTCGCCCTGTCTGCAGTTCCGCTTCTGACACGGAAAAGATGTTCTGCCCATCGTTATCTTTGAGGGAGATGTGGACATGACTTTTCACAATTTTGGTCAATAAAAATCGCAAGGAATGAAAGGGTCGCACCCGCTGCATCCAGGAAGCTAGGAAGAGAATATTCAGGCAAGGATTTTTGGACAATAAAAACGCTTACACCACCCCAGGGCTTTGCCATAAAGCTAGGAATTATGCCGTGTGTGAAACCCACGCTTTTCGCTGTATACTTGAACAAGGTGGCGTTATCTGCCATTCTGAGAGCAGATGTATAAGCGAGAGCAGTCTCAAGAACTCCTGGCCCTGTTTCCGTATCTGCAAGGAAGAGATAATTAAGTGGAAATTCGACAGCCTTGAGAGAATGAGAAAAGAACGTACGGTGTCCCTCGATAGCCACACCGAAGGCAGAACTTTTGTTGAAAAGGTCATTAAAGTATTCCTTGTTCAATTGCGTTCGGAGCAATGAATAACCATGCACTAGACGAGATAACAACCTCTGCAGCAATTAGCAATCAAATAAACTGACTTCCTGGTGTCAAGGGCTCCAAATTTGTGAACTTCTTCTCCGCAGCAGAGGCGGGCGTTTCTGTCAAGGTTTCAGGATGAGAACAATGCAGACAGACGATAAAAAATTACCTTTGAAGTTGAAGTACTGCAGAAGAGGTCAGAGATGGAATTGAAGAAAAAGGGCGGACGAACCTCGTACTCGATGCCCGAGAAGCATTTGTACCCAGCAGCATCTGCTCTTTCTGCAGCAAGTTTGAGAACCCCACGAGGGTCCACGGAGAGGGGGGACTTGGTATCAGGATCCAGGAATGAAACCAAGAAAAACGGGACGTGATCCTCCCAAGGAATTCGACGGAACGAGGATAAGTCAATGACTGCAATGACATCTCGGTATCCATTTGCCTTGTTGGAGATCAGGAGTTCTTTGGAGTAAACAGTATCATGGATATCCCATCCGCTAAGAACCGCGGGTTTCGATTATTGCAAATATATGCACTTGGACGAAGTTAACTTGCAAGACAACACTGCAGAAACCAAATCCATCTAATTTGACGGAGTGTAGGAATTTGTCTTTCGACTGCCATTAAAACAAATTGAAGGGTTATGGAGTGCAAATATGACGAGGACCGCTACGCACCATAAGCTTCCCCCGAAGAACGCCATCCACTAGACGCCGACTTCAGCAGACGCAGAATTTGTAAGGTGGTTAGTTGGCCCACCATCGATTCCTAGAGAGCGTGAATGAGATGGTATTTGATAACCTTAGCACCAATACGCAAATGCTGTACCTGCAACTTTCACTTTGATATCGTCCCTCAGCTGGTGCTGCAATTCTTCAAAAGAAGTAGTTGATCCAGGGGTTGCCATTATTCAACACACGTATGCGACGAGAGGAAGGTCAGTTCGGCGGGAAGCGGAAGATTGGAATGGGAAGATGATGATTCCCCATCGAAGGATGTCGTATGCGGAAATTGGCGCGCGTCGCGTGACTGCACCCATCACGACGCGTCGCGTATCGCGTTTTATTACCGCACTCATCATTGTCAGGCAGAGGAATACTGGCCAGAAGAAATCCTCCCATATCTCTATTATTTGAACGAAGAAACATTCTGGATGTTGTTGTTAGACAACTCGCTGGCTCTGACTGTACTGATCGGCACGTTCTTGAATGATGCACCATTTCTCACGCGCCTTCATAATTGAAAGGCTCAAGTATGGAGCTTGCTCAGCTAGGTTGTCCAGAATCTCGGTTCGCATATCCCATCGAGCGTTATATCCCCGCCTCCAACTTTTACACGTTACCGCTTGACTGTAGGATTCGATTCAAACTGTACTTGGCCTGTGTCTACTAAAGAGCGAAGCAAAATCCGTTTTCATACTTCCAGAGCGACATGGGCGATGAGAAGCCGGGAGATGTATTCATGACCAGGAAATCCTACCATTCACCATGCGAGGATGAGAGCCCGCCCTGTAGCTATGAAGAGAACACGCACAACCAGGGTACAATTCCCGAAACAGAGGAAAAAGGATCACTGGTAAAGGTGCCAGAGCTGCCCGCCGAAATATGGACCAAGGTATTTGCGTTCGCAACACGAATTCCGGGGGCCCTTGATATCGAGGACAGCTCTGCCATCGCTGGATTTACACGCGACCACCCCGGTATCTGCATAGACAATCGGTACCGCGCCGCGATGAGGATCAAGACTGCCGCAAATCTGGTTTGCAAATACTGGAAGAATATAATGCAGAGACATCTTTTCGAATACATTCGCATTACGAGCGGCGCCCAAGCATGTCTTGCGGCAGAGGCCCTGCGGAAGGCCCCTGGAAGTCTTGGTCAAAAGACGCTGCGCATAGACATTGCCCTTGAAGGAGTACACGCATGGAAAACTACGCACGCAAAGGCACTCTTCCAAATTTTCGAAAGCTGTCCGAACCTGGTATGCTTCTCGACTGCGTTCTCAACCGTTGAACCCGGCGTGTATACCCACGAGAGCCTGTTCGAAATTCTTGCATGTCACAGGCATTTAAAACGAGTGGAAGTCAATATTGACCACCTTGGAACGATGATGGCACTCGAGAGAGTCCTTGGCGATCGTCTTCAGTGTCCTTTGGCTCATTCCCCGCATCCAACTTCCCGGGCCACCGAGAGTTCCTGAAGCTCAGGTGCATCACTTCCCCAAACTTCATACGCTGGTAACTCTGCGGTGCTCTGAGTACTTCACCAGACATTTGGCACTCCCGAATCTTCGATCATGCATCATGGATCAAAGCGAATACTCGACCCTCCCGTCATGCGATAAAGGGAGGATAAAATATATTTGCATTCGCCCCGAGCATCCCGTCATCGCACATTTGCAACAGTGGACAAGTCTTGAGACATTTTCTATCCATTACAAAGACCTGGCCCATCGAGTGATCCCATGGAGGATAGGATTCCAGCACTCGAAGTTGCAGTGCATCATGATCGAAGATCTGCGATATCTTTGGAGGATGGAGGGAACCGAAGTGGCTGCAGAGTCGTCGTTCGACCATCTACAAGAAAATTTGCTCCATCTCATCTCGAAGGAACAATTTCCTAGGCTGCGCTGCGTAAGGTTATTCCTTCCTCTCCGAAGAAGTTCAAGTTCGTGTGTTTTCCCGGAAGGAGCGAAGCATATTTTGGGGATATGGCTGGAAGAATGCAAATGTCGTGGAATTTGCATTGAGGTGTCGCAAGGCTTCGAGGAGTCGACTGCCGATTACTGGAGGGAGATCACTCATGAAGAAATGTTTGATCTGTTGTAAGTATTTCATTTAATCAAGGAAATCGACAACGATATCCTGTGTGTTTACGAGAAAGGGGCTTCGGCAAGGAGATAAGATGGAGGAGTGAAGGGAGTGGAGGTTGAGTTATTCTGGAAGATGTAAGGTTATTTGAGATTAGAATGTTGCCTTTTATATAGTTTCGGACTAAATACCTTATGTACCATCTCCCCGACGCAATCTGTTGAATTTCGGAAGCATTTCCCGCAAGTATTCAGCATGCTTCCGTCGCAGGTCGGCCTCTTGAACCTTTCCCCTTCCACTCCAAACCCTTTTTTCTGCTGAAGGTCCATATATTACGGTGTAATCTTCGAGAACTTCGTCTTCAGTTGGCACCAAGAGGCAACCAGCGCCAACCACACAGTAATCAGATATGCGAACAGTGTGATGGACTCGAGCGCGTGTCGATATCGTGTTGAAATGTCCAACTGAAGGAGATTCAATGCCTGGAAAAATGGTGGGTTCAGTAAGATCCAAGAAAGAGAAGAAAACACGAAATTAACGCACGACAACTGATTTCAAAGAGGTTGTCGTCCCCAATTCGCATAACCTCTCTCCGCCTATATTTATGTCAGCAGTTTTCCATCCCGCGAGAGAAGTAAGACTAACCTATTGACGATTATTGCACCTTCTTCGATGATACAACCCATGCCAATGACAATCGGGCCTGCAATCGCGAAGATAGTAGCCTTCGGATGGACAATGGTTCCTGCGAGAAAAGAAACGTGGTGTAAGGAGAAATTTGGACAACAGATGAGTGTCTGCTCACCAGAGCCTATTGTAATGTCTCCTTTGAGTTCAACATCTTGACAGACAATTGCTTTTGAGTGGATTGTGAACTTGTCGCGTCTAAGAAGAACTTTGTAATGAGCAACAGCTCAGGCATGGTGCATAGGAAGACACCACATTGGCGGCATTATTCAGGTTCAAAGTGGGTTCGCGGGTAGGTGAGTCTGCACTGTTGGTTAGGTATGTGGTGGTTAAGCTCAAAGGGTGAGCTTGGCCAGTTGGGTTCCCGGCCCGACTACGCCGTCAGTCACTCCTTAAGTTTTAACCACGACGACAGCCGACTTGTCACTTTAACCTCTGGAAGATGGAAAGGTCCCCGTGGTGGACGGTTGGTGTTGGGACAGTCACAATATGCAAGTCCGTCCATATTCCAGTCCAGTGAACGTCGATCGGGCCTAACATTACATTTCGGAAATTGCAGCTGCAAGTAGCGCCTTGGTCACCGGGATATACTCAATATTTCGCAATACACCCCAATCGTTGGTCGGCACTTCTGCTTTGAACAGCGGAATTACAGCAGCTACCTTTTTCAGTAAGTCAAAAACCCGATTCTTCCATACTACTAATCATCTTTCTGGTTCTCAAGGTTTCCGAGAATTTGTCGTTGGCCCTTCACTTAACCGCATAGCACCCTGGCAACAGTATGCCTATAGAAGGCGAGAACTGGGTATTGAAAGCTCCGAGGAAGGTTCAGTGTCGTCTGGCCACTCAGTGCCAAACCTACGGACGAACAAATTACTTGATAGCGGTGTCAGCGGTGGCATCACTGGCGGTTTGCTTCGCGGACTTTTGTGTAAGCCCTGCACCGTACCTCCTTCTCGCAGGATTTTAATATCTGTTTACGCTTAGCTGGCCGTCGCGCTGCTGTTTCAGGGATGTTGATAGCAGGGGCATTTTGCACTCTCATGCAGTTTGGATACAATGAGCTGAGCGTTGCTCGACTGCGATTTATCTCTCGATTACAAGAAGAAAATCGTTCCGCAGTGGATATTGTGACTCCAATCCCCCAACGAGCTGCCAAGGAACTTTCCGGGTCATTCTTACAAGTCGCGATGAAAATGGTTGGGATGGCTCCAATCTCAGACGATGAATACCTCAAAAAGTTGAAGAGGAAACGGGAAATGTATTTGAAACGGATAGCGACGCTTGAACAGCAAGTGGAGGAGGAGAAAACAACGGAAGACCTTGACAAGTCATAACCCATTATAGAGACATATATCTAACTAATTTTTATTGCTGCCACATTATCCACGATGGCTGCCTCATGTTCAGGAGTTGGGACGTGAACTTCTTGTTTCCAAATTTCAAGCATCCCCCGTCCATCAGCAGAAAACCCGCCTACGATGATTCGTTTGTCGTCTGCAACAAGTGCATTAACCTTCGCCAAACCAGAACTCTCCTTTTGCCATACTTGCTGAAGGACAACACTTCCCTCGACTTCGTTATAGAGCAGAAGGTATTGGGTTATGACGCCCATCAGGGTTGAAATTGTGATTTTGCGTGGATCGGAGAATGCCCTAAAAACAGGGCTTGGTTAACGGAAAGAAGGAGCTTTAAGTAGTCCGGGTTTACATTGCCACAATAGGACCTTCGGCGACTTTGATGAGCAATGCTTCGTTTTCTTCAAGGCCTTCCCACTTTTTGGCCTTTTTATTTGTTCCCTTGCCACCTGAGGCCGGCCTCTCTCCTCCAAAACCCAACCATAAGCGCCCGTCCGCCGTGCCCGCAGCCAAGACACCTGTGGTGGACATCGCCATAGACATGATGAAAGGTGGCGACAATGCCATGCCACCTGCAGTCACGTAGGGATCTAAAGCCTTGCATTAATAAAATGCTCAATCGGAATGTACTGGAGATATTTACCCATCTGTCGACGCGATAAAACCTTGCCTTGTGCAAAATCGAAGTGGAGGAGGGTGGTGTCGTAACCCCCGCTGACCAGCTCTCGCGGTCGGTCGGGCACAAATTTGACGGTTGCGCAAACCTGTTCAAAGCGGGGTAAGTGCGAAGAGAAGATAATTCTATGGTGCAACAACTCACGCTCTCATGTTTTGTTTCCATCCTAGTGATCGTATTATTGGAGATATCGATCAGTCCCACAAGGCCGGAATCCATGGTGAAAGCCAAGTGACTCTTGTTGGAGTTCAAGGAAAGCTTACTGATACGGCTCAGTGTCAATTCAACGAACGGAATTTATGTGAACTAACCTCGTTCAGAACATCTTCTGGCGCTCCAGTATCAATAGTGACCAGTGCGTCCTCAAGACCTTGAATGAGCTTTGGTGTTTCCAGCTGAAACCTAGACACCTAAAACAGATATTGAATGACGAGGAGACGTAGAGGGGACGAAATATTACAAACCTTGTGACCATGAGCTATCCACGCATCTCTCAGCTCAGAGCCTGGCCTTTTTACACAGACAACAGAGGAAACTTCGGCACCAAGGCCTCTGATAGCCTTCAAAACTTTGAAGGATGACAGATCATAGACACGAAGAGACCCGTCATCTGCCACGAAAGGGTCAAATTTGGACACTTGGCCCCAACTTGGACACATACCTGAACCAGCGAACAGATGCCCAGCATGACCAAACGTCAAAGAAGAAATGTGTGAAGGGGTGCTCAAGGATTTTTGGAGGATAAAAACTGTATCCAGCGGTGGTTCTACCTGCATGACACCGAAATCGGTTGAAGGAGTGCTCAGGAGTGCCAAGCCTACAGCGGATTTTTTTATTTCTCGCCTCCGGGCCGGTTTGCCGCTCTCAGTTCTGCTTGGAAGCAAGGTGTGTCTACTTCCTTCAGGTTTCATTGGCGCACCATCATCATCATGTTCGAAAGATTTCTGTACTCAGATATGCACTGCGTCTGTGTAGCTGGCCACTGGCATGACCGCTATGGACCAACTTATGGCAGCGGGTACAATTCCATTCTATTACTGCATCCATGGCACACGCCACCACAATCGCTGTCCATATCACTCTAAAGGACGGCGATGATATCGAACGACATGTCCTCCTTCCCAACGTTAAGCGCCCAGTGGAGTATAGAGTCCTCGCAGAACACATAAGCGAGATGGGTAAGAATATATCTCGCGATTCCTGGAGGCTGAGCAATGCCTCTCTTACACTGATGATTTCTTGAACCAGGCTATCCCGCATGCTCCGTGTTCACCTCCCAAACTGAATTCGAGCTTGAAGTCACCGCTGGACAGTCCTCTTTCGATGAGGGCACAGGAGGCACAATCAACCTGTTCGCTTGCTACCTGACAGTTGATGAAAGAGATACTGAAAATCGTTCCAACAGTGATCAGCCTCTGATAACTTATTACAACGACTGCTATCTGCCAGTCGTCTGCCCACAGAATAAGATAAGGCCGGACCAGTGCTCGGGGGCAGAGATCTTGCCTGATGAGAGGATCAAAATCGGCGACTTGGCCACCGTTGGTTTTCAAAGGTGAGAGACCTTCCAGCTCTCTTATTCATCCTTATCTCACAAGTGTAATGATGAAATAGAACGATTCGCGTCCCAGGTGAACTCTTCCACAACATGGGCAAGTAGGCTCATTTACTGAAATATCGCTTTCTTCACAATGCCAGATGGCGACAAAACCCAGGCCCTCCCCCCGGATATGGGTCCCTTCCCTGTATAGTGAGATCATTTTTGTGTTCATAGGGAGCCTCTGGGCTAAATACGAGGTTGATACGAAGCAATATGGCAGACGTCGTGGACCATCTTCCTAAAGAAATTGCCTCAAAAGGAGGCGTGTGCATTGTGAATACCCATGCAGAGGACACTAGAAATCGAGCTGATATATTTTAGCCCATGTATCAACGAGAAGCGATGTGGATCTCCTTTGAAAGAATTCAGGATTGCGCCATCAAAATCTCCGTTGGTGGCGTGAATGCCCTTACAGGCCTCTCTCGAAATGCTTCTGAACCGGGAACCCAAGATTATTTGGCTTTGAGCAGAAGTAATTTTGGACAACTGTGCGTCTCCTCTTTCAATCAAGTCCAATCACAGGTCTTTATTCCTATCTAGGTGGCTTGTGAGTTTACTGTATCAAAGAGTGCCTTGCAACTGACCCCAGTGATGTAGGATCGCATTTTGACCTCACCAGGTGTTATCCGGCGTAAGTGATTAGGTTTAATGGATGGAAATTTGGTTAACATGGATGAAGAGCTCGTCGCTGTTCCACTTGCAAAGGGGCTGACGGTCGAAGATCAACTTACGGAGAGCGAGGTAGGTGTCAAAGTCGATTAAAATTGAAAATGCTCAAGTTGATCTTTTCAACAGACCCAGGGCGGTCTCCAGATTGACGTATTTCCCCTTGCTTCGACGACAGTGTCGTTTTATCCCAAAGAAAATATTCCCGTCTCCAATCTATACAATAACTACAGGACTCCTCGTCAACTCGGGCTTTCACTCGGAGATTATTTTTGTATGAAAGACCTGAGGTATTTGCAATTCTCTCTCCCATGATTATTAAGGTGAGCATTGCCAGGAAACCGCACATCAGCCTTCGTGCTGAAGAAGGCTGGGGGACATTCAATCCAGACCCCGCGATTGAGCGCCTGTATCTGAAAGCCGTCAGCCAGTTAGCCAGAGCTTTCGTAGGTACGTTCGATTCCGCAACAACTTCAATTTCTGATGTCTTGTGCTTTATTTTTGGTGGCCAGTCTTCGTACGAACTCTCACTGGGAAGAGTATGATGACAAAGTGTTTGGTATCCGATACCGTGGGCGATCTCAAGGCCCGCATACAAGATAAGGAAGGTATCCCGCCTTCCAATCAGAGGCTCATGTATTCGAGAATTGAACTTGTGGGTGATCAGAAACTTGGCGGTAAATGCTATTTTTGTGTTATGATGATTTTCTAACATGTGTTTAGAATTAATATACGCGACGGAGCTACTTTATATCTCGCACTGCGCCTCAGAGGAGGCGGAACTTCAGCCGTGCCTAGCAATATCGCAGTTGGCGGAACCTCAGAGGCCCCTGGCAACGTCGCAGTCGGCGGTATCGCAGGAGGGCGTATTTCTCGAAGGATCAACAAGGACGCATTACCACCCTTTGCCTATAACCTCAAGCAGGGATCCCATCTCCATGTTACAATTATCAATTCCGCACACTGTACGACGTGGACTGGCCTGGCAACGCCAAGTTCCCCCATCGAAACGAGGACGTACATTGAACAGGGCCTTCCATGGTCCGAGGTTTACGATGAGCATGTTCCCGTGGATAATTGTGACGAGGGCTGCTCAACCGTGACGAAATGCCTATCCTGTCGCGACAGATTCGCGGCGTCGATGGGAACGAGGGCAGCGGAACATGATATGGGTGTGGAGGCTGGATCAATCGACGAGCGTATTGTCAAACTTCGACTCAACTCCGGGACACGCAAAGTGGCGAGCTTCAAAGACATGAGGCAAGAGGTCTCTCCTTTAAACGGCGATGGGAAGGATTAATACAAAGGCATAAGCAGAAGAAAGTTTCCTGTAACAAATCACACCGGTCTAAACTTTTTCCAGCAAAATAGGACATAATTTGAATCAATCAAGCTTACAATCGACCTATCATATTTTGAATTGAGGAAGAACTAGGGGCTACAGTGCCTGGGTTCATTGTCGTAGGCCTGTGCTTGCCCAGAACCGCGGGATTGTAAGGCGGCCTGTCACGTTTGAAATAACCTGATATATTGCTGAGCATGCCTTCCGACACGATCCAGGCTTGTCGGGCATGTCGTGGACAGAGGGTGCGAAGGGGTTTATGCCCACGGACGCGCATCTCATGGATGATGAAGATGGAAGGGAATGGCGTAGGTCCTTGAGGTCGGACCACTATCTCAGGTTAGCCTCGATGCCAAGAGGGATCAAATGCTCTTCGACTTACAATGGACGCCTGTGATTGCATAATAACATGGCAATGCTCAATGCTAGTGACTCCCCATACGACGCAGCGAGTGACTCCGAGGAACACGTCTCGATTATCTAGTGCAATGTCGAACGCGGTGGTCGATATTTCCGAGAGCGCACGATCTGAGCAGCCGTATCCAAAGGGTGGGGCATTTGGTTGAAGAGGAAGTTCGAACGTTGTGAGATGCACCATCATGGCCGATGCGTGTTGGACGAGATTATATCCATTGTGAAAGCATGCGTTGCTGTTTAGCGCTCAACGTTAGTGTGACCGATGGCACCCCTCCAAAAAAGGTAGTCAATGATGGGGACAGGACTACTGGCACCCCCGATCCCGGCTCGACGCCTCAGCAACTAGCGCCTCACTAGCGCCTCACTCGCCTTGGCTCCGGTCATATCGATTCCCGTTGAGACTATTACTGGCGTCTGCTATCTCCAATTTTCCTCCGAGCTTGTATGTGGTTGAATTTTTGATGATGTATGATGCACCTGAGAGAATTGAGCGCTTAATGCTGCGAAGAAGAAAATGTCGTTTGATATCAACACCGGTATTGATAGCACGTATGTTACAGTATTATATATTACAGGCAATTCTCTTCTGCTGATCGATCCCTTTGGATTCAATCCTTCCCATCGCCATTCAAAGGGGAGACAGCATGCCTCGGCTCCTTGAAGCTTACCACTTTGTGCGTCCCAGAATTAAGTCGAAGTCTGACAATACGTTCGTTGTTTGATCCTGACTCCACACCCATATCGTGCTCCGCTGCCATCGTTCCCATCGAAGCCGCGAATCTGTCGCGACCAACAATGACGTTTCTGCAGGAGGGGCACCTCGTCACGGTTGAGCAGCCCTCGCAAACATCATGCCCACAAGGTCGAAGGGTCATAACAGCGAACTCGTAGTCACAATAGACACATTCGGTTGCTATATCTTTGCTCGTCCGGTTCGAGCTGGGCGAAGCCTGTGCGAGCAGGGTTCCAAGAGTTTTAACAGTGTTCAAGGAATTTGGAGTGGAGGTATTGTTTGCCACAGGAACGTGCTCGTCGTAAAGTTCGTACCATGGGAGGCCATGCTTAATGTACGTGCTCGTTTTGATGGGGCACCTTGGCGTCGGGAGGCCAGTCAAGGCCGTAAAGTGTGCAGAATTGATGATTGTAACATGGAGGCGGCAGGCGCGTGCGTAGTCGTACGCAAAGGGCGGCAAAGGGTCCTTGTAGATCTTTTGAGAAATACGCCCTCCAACTGCGACACCACCAAAGATCTCCCCGCCTCCTCCTCTCAGGCTTAATACGAGGCGCACAGTAGCTCCATGATGTATCTTGTATTCTAAAGATGTGTTAGCAAATCATCACATCACAATTTAAATTTGGCATTTACCCCCAAGCATCCGACCTCCCTCAAGCTGAATGCCCGCATAAATGAGCCTCTGCTGGTCACATGGGATACGCTCCATAGCTTTTATTCGAGCCTTGAGATTGTCAACGATGTCCAACACCGAACATTTTATCGTTAAAGTCTTCCCAGTGAGAGTTATTACACGAACTGAGAATGATAAAGCATAAGACAACAGAAATTGAAGTCGGTGCAGGATCAAACGTGCCTACAAAATCCCTTGTAAACTCAGTGACGGCTTCCAGATACAGGCACTCGATGGCGTGGTCTGGATTGAACGTCCGGCTGCCTTTTTCAGCGTGAATGGTAATGTGTGGTTTCCTGCGACCACATTCACAATTTCAATCATGGGTGAAAGAGCTACAAATACCTAAAGTTATTCATCCCAAAATATTCTCCAACTGACAGACCGAGTTGACGAGGAGTCTTATAGCTGTTGTAGAATTTGGCCATGGGTCCAGGAAGGTTTCTTTGGGGATAAAACGACACCGTTGATGGAAGAAGGGGAAATATGTCAATTTGGACACCGCCCTGTGTCTGTTGAAAAAAGGCAAATTTAAGCGAACTCCCGAGTATCCATTATCGATACAGACCTCGCTCCCCGTAAGTTGACCTTCAACCGTCAGCCCTTTCCCGAGCGGAACAGCGACGAACTCTTCACTAAAGGTCAATCAAAAATTCAACGGACAAAAGTTGATCACTTACTCCTAACAACACCTGGTGAGGTCGAAATGCCATCCTACATCCGCACGGAGCCCAGCTCAGAGCTGTAGTAAGACAATATTGGGTGTAGTAAACTCACAAGCCACCTATGTAGATGGTGATAAGGACCTTGTATTTATCGAAACAAGTGGACGCACAATTGTCCGGCACCACTTCTGCTCACAGCCAAGTAGTCTTGCTTTCCTGGTTTAGAAAAACTTTGAGAGTGGCCCGTTAGGGCATTGATTCCACCGACGGAGACCTTTACGGCACAATCCGCGATGCTCCCAAACGAGATCCACATCGCTTCTCGTTGATACATAGGCTGCGATACATTTTATCAGCTCGACTTCAAGTTCTGGTCCTCCCGGTGTAACTTACGATGCATACGCCTCCCTTTGAGGAAATCTGCTTAGGAAGATGGTCAATGTCTGCCATGTTGCTTCACATCGTCGTATTTAGCGAGAATGTCTTTGGTCAACACAGAATTCTCTCACTATACAGGGAAGGGACCCATATCCGGGGGGAGAGCGTGAGTTTTGTTATTATCTGGCATAAAGAAGGCAGCGGTTCAGTAAATCAGTCTATCTGCCCATGTTATGTCAAGACCTGGGACACGGATCGTTCTATTTCATCTTGTGAGATAAAGTCGAGGAAGGGAGCTGGAAAATCTTACCTTTGAAAACCGACTGTGGCTAAGCCACCGATTTTGATCTTTTGATCAGACAATATTTCCGCGGCAGAGCACTGTTCCGGCCTTTCCTCATCCTGTGGATAGGCAGCCGGCAGATAACAGTCATTGTAATAAGCTATCAAAGGTTGATCACTAATTGAGATGATTTTCAGTATGCCTTTCGTCAACGTGAGACAGTCACGAACAGGTTGATTGCACCTCCACTGGCCTCATCGAAAGAGGACTGTCCAGCTGTGACTTCAAGCTTGAACTCAGTTTGGGAGCTGAACGCGAAGTATGCGGGATATCCTGATTGAAGAACATGAGTGTATGAGTTGCATTTCTCAGAGTTCGCGATGATATCCTCACCCATTTTCCTAATTTGCTCCACGAGGACTCCATACTCGACTGGGCGCTTAACGTTGGGAAGGAGAACATGTTGTTCGATACCACTGCTATCTTTTACAGTGATATGGACAGCAATTGTGTTGAACCGTGCCATGGATGCGGTGATAGAAGGTGTTGCGGCCGCTTTCCTCGAACTGGTAAATTCCCACTACCAGTCAGGCTAAATCCAGCTAAGTACGGGCAACCTAGAAACAAAACGGCCAACCGGCCCGGACATAGAAAAGTGGTCATGAATCCAGAATACTTACAGGTTTACTCCCGTACACTATCTCCACCAAAGGCGACAGGCATCAACACAAGATGCCATTGCCGTTCGACACGGTGCCTGACAGCAAGTTGGCCGCCTTTCTGAGAGAGCCAGGTAAGATGAATTTGTCATTTTTCTTTCCCTTTTTTCTGGTCACCGACCCAGTCAAGTTCTCTTCGAAAATTGTCACGGTAGCCAAACCTGGGACTCTGCAAACCTCGACAGACGGCGGAGTCGAGCATCCTTTCTTTGGCGCCGAGGATTTTCATCGACGACTACGGGGACTCACAGGATCCTTCCTTCTCCGCAGGAGCTAGAAACCAATAGTCATGAGCTCATCCAGGACTGGAAGGAAAATGCGCGAAGTCAAGCAGCCGCCCAAACGTGGCCAGTAAAGTTGGCTGGCGTCAGGTGATAGGGATTAGTGACCCTCTTCTTCTCGAAGGCGAAGAGTGAGACAAGACAATTCTCAACCTTTTTCAATGCTAGTGTGAAACTGAGGTCATTATCATCGTAAGTTACACGGTTCGTTTATCATCATTTGGAGAGGGGGTCTGAGATCTTTCTTACTGTAAATAGCCTTTCTTGGTCGTTCATATCCTCATGAAGTTCAGCTAAACCTGGCGGTGATTGATACGCGGATTCTCCTTGCGGGGCATGCACGGCAGCGTAAGGATTCAAAGGTGGGTAGTATTTTCATTTCTAAAAACTGGATATTTGCGCAATATGGGGCTAACTCTTCTGGGCTGTAATCTTGATCCAACAGTCATTAGACGCTCCATTTGCACTCGATATCTTTGGCGGGGAACGATCATCGATCCGTTGCTGGCTTTGGAACCGGCGATGACGCCACTACAAGATACCCCTAACTTGGCATCTCTTGCCATGTCTACAATAGCTTGCGATCGACTGATTTACCACCAACTTGCCAGGATAAATCTATTTGGAAACCCCCCTTTCCAAGAGAAACCCGGGGTTTCCAATGATTGACCTAGAAACCCCCCTCGTTTGCAGAATTTGATGGCCATCAGAGTTCGGCCGTCAGCCGCCTTGGCGCCGGAGGTCCTCCAGAGAGGTGCGCGAACTTACGCGCGAAATACAGTGGTTATTCTTATTCAATCAAGTTTGCCTCTACATTCTCTTCCTTGCACAAGTAAATTGTGAGTATATAGTGTGTGTCAATCCAGAGAGCCAACCCAATATACTTGGTGTGGGAAACACATTTTTTTCGATTTTTCGTGAAGTCTGAATGCAACAAGGCGCTTGATTGCACATGACTTTCTCAACGTCAATGTCAATTTTTTTCTTCAGTCCTACCTACAAGCAGTCGAGATAATTTCTTTCCCTCGGGAGACACAACAATAAAATGTCTTCGGAGGCGTACTTAATAAATTTCTTTCCCAATCTCGTACAGTAGTACTGATCAGAGGCATGTACTGAGGTACTTACTCGCCAGGAGCAAGCTTTGGCGTGCCCAATTTGCTAGAAACATGTAATTGTACTAACACCATTACACACATACATCTTTTAACGCTTGGGATAGACGTGGATAGACAATGGAGTCGATGATTGCACCAGTTCTGACGGTCGGCATCTCGGCACATCCGGGAAGACCGTGCAGGGCTCACCGTTCACGATATTGGAAACCCGGGTTTCCATGCAAGCTATTTGGAAACCCCCGGGTTTCTCTTGGAAAGGGGGGTTTCCAAATAGATTTATCCAACTTGCCATCGTCGAATCATCGTCGCTTACGCTGTGAGCAACACGCAATATATGGCTGACCGCACTAAATATAGAATAGTGTAAGTCGCGATCGTGATCGAGCACCGGGGGCTAATTGAATCAAGCAACACTGTTACCAGAAAGGATATAAGTACAAGAATGCGCTTCATCGTTTCTCCTCACCTCCCACTATGTCTTCAGAACGCCTCCCAGATGCAAAACCTCCATTCTCTGTCTATGCCCTCGCAGATAGCGCCTGGAATCGTGTCGCAGATGCCGCATTAAGGACGAGTTGGGCACCGCTAGCCCGCCTGGCAGAGGCTGCAGTTGTCGCGTAAATTCCTCCTCCGAAAAAAAAAATACTGACTGATCGCTTACCATAGGTTGATGCAGAAAATCAGGGTTGGACAGCTATGCGTTCTAACAAACTCCCATGTTTATACCTTTCCTATCGCCAATGACGATGGCGACGCGACCAGGGCTGACTTGAAGGCGGAAATTCGTGTCATTAATGACACCTTTTGGGTTCGGCTATGTGCTATGAGCGATCTGGGATTTGCAGAGGCATACATGTATGGAGACGTCGAGTGCGACGATCTTGTTACGCTATTTGAGGTACGTCATTGGCCCCAAGCTTCACGAAGCATGGAATTTTGACTTCTGGGGTAGATGTTTTTGGAGAACCGAGAGAAGTTGTCCAACTTGAATTCCAGCGTTTCTTACCTCTTCACACTCCCACAAAAAATCACCTCGTACCGATTCCTCAATACGATAGGAAACTCACGGTCGAACATTTCTGCCCATTATGACATCTCGAATGATATGTTTGCCGGTACGAGCCGTTTTCCCAACCATTCAAACGGTCTGACGCTAATTTTAAACAGGATTTCTATCAGAGGATATGACATATTCCTGCGCCATATTTCCAGAGTTAGACGGGGACCTGACAGACGAAAAGGGTGCACGGAATCCATGGAGTGGTAGTCAAGGCCTGAAGCGAGTGCTACCTACGCATTTTCTTCCACCTTCGCCTCCATCATCGGAACCTAGCGACTCCCAGGCAGACGTCATGGAGACGACCCACATGCCTTTAGACATCAACGCAACCATCCAGCTCAATGAAGTAGACCCCCTATACGTTGCACAAATCAACAAGCTTCAACACATCATCGACAAATTGCATATTCCATCCGCTAGCGCATCAGGGTCCGTACGCGTGCTCGAAATTGGAAGCGGATGGGGCGCACTCGCCATTCGCATGGCGCAACAGTTCCCGCACGTGGAAATTGATACCCTTACACTTTCTAGCGCCCAGAAGGAGCTTGCTGAACAGAGGATTTCAGCGGCTGGACTTACAGATCGCATTACGGTGCATCTCATGGATTACAGGAATATGCCTGCCCAGTGGGAGGGTTCCTTTGCACGTTTTGTGAGCGTGGAGATGATCGAAGCTGTTGGAAGAGAATTCCTGGAGGATTATTGGCGAATCGCCGATTGGGCTTTACAGAAGAAGGGTGCTGTTGGAGTGGTGCAAGTGATAACAATACCAGAAGCTAGTGCGTGTTTCGCCTTCTCCCTTCGGTTTTGGGGCTGTAATGAAAACATTTCTCAGGATTCGAGCGATACATCAGGGAAATTGACTTTATACGCAAATGGGTCAGTGTTTCCTTTTTTATACATAAAAAATATCGCCTTCATGACCTTATGTTCACAGAGTGAGCATCTTCGATGAATTAGCCGCCCATGAAGAGCTAACCCCACTCACCAGTTTTCCCCGGTGGATTCCTACCCACGCTCACCTTCCTCATGAGTACCCTCGCGTCTGGCTCTAAAGGCAGTCTAATCGTGGAGTCTGTGTCAAATATTGGCCCACATTATGCGCGGACGCTCCGCGAATGGCGCCGGCGCTTCGTGGAGAGATTCGAAAACGTGGTGGTCCCGGCGTTGCAAAAAGAGCATGAGATTCGGAGCGGTGGAAAAGGGAAGAAGGTGTTAGGAAGGGATGAAATTGAAGTTTTTAAGCGCAAGTGGATATGTGAGTATTGGGTTTCAAGTTTCTGGTTATTGCGTGTTGCTGACGATTCGGTATTTCAGATTACTACTGCTACTGTGAAGTTGGATTTACGACGAGGACCCTGGGCGGTATGTATTCCAGGCTTTTTGGCCTTATCAGTGTAAAGGCTAAACTGCTTTCGGTCGGTAGATCATGTCATAACCTTTATGCGCGAAGGAAACCAAGATTACGGGTGTGATGTGTACGAGTAGGTAGTGTACTAGCCCACTTCGGAGAAATTGTATCAATATACCATTCACGCATAGGCACAATAATTAGTGCATTGAGGTTTCGCCCTTGCGCTTTCCTGGACTCAGCCGAAAGGCCCGCAAAGACCCATGGCCAGGACCAGCGGTCCGACATGATTCCCACGCTTGAGCAGATATGACAACCATATGAACAAAAGCCGTCTACATTCTTCTTTACAACAACTACAAACAAAAGACGCGTCGCCTAGCAGCGACAACAAGCAATACGCTGCAGGAGAGAGAGTCCTTGAGAAATTTGCGTTGGGTGAGTGAACTCGAAGGTGGACAGTTGCACGGAGCACAGCTTACAGATCTGGACAGCTTACCTTCACCTGAATGGAGCAGATTCTCTGAACAGTCTATCTACTCTCGGGATTCTGGCTCTTATACTTTGGCGGCGCTACAACAACAGAACCATGAAATGGAGAAAGACCGGCCGTTGTTCGAAACTGAAGCTTTGACCTCTGGCGTCGGCCTTGCAACGAGAATTGGACTTGTGAGTGTATTTTGGATTGCATTCCGCCCAATATTAACGTATTACATTTCCATGTCATGCAGGTAACGAAAATATAATTTTTTAAGACCCTCCTCCCATGTCAATTATTTAACCTTGTTTTTTCTAGGTCAGCATTTCGCTTTTTGTATCATTTGTTTGGCATCGACAACAAGCGCTGAACGTCGCTGATACAATAATGCTTTTCTGTTGTTACTTTCTCCCTTTTCTCCCCCCACCTCCACGGCCTTCCGAGATCCTCCTTCCCCTTCCTACCGGAATAGATCAACTGGCTTGATCTCACAGCTCTATCACATCTCTAGCCCATCCCCCTTCTGTGAAGTTGCCAAATTTTATGTCCAAAGATCAACCTACGCCCCCCAACATCTCCCAAACCCTTAGAGTACTTCGCATCCGGATCTGAACCAACAATGAAGCGCAAATCTATCGAGGAATCTCAAAGCCACGAAAACCTGCCCCCGAAGAGGCAGAGAAGGGCTAATGCCCCGCAAGCGACGCCACAGCCAATGATGGGTCGGCCACCCACACCCAAGGAGCTTCAGTTCGTGTACGAGGATGGGCTCTCTCGTCAACCTCGTAAGAGCTCTTACTCACGCCGACAGCCAGTGGTGGCGCAACCACAGGAACATTATATGGGCAACGCATATGGCCCGCCGATGTCCTCCGGTCAAGGACGCGAGGTCTATCCAGTTGCTTCGTCCTCCACTTCAACTTCAACGGCAACTGCGCCCACCACAAGCGCCCATCCTCAAGTCCAAGGAATGGGCAGGGGAGAAGTTTCCCCAGCTAAACCTCCCCGCAAGCGAAAGAGAGAGCTTGCAGATGATGGCGAGCTAGATAGTGCGAGACGAGAGCCCGATGCGCCGGGGGCTTCGTACTCCATTTCAAACACATCCATGGCCATTCCGAACGCATCGATGACCATTCCAGACGCATCGATGACCATTTCAAACGCACCCATGACCATTTCAACCGCACCCACAACCAGTTCAAACGCACTCACGACAAGCGCCAATGCTCGAGGAAGGAGCAGTGGACGTGGACGTGGAGCTTCTATGTCTAAGCCTGACCGCAAGGGAAAGAGAAAAGCCAAAGATGCCGACCTAGATACGGCGGACGCGCCTCAGCCGAGTGCGGTCGTTCCAACTGTGCTAGAACATGTAAGGAGCTTATTTTTATTTATCAAGCACCTTTTCCTCTGACTCGAGGATGCTGCATTAGATGGATGATTGGTCTTTCACGAATGTTTACCGAGCGGCCGAAGAATTTTTCGGTGATGTACATTTTGCTGGTGTACTCGCCATCCTGGTTCGTTCCCCCCGTTTAATACCTTCAATGTAGAGATAATCACTGACGCGCTTTTCGTAGCACTCGAGAATGCTGACTTCCTATATTCCCTATATCCTGAATCCAGACCCACCAGTCCGCATTGTTCACCCCCAGTCATTGCCATTCCTCCTATCAAACTTGTTGGGAAATCACAACAGAGTCGTGTCCCCGTTCCTCCTCAAGGTCCTCGTTGGTGTTTGTGGTAATATCTCCCACATCCCTGGAGTCCTTTACTCCAGAACGAACGAAACGGTTGGGGTTTTTATGACGGAGCAGGATTTCGCTAAACTGAAAGATTTGTTGTTGAGATTAAGTGAGGTGGGTCTCCATTTTATAACAAAAAAACCAACCTCCTGGTGTTTGTCACGAGATACTCACTTCCCCCCTTCCCTAGAATCAAGGCCCAAATCCCAACCCGCACTCGGTTCCGATTCCTGAGCACATGTATCATCCTGAAGGTACCCTGCTGGAAGAGAGCCGTAGCTTCGAAATTGTAGTATCTCGTCCAAAGCGCCCACCAGCAACTCAAAACCAGATGTACGACTCTTCGCTTCATGCGCCATCACCCAGCTCGCACCCTAGCTCTAGCTCGAGTCGTCAGACACTGGCTCAGCGACCTATTCCTCTTGGGGATCCGGTATTCTCTGCTTACTCCCAGAACACCTCGTTACCCACCTCGAATTATGGTCAACTTGGACCTGGACTTGGGCTTGATGGCGCTCAGGCGCAACAACGACATCTTCAACAACGGCTTGATTATAGTTCAAGCGTGCATTATTCTGCTCCTTCGCCCGTGTCTTCGCTTACATCTTCGCATCAGTCCCCTGGGCGTCTATATGCTCCGCTTCCTGGTCCATCCAGGAGAATCCGCCCTCTGGTTTTGGATTCGCCCTCTTCCTCTTCGCGTGTGCCATCATCTGTGCCCCTGCATCCGGTAGCCTCCAGCTCCAATGCTCCATCCAGGACCAGGAGAAGAATCCCCGCGGCCGCCCACTCCCAAGTCGGCGTCTCGCGCCTCTCGCGACTCTCAACTCCCATTCCCCAGACCATGGGGATGAACGTGAACATGAACGCCGCCACGACGAGATATTCGTCCCCGTATCCGCATCCAGGGTTTTTATCGATCCCGGAGACGCCGACGACGGCGCGGGTTCCGTCGATTTCGCAGAGTTTGAATAGTGCTGGACGGTTGTCTGGGCCGGGTACGCCTGACGTTCATGATTTCTTTCCGGGTACGGGGGGCAATAGCAGTAGTTGCGTTACTACTCCTGCGACTGCTGTTACGCCTGCTGTCGCCACTCCCGGTGCTGCTGCTGAGGGGTACGAGTGTGGATCTGGCTCGTCGGACGACGATCCTAATGCGTGGCGAATCCTGCCCGCGAAGGTTACGGAGGATGGTGTTTCGGTGCCGCCTATGGTGGAGGTGCCGATTAGGGATCTTCAGGACATCCGAGAGATGACGGGTGACGTGGACAACCTGCATCGGCAGACGACGACGACGACGGGACTTTCGAATGCGGAGCGACGTGTTGATGGGACGTCTGTGCTTCCGCGAACGCTTTCGGATTCGGAAGGTGGGTTGTTGTTGTTGGAGGCAACTGTTGCTGGTGGTATGGAATGTCCACCTGTGCTGGCGTACTGGGACTCGGTATTTTCAAACTGGGACTCGGGCTTTAATTCGGACTCCTTGGACGAACATGCTAATACCGCTGCTGACGCTAATGCTGACGTCGCTAATGGTGATAATGTTTCTTCAGGATCGGGACCCGTCGTCCTTCCTCGGCTGTTTTCTCAGGCTCCTTCTGCTGGAAGTGCGTCGTCGAATGTTGTCGCTCGAAATGGGCTTGATTTTCTCGATGGTGCTGTCAGTGGAGGTGTCCCACTAGTGCAAATGTCTAGCGGTGCTGGTGGTCCTTCCTTCGAATTCTCTGCCGGGTTGTCTGTGGATGTTAACAATCGTCATAATGGTGTCAATTACCACCACTCAACGACGGCTAGTACGGTTGCGGCTACGGCTACGGCTGTGGCGCGTAATAATAATAATCCGAGCTCGTCGTCGAACGCTCCTGTCCGACGGGACGATGAGGCGTACATCGCATCTGTCCTTCGTCAACAATTGGATGAATTCGATTCGTGGTGTCGAGATGCCTCCTTCGCCGCCGTCGCCCCCGCCGCCACCGCTGCTGCTGATCAGTCTGGTGTTGTCGATGCTGCTGCTGCTGCTGTTGTTGATGACGACGATGCGACCCAGTTGGGTTCGGACGCTGACAGTGATGTAACGTGGATCGAGGCGATGTATGCTGGTTATGACGAGAAGAGTGTTTTTTTTTGATGCTTTTTTTTTCGGTTGTGTTATGATTATGACTATCTATGATTATGATTATTGTTACTCTATGCCATATGTTTTGTAACTTGGAAGAAAGGATTTTTTTGTATTTTACTTACATAGAGCATTTGTTTTCTGATTTTCTAGTTTTGTTTTGTTTTGTAGCTTTTAGTGTATGTAGTGTATTAATTGTATCTGGGCGGTCTGGGACGTTGAATAGAATTCGAATATTTCTGTGGTTACAATACTGTATGTATCGTTGCGGTTCTTCTCGGTGGTTGGCAGGGTTGTTTTTATGGATGGGCATCTCGGAGATCTGAGAAGTGGGTATGTATTTTTTTTCGGTTGGGAGGATACATACAAGGATGGATACACGGGAAGTGGTCATCTTGACATGTCCTTTGAGGACCTGGACCAACGGTGACCGGTGATCAACCGATACTACATACTTAGTCTTATCTACATATGTATGCAGGATCAAGTTTGTTTTGTGCTTCGTGGAAGGGCATGTCGGGGTGGACGTTCCAGGTGTTGGTGCCGCGAAGGTTTGAACTCCCAGGTATGTGTGGGTTCGGAAAATCCGATTCGTCGACATCCACGAGTCTGCCTCGGAAATTGGAGTGCCTAGCAAGTGACCTGGACCCAGTACGTGCACTAAGGTTCGACGCAAATAAAGACCTGCAGGATTCTTTATTTCCGAGCAGGGCATGGCCAGTTGGCGTTCCAGATGTTGGTGCGCAGGTTTTGCACAAATGGGCATCTCGGAGACATGGTTGTGATTTTTTTCTTCTTCGTTTGGAGCAGTCTTACCTGCAGTACCTAGTATCACGCCGGGGATATTTTGCTGTGTATCTTTATTTACAGCTCTTAGAAACGAGGGGTTCGCTGGCGCCAACTTGATAGTAGTGCGGTTGGCCGAATTTCCCAATCGCTTGTTTGGCAATAGATGTCCATAATCATGCTGCCAGTGGGCGAGGAGTCAATGCATATGGCATGATGAACTTGATCAATTCTCAATGTGTAGAATGGATTTATGACCTACAGACAAGTAGGTGGGGGAACATGAAAAGCTTTGCCAGAGTTGACAGTTATCTTTTTGGGCAAATCAAGGAGATGATCAAGGTGGGTGCTTGTGGCGCATGGCACGGCATCGAAAACGGGCCACCTCCTCTCCCCCATCCCCACATTTGCCAACTTGTGTTGGGCGGGTTTTCAGCAATCTCGGGTTCAGTTCAGTAATTGAAGAAGCCCGCCGGCGCGGTTGTTTTACTCGCTGTCAATATTATGTTGGGGATCCCCCTGGCGGCAGACGACCGTGACCAGGCAGGACATTGCAAGGAACACAGGCGGCGGAGATAGCGCGCGGATTGGGGGCGTCGCGGGAAGGCCTGGGAAATTCAGACTGGAAGGGGACGAGAAGGTTGACAGAGAAGGTGAGAAAGCTATAAGGTTTAGGTGTCGTGCCAGAGAAGGACGGTTACGTGAGTGACGACAGCGAGCTCGAGGATATATATGTGGGCCTCCTAGGAGAGGGATAGGGGACATCACATGTTGTATATTTGTTGACCTCGTGGGCGTGCGTGATAAGGAGGTGTTGTTCATGTGTTATCTGATTTAGTGAGGAATTCGGACGCTGGCTGTTGATCGAAAATAATGCACCTTGCCAAACACGTCCACTACCATCCTCCATGCTAGCGTCTCTGCTATCCCCCACAAACAGTGCCCCCCCTCCAAGAATATCACAGCTACTCCCTTCTGTAAAATGTTCCACTTGTCATCAACCCGTCCCTCTCGCAGAACTCGGCGAGCACACATGCGAAGCCCCGCCCCCTGTTCCTAGTCTCCCCAAACCGACCATCACTCCAGAGGCTGCCACCGCGCTGCTCCCAGGTCGTCTCCAGGGTCGCGTCGACCAGCACCAACGTGTCCCCTCGTCAGCGAGTGCCCGTCTCAGGATCAGCACCAAGGGTGGTGGTGGTGCGTCGCCCACCCAGGCTACCTTCCAGCCAAAGTCCAGTCCTTTAGCTCGCTCAGACTCTTCCGATGTCAAAGTACCATTTCCTTCCTCATCGCCTCTACGTACACGACCGCCAGCAGCCGACGTGCGCATGCGAACACCCTCTATTTTAATCAAACACCCGCTACTGCTCGTCCTTCTATATCATTTAATAATCAAGATTCAACGACAACCTCACCCCCGAGGAACGGAAACGCCTCTCCATTTCCTAGGACGCCATCGCGTGGTCCTTTACCACCCCAACAACAACAACAGCAACAACAGCGCATGGGCCTTCCTCCCAATCCCACCAGTCGCCCTGCGCCAGGTCCAGGGCCAGGTCCCAACCCATACAGTTCTCCTCAACCCGCCCCGCCTCCTAGTCGACCAGGTCCTCCTCCGGCCTCAGCGGGGGGCCCTCCTCCCATCGAAATCCCGCCCGATCAAGTCTTCGTCCCTCCAGCCGAACGTGGCATCGACACCAAATCAGGTGGTGCAGCCGGTATGGCCGGCGTAGGCAGACGCGGTTTCGCTGCCGCCGCAAGAGCCGCCATGTTCGTCGGTCCTCCTCATCACCCTCAAGGCCCACAACCTCTCTACGGTCGACGCATGAATGGTAATCCCGGTCCGAGGTATCTCGATATCGATGCCGCTTCGAGGTGTCAGTATGAACTCTATCACTATGAAACATTGACAGCTAACGTTACTCTTTTTTTTTCATTATCAAACGCACAGCCACCGAAACACCCCCACTCTCCGCTGGATCAGGTTACTCATCGCATTCCCCTGGTCCGACATCACCGTTGCCCCAATCTGATTTCTCCTCACTCCAACCTGGCCTAGCTAAAACGCAAGTACCGAGAACGCCCTCGCCCGGAAGACAGTTCCTTGTGACACCCACACAATCTATACCCACTATGCAATCAGAAAATATACCATCTAGAACTGGTAGGATGATGGGCGGTGCGGCTGAATACCCAAATCCTACACCACCACCACCGCCACCGCCATCGCAGCCGCAGCCTATCCACCTCCCTAGGAACCCGAGCTCCGCTTCCTCCAAGTCTGCCTATTCGCGCATGTCAAGGAGGACCACGGCACCGAAATTAGGTTCCCCACCATCTCCTATCGAGTCAGAGTCAGAGTATGGTGGTCTGGCGTATGCAGATTCAACGGATTATGAAGAAGATGACGATCCGAACCACGATAATAATAATAATACCCAAGAAGAAGAAGGAAAGAAGAACCCGACATACGATGTGCGAGAGTCGCTAGTCCAAGCTTTGAACGGGAAGAAGGGAAGCCGGCATATCCAATTCGGATCTGTTTCGTTACGGTCGAGGTCTAGGAGTAGCGACGTTGGAGATCGGAAGAAGGCGCCCGTACGTCCGCCGCTCGGCCTCGGTGGTGGTGGTGGTGGTGCCCCCTCGCGCGCCGACTCGGTATCCTCGTACTCCTCCTCCTCCAGCGCGGGAGGCGACTCTGCCATCCGTGCACGTGCGCGTGCGGATTCGACCTCGTCGACGGTGGCTCGTGCGTTGGGGTTATCCCAGACCCCGCCTAGCGAGTACGCAAAGTTGGGCGGGCCGGGTGTGAAAGGCTTGGGAGGACGGATGAGGAGCGCGAGTGGGGCGAGCAGTGTTAGTAATGGGAGTGTGAGTCGGAGTATGGCACAATCGAATCCGATGGAGACTCTTTTAGAACACGACGCGACGGGTGGTGGTGGTGGTATGAATGGACTGGGGAACATGACGATGACGTCGTCGTCTTCAGCTGGCGGTGGGAAGCAGCGATCGTTGTTCGGGAGTGTGAGCAGCACTCGGAGCGCATTGCGTCGTGTCGATACTGCTGGATCGTCCTCTACCACCAGCAGCTCTCGCGATGAGCCGTCGTCGTCGCGAAGTAGGCGGCTCCTCCAGAAGCAGCAGGAGGATGAGAGCAGCGGCGGTAGCAGCGGGGTCATCGGCCGAAGCAATACGGTGCCTGGACATCCACCGCCGTCACAGCAACAAGCGCAGTCGGCGGAGAAGCCGGTGAAGTTACCTACGCGGTCGTTGACGAGTCCGCAGCTTGCGCATGTTGCTGCTGCTGCTGTCCCGGATGCTGCTAAAGGGAATGGAGTCGGTGGTGGTGGTGGTGGGTCGAAGAAGACGGGGGGTGCGAAGAAGGTACGGGTGTGTTTGAGGTGTGCGAAGACGATTGAGGATGGGAGGTGGGTGAGTGTGGATGGTGGAGGGGTGTTGTGTGAGCGGTGTTGGAAGAATATGTATTTGCCCAAGGTGTGTTTTTGCTTCCATCCATCTTTTAGCCTTTTTCTTTGGCCTTTTTCGCGTTTTCTGGATCGTTCTTTGGTTTTATGGAAACTGATGTTACATGGATTTTTATCTATTTCTTTACACAGTGTCGTCGATGTAACCTCCCAATCGAACGCGCAGCCGTGTCTTCTTCCGATGGGCAGCTCAAGGGAAAATACCACAAAGAATGCTTCAACTGCCACACATGCCAAAAACCCTTCCCAGACAAAACCTTCTACGTATACGACGGGAAACCGCTCTGCGCCTACCACTACCACGAAGCCAACGACTCCCTCTGCGCCGCCGCGCGGTGCGGGCAGCCGATCGAAGGCCCGTGTGCGGTGTCGCATGCGGGGGACCGGTATCATCCTGAGCATATGACGTGTGAGTTTCCTGGGGGGGTGGGGTGTAGGGAACGGTTGGTGGAGGAGTATTGGGAGGTGGAGGGGAGGATGTTGTGTGAGAGGCATGCGAATACTAGGGGGGATGATGATGATGATGAGCGAGGTGGGTGGAGGGGTAGTGGGAGTGGGAGTGGGGGCAGTGCGGGAAGTGGGGATGAGGAGAGGTGGGCGGGGAGGGGGGCGAAGGGTGCGAAGGCGATGAAGAGGGTTACGAGGTTTATTGATTTGGCGGGTGGTGGTGGTGTGGTTGGGGCTGGAGCGTTGGATGGGAGTGGGTTGAGGTGATTTTTGGTTTTGATTTTTTCGACGTTGGGAGGGGGTGTGGGGTGGTGTATTTATTTATTTATCTTATTTCTCTCTCTCTTTTTTTTTCTTTCTCCTTCGCGCATATTACGGGACTTTCTCTCGATTATTTTAGGATTGTACCATAACCGTGGGTCATGGCGTATCTCTCTCCTTCCTTTTTTCCGCCCTTTTTTCCGTGCTTCCTTCCACCGGCCTGCACAGGCAGGCATCCATCCATTCGTTTTTCTCTTTTCGGAGGACCTAATTAGGGAGACAGGGCAAGACTTTGATGATAAACGTAGCGTAACGTATTTGGGGTAACGAACCGATCGATACACATTCCTTTTTTTTCCTTTCTTTTCTTTCCTTTCCTTGCCTTTCCTTCCGGTTCCTTTCCTTTCCTTCACGTCCGTTTCCTGCGTTCCGATTCGTTCCTTTGTGTACAGTGCCTTCTACTTACATCGTTCGATCCTTACCTACCTATACTCTATCTATCTATCTATCTAACCTTAGTTATGTATTTTTATCATTATTGGGTTTTTAGTTCCATTTCGTGCATTTCGGTTGTTTCGTGTTTCTAAATGCTTACTTACTTGCTTACTTGCATTCGTGCATTTCGGTTGCTTCGTGTTTTCTTACTTGCTTGCTTACTTGCTCGCGTGCGTTATTTGGTGTTGGGTGGTTGGTTTTGTGCGTTTTTTGAGTGACGTTGGGCGTCTATGCGGTTTTGAGGGGCGGACGTATGTTGCTTGCATGAAAGGCGTCTGCCCTGGGATTGCGGATAGATAGATGGATGGATGGATGGATGAGGCTGACGGTCTCGTCGGGCAATCCTAATCCTTCCTAGATAATGGACGGATTAGGGAGTTATGTACTTGTTGACATATGTTGATTCGTTCCAGAAATGGGCGCCTATTACATGTACATACGTGCAAACAGTTGTCTCTCTTTCCCTTTTTCTCTCACTTTGCTCCTTTTTTCCACCCCCCCCCCTCGCCCTCCATGCTGTGAGTCGAAGTCGGATTCCTCATCCCAGGCGGCATCTCCTCATTTTCCATACGCTTGAAGCCTCCTCGTTCGACAGACAGATGACCACAGAGGAGCTAACAATGTTCGGTTTATTGCTCAATCCACCATTGACGTCTCCGAAAACGGTGATCTTGGTATGACTGGAGGGGATTTGGGAATCGGAGAACCGGGGGATGTGTTTTACGTACGTACGTACTTAAGTATGTCCAACCAATTCCTTTCTCGTTTTTATTATAATCCACACTCTTTCTTTTTCTTTTTTTCCTTCAGGGAACACTTGGAGGATGTAGTTACACATTTTTCCCGGGGATACCCGATGATTACATTCCTTGCTTCGACCTTCAACGGATTATATGTTATGATGAGGAGTTCAGGCCGACTATTTATTATCGTAGTTGGGGAGGCCTGAGGCCTGATTCCTGGCACTTTACACCAGTTTCTGGTTGGGTTGGAATCGTTGATACCTCGAAAAAGGATGCAGATGGAAAGACCCTTCAAGAAATTCTGGTCGACATTCACGACAAGTTCCCGAGCTATGATTTGTCGTCGGCAGAGGGTGTGGAGGCGGCAATTCACGAAATTGAGGCAAAGCTCTGTCCTGTCGCGAAGTTCGGATAGATAAAGTAATATAGTGTCACCGAGATGAGATGGACCATTTTAGTAACGAAAATTGAACGACGTTTGATGATTGAACAATTACTATATTACAGGACACGAAAAAAAAACCCTTCTGTAGAACTCGACGAACGTGCCATCCACTAATCGTCGTCCTTCAAATCATACTCCTCGTGTATCTGCCTGATCGTCGTTTGCTTGATACTAGCCAGCTAAAGCATATTCAATCAGAACTCCACCAATTCATGAAATAAATTCGTTTAAGCGCCCACCCACCCTTCCGATCAAAATCTAACCAACAGATTTTAAGGATACTAATAATCAGAATACGCCTGCCACCACCGCAGGGAAAAAAATACTGAAATGAAAAGTCGCACCTGTGTCGCATCTTTAGCCTCGTTATATTTGTGCAGCAGCTCAATGTGACGCTTGACGATCTTTTCAGGGTCTTCGTTCGGCCTGCGTTTCCGTGGGACGTTTTAAGTTTAAGTCGACGTCACGAGAGGAAAAGACCGCATATATGCGTTCCGAAATCGCACCAAAACTCACCCAAGTTGAGCTTGGAGCCTATCTATCTCTAGCTGGAGGGATATAGCCCGCTCCTGCTGGTTCTATAAAAAGTAGCCGAGTATGGATGTATGCGCATGCGAGGCAAAACTTTGGGAATGAAGAATTTGCACCGACCTTTTTGGAAATGGCAGCATGCATTTAATGTAAAGTGATGGGTGTATTTGAAGGTAATTGTGGTAGAGGGTCGACTACCGTTTGGTCTTGGAAGAAGTTGAGGAAGGTCGTTGATGTCGGATGAGGCTACGCCGCGAACCCGATGACACACCAAGCCGTGAGGGATAATGGGATTTGCGTTTGCACACAACGAGGTCCACATGATCATGCTAAGTTACATTCGATTGAGGTACGTACGTTCGCAACGATAATGTCGAATATAGATACAGTACGTTGAATAAGAATACCGCAACGCATGTTTAACATAAATAAATGATTGAATAAACGTCGACGTCGAAAGCAAAGTAAAAGTCCAGTTTTTTTTCAACCTATTCAAGTCCATGTCCATGTTCAGGTATCATGATCAGCTACAGAGCCCAGCCCAGCAGCGATTCTCCAAGGTATACAACCCCAAACGCAACAACAACCAACGCATGCCACACCTCCCACGAACGACCCCCGACAAGACGTACAGCAGCGCTCTTCGAGCTGGCAACAGTGCTCACAGCACCAGGCTTCACATATGGTGTGTTATCCAGCACCAGCGTCTGCACGAACGTCTGCGTGTACGTGCTTTGCCCAGAGACAGCATGCAAGTCCATCGTCAGCTGTAGCCCAATGTCGTCCATCTTGCTCGTGTAGAATGTGTGTGTACCCAGCCTGCGGAGGGAAGGACGTCGAGTTTTGGGTGAACTCGATGGTGGAGCTAATCGCGACTGGGAAATCTTTCACCGCAACGTCCGAGACTTCGGCATACACCCTCGACGGATTGACGCCGTCGCGCACAGCGGCGACGAGGGAGTAGATGCGCGTGAATTCTTGTCCACGGCACCGAAATTGGGTTCCCCACCATCCCCTATCGAGTCAGAGTCAGAGTATGGTGGTCTGGCGTATGCAGATTCGACGGATGAGGAGAGGTGGGCGGGGCGGGGGGCGAAGGGTGCGAAGGCGATGAAGAGGGTTACGAGGTTTATTGATTTGGCGGGTGGTGGTGGTGGTGTGGTTGGGGCTGGAGCGTTGGAGGGGAGTGGGCTGAGGTGATTTTTGGTTTTTGGTTTTGGTTTTGATTTTTTCGATGTTTAAAGCCTAAGATGGGGATCATCGGATGATCTCGCGGTACATACTATCGTCAACTTGACCTCCTTCCTCAAATCTGTCTGCCAGTCTCTTCGATGCTAGTATATGGCGGATATAGTTTCGTCCGCCCACGGCGCACCCAGCGTCAAAGGCCCACATAGTGGCTGAGGTGGGCTGGAGGTGATCCCATATCGTCCTCCAAACCGGTGCCGCTCCTCCGTTGATATCTGGTGGATCCTGATCGAGGAGAGCACGGATTTGATCAGCATGTTCAAACGACAACGAGATTAGCATAGTGCGGATGGGATGATAAAGCGGGTGAATATCCAACAACTTGACGACCTTCCTGAGCTCTTGAACGCACTCCTGGCGCGCAGCTTGTTGGGCGGGGTGAATAAAATCCTGCACGAAGTCAATTTTCGTGCGACAGCAGGAAGAGTGTCGATAAGGATACCTCATATGTCTGCACGCTGGTAACTTGATTCTTGATTTTTTGGACTGCTTCGGCGATAAGCTCCAGCCTTTCGAGGCCATCAATGAGATAGGCCATCGCCTCCCGACGAAGATGATCGACATCTCTATGATTTCCGTAAACTGAACGACTCGAAAGTAGCGCTTCAAGACGGACGTGGCCCCAGGCCCAATCTGGTCCTTGCCAGATACACATCAGGGAGATTTCGCGCCCACACGCCTCGGCAAGGTCTAGAAAGTGTCAGAGATAACCAGAGCAAGACAGGGAAAGGGAACTCACTTTCACGAAGATCTATAGGTTCACCAGAGCGCTCATGCTCCTTCAGGACGATGAGTATATCGACATCGGATTCTTCGTGGGCACGATTACGGGCCACAGAACCGAAGACGCCTGCCCAAAGTATGTCCTTTTGATAGTCCTCATTCTGCCAGATGGGAGCCGTACATTTTCGCATTTGATCGAAGGTGGGAACAGACATGGTGGAAAGTCGACGGTGAGTACTTGAATAGGAGAGAGAATACGTTGCACTTGGACGGATACTCAGTCGTCCGAGAATCATGAAGCGCGGATGCATGCAACAGGCTGAGCACCATCAGAGACAAGATCAGCACGCCCAGAACGGCGTAAAGAAACTCACATGAGTCAGTCAAGCCATATCCGCGTCTGAATGCTTTCTCGCTCTCTTCGCAGGTGGTTCGTGGTCATCGCTGTCTTCGGGATACTCAGAAAGCGACGTGGCATTCAAGGCCGCCGAAGACCAAGAGCAAACCGACTAACATCGCCTCAAATCTCTGTCTTACAAGTACCGTCGCGAACTCTTCGTACTTAACTCCCTTGCAAATATTTCCATTTGATTTCCATTAAACATCTCTACTTTGTTGACTTGCATCTGCTCCCGGAGGTGGCAAAATCCCTTACTTCTTCGACACGCTTCAGGGCTTTCTTATCGAGATTAGAGACGCTGTCTGGTCCCTCGTTGGGTGACATGTTCTGGATTGAGGAAACCTCTATCGAGTACTGGAAGGGTATCGGCATTCTTCCCCCAGCTGCGACCAATATCACGACATTGACACTCTCTCCGGATCGTGCTGAAAACGCCAAATCAGGGTCGGTGTCCATAGCATTCCAGGTTATGATAGCCGGTCGAAGGATCGTCGGCCTAAGTACCGGGACACTCTGTACATTCCCGGCGAAATACTGCAGACGGGGTAGTTCGAAACGGGAGGGCGCAGCATCGCTCGCTCGCGGTTTGCGTGGCGTCGTCCCGCCCTTCCGGTTCGGTTGTGCCAAGAGGACGACAACCCTCCCTATTTCTCAACACGTGTTGCGCATGCCATTTCCTTGCGAGTCCTTGTGGGCAGACAGTGAGTTCAATGAATCTCCTACAACTAATCCCCGTATTCTGGAAGAATCCTGCCCGATTACTCAACCGTTTTCATCCACCTTTCCAAGCTCTTCACAAGGAGACGTTGAAATTCCTCAATTTTCCCTACTCTTAATCTTATCTTATCTTTCCAGAAGTTACTCATCGAGGTCCGATAGGTGGTGTTGTCCTGGTTGTGGTTGATGTTGCGGTTATTTGGATGAAGTCACCGCATAACGTACTGGTAGCGAGTCTACGAAAAAGGACGCAGATGGAAAGACCCTTCGAGATATTCTGGTCGACATTCACGACAAATTCCCGAGCTATGATTTGTTGTCGGCAGAGGGCGTGGAGGCGGCAATTCACGAGATTGAGGCAAAGCTCTGTCCTGTCGCGGAATAAAATAATATAGTGTCACCGAGATGAGATGGACCATTTTACATAGTAACGAAAGTTGAAGGACGTTTGACAACCAGTATATTACAGGACACGAAAAAAAACCCTTCTGTAGAACTCGACGAACGTGCCATCCACTAATCGTCGTCCTTCAAATCATACTCCTCGTGTATCTGCCTGATCGTCGTTTGCTTTATATTAGCCAGCTAAATCATATTGAATCAGAACTCCACCAATTCATGAAATAAATCGGTTTAAGCGCCCACCCTTCCGATCAAAATCTAACCAACAAATTCAATCAGGATACTAATGATCAGAATACGCCTGCCACCACCGCCAGGAAAAAAATACTGAATGAAAAAGTCGCACCTGCGTCGCATCTTTAGCCTCGTTATATTTGTGCAGCAGCTCAATGTGACGCTTGACGATCTTTTCAGGGTCTTCGTTCGGCCTGCGAGACGTTTTAAGTCGACGTCGGGAGCAAATGGACCGCATATATGCGTTCCAAATCACACCAAAACTCACCCAAGTTGAGCTTGGAGCCGATCTATCTCTAGCTGGAGGGATATAGCCCGCTCCTGCTGGTTCTATGAAAAATGGCAGAGGATGGATGTATGCGCATGCGAGGCAAAACGTTGGGAATGAAGAACTTGCACAGACCTTTTTTGAGATGGCAGCATGCATTTTATGTCAAGTGTCGGTTTGTATGAGAGTAATGGCGGTGGAGTGTCGACTATCTTGGAGGGAGAAATTGAGAAAGGTCGTTGATGGACGTACGCCGCGAACCGAAGGATTAGCCCGATGACACACCAAGCCGCGAGGGATAATGGGAATTGCGTTTGCACACAACCAAGTCCATATGATCATGCTAAGTTACATTCGATTGAGGTACGTACGTTCGCAACGATAATGTCGAATATAGATACAGTACGTTGAATAAGAATACCGCAACGCATGTTTAACATAAATATATGTATGATTGAAATAAACGTCGACGTCGAAAGCAAAGTAAAAGTCCAGTTTTTATTTCACCTATCCAAGTCCATGTCCATGTTCAGGTATCATGATCAGCTACAGAGCCCAGCCCAGCAGCGATTCTCCAAGGTATACAACCCCAAACGCAACAAGAACCAACGCATGCCACACCTCCCACGAACGACCGCCGACAAGACGTACAGCAGCGCTCTTCGAGCTGGCAACGGTGCTCACAGCACCAGGCTTCACATACGGTGTGTTATCCAGCACCAGCGTCTGCACGAACGTCTGCGTGTACGTGCTTTGCCCAGAGACAGCATGCAAGTCCATCGTCAGTTGTAGCCCAATGTCGTCCATCTTGCTCGTGTAGAATGTGTACCCAGACTGCGGAGGGAAGGACGTCGAGTTTTGGGTGAACTCGATGGTGGAGCTAATCGCCACTGGGAAATCTTTCACCGCAACGTCCGAGACTTCGGCATACACCCGGGACGGGTTGACGCCGTCGCGCACAGCGGCGACGAGGGAGTAGATGCGCGTGAATTCTTGTCCATATCTATTGGTATAAGTCTGGGGAGAGGTTGTGTTGACAGCCACGACGTCCACATGGCTCAGCATCGGTACGAAAAGAACCTGGTCCTGGTCGATGGGGTATCCGCTGCCACCATTGTTGTACGTTGTTGCGGCACTCCCATCCATCTCGTCGACCTTGAACCAGAATTTCGAGATGGATGCGGCATTGTTAATAGGGACGACGAAATCGTATAGTAGGAAAGAGTAACCAAGGTTCTTGGTGACGGGCGAAACGTCTGGGCTTTCGGCAAGCTTGCTTACGGACAACGCAGTATTTGTCTTGCCAGCGCAGTTCTTGTTGTCGCCGTACTTGTCACACCAGAGCATGGTGACGTTGCGGTTGGCGTTGGCTGTCGCATTGGTGGGTTGCGTCAGCTACAAAGGATACCTATCAGCATGAAGCGCAAACAGGAAAAAAAACAGAAACTGGACGAACTCGGAATGTTGACTTGAATACCAATTGGTTCTTTTCGAAGGTGAGTTGGGCAGCATTAACCTTGGCGGGAAGGAGGGTAATCTCATCGGTCAGGGTCACATCCTTGGGCACAACGTCAAGCATGCGCGCCAATATTGACTGGCATTCCGATTGGAAAACGGTTGCGTCTCCTAAGCTAGAGACCGCCATGGAAAACAGTGAATAAGTGTGATAGGTGGAAAGGAGTGAAAGCAAATTACCTCCTCATGGTGCTATTCCCATCAGCCTCAAAGACCCGTAGATCGGAGTTCATGGTTTGATTTGTTCCAACAACGAGGATGTTCTTTGTCGAGCCATCGAGGTATTCGGTTACACTGAAAGCAAGATTATTATCGGATGAAGAGTACAGTGATAGAAATACTCACACATCATTATCAAAAGCCATTGTGGTATCAAAGTCATCGAAGACAGGGTATACTGAGTTCGGGTCGGGGGCAACGAGTTGAGGAAAGTCGGAACTCCTCACACCACCCATTGTATGACCACAAGCAACCAGTTTGATCATCTCGGCTTGGTTGAATCCTTGCTTCCGGAACATCTCTGTGAGTGTAGGTAGATCGAACTGTGGTTCGGGTGCGCCGGTGGCTCCTCCAGCCCAGGCATCAATGCGACCGCCTCGGAAGGGGATGACGGGTCCCCCGCATGTGGCCACAGCCATTATAGCTCCGATGCTTATGACATCGGCTCCTGATTACGACGAGGTTGGATACATACGAGAAGGATGGATCAATGGGTAAGGCTCACGGGATACGAGTTTGTTTGGAAAGGCCTCGAAGTCGTTGAGGGTTTGATTAAAACCCAGGCCAAAATTCTAGGAAAGAGGTCATTAATGTTCTAGATACCTGCTTCCAGAGAAATATCAACGTACCTCTGGCCGTCCAAGCTCGTATACAATAGAACCGTCCAATCCTCCGGTGCCGTCGTCCACGTTGTGTGTAGCCATATCATGGAAAGCCTGAGTGTTTATATCACGTTGAATACAATGCATTATCAAATTGAAGACGCTGACGGGTACGCACAAACCGCAGCCATTCAGCAGGCACTGAAGCGAGAGTACCCGTGCGTTTCCGACACGGATGAACGAGATCGGAGAGACTGGATCCGTCCGAGCGGCGACCTTCGAATAGAAGACCTTCGAGGGCGTCGTACTGTGGTGATGGCCATGTATATGCAGCAGAAGAAAGCGGTATAACGAGGGGAAGAAGTTGCAGAACAAGGACTAGGGTTTTCCGACACATTGCGAGTGGAAATTAAAGCTTAAAGGCTGGTTGTTGTCGTCGCAATATGCTGATTATATTTGAGATTCCGCGTGGTATAGATGCATGTAAAATAAGAGAAAGTGGGTTGTCCAAAGGAATGTGCGCTCAAGGCTCTGTACCGCACCTTGTCAAAAGTGGCGGCAAACGTTCCCCTTCCTGCCGAAAGCCAAACATGGACAAGTACTGCGCGGCATCCAGTCATCCTGTTCATGTACACCCAACTCTTGGTGAAGCATTTTGAGAACAGCGTCCCCAACGTTATCCGTTTGCCTGTACCTCGACATCTACGTGGAGCACTTGCGGCAATTCTTATTCTCCGCAATCCTAAATACCCTCGCCATTTTCTCAACGGGTGCTATCTCATTCTGCGAGGAGACCAGGAAAATTTTGATTCCTCTTTATCTTTACAAGATTCACTCCTCTCTCTAATTCGATGCTCTGAAGACCGCTGGCGTGAGCTAAACGCTTGGCGTATCCCTTTGTTTTCACGGCACTCATCTCTCGTTGCCAATTCTAAAATCTTGGGATGGCCATGTGAACCAAATATCACCAATTTGCCCACCTTGTTAACCGAAGGCCCTTCACTCATTATGTCTATGAAGCCAAACTTTTCACAGAAAACGCTTGCGGGATTGCAATGTTATATCACTCAGCTCTCTTCCAACTCGTGGATTGTTGATGGCGGCGATTACTTTCGCGCTGAATACCCTGCGAAGAGCTCTCTAGTCGACCACGAAAACACCTTGGCTTGGGTTTTTGCGGGGACACCGGTAGGATATATTCAGTATATCTCGCTTGAAAACGAGAAAGGCGAATCACAGATCCTCATTACCGGCCTGGCGGTGGAGGAGTCCTATCATCGCCGTGGCTTTGCACGCGGCCTCATCCTTGCGATCGTTTGCCGCACCCGGCTTTGTAAAGAAATATGGATATCTGTTCGGGCAGAAAATATTCCAGCGTTTTCTCTTTATTCGAAGTGCGGTTTTTTGGTGAGGAGACGGTGCTGGGATCTCTCTATGAAGACTGTCATCTCAACCATATAGTGGCGCATTCCCTCGCATCTCATCATTCAACTTCACTTCTGTCTTGTAGCGATTTCAAGAATGTGATTCATGTTTTTATCCATTGGCGTTTATATATAGGATTGATATATAGATTGGCCAGCGACTCTAGGCATGTCACCAAGCGAAAATCCAACGAGAACCGTACATGTAAAACCTTTTGTTTCTTGAAGACCATTTACTGCTAAGTAGACTTTCATCTTCCAATGCTTATGGGCATATAACACGATAACTTGAACTTCGCCCTGGCTGCGTTGTGGCGAGCAACGGGTTTTTTTACGTAAATAGGGGACCGCCAGAGCTTCGACGCCTTCTTCGACTCTGACGAGAGACTTTCTATCACTAACCTTCATTTTATACCTCATGGACAATCGGAAACTCCAGGAAATCGTCACAGCCATCTACTCCTCACGCGAAAATCCAACATGTGAAGACTTTGCTTCGATTATGGGCAAGTTCAACGCACTTGCACACCATGTTGATCAACCACTAATCTTAAATCTGCTTTCGCATGCATAGGTTTTCAGGAGCCTACAAATCCCAAATATGCCGATCTCGATGAGGTCTCCAAGCTTATCGGAAACTGTCACCTCGTGGGTTTCTTGAATCTCATTTCCTCTCACCATGAGTTTCCCAAAGTTTTGCTCAAAACCCATGGCTTATATGTAGCTACGAAAACTACGCATGAACGCGAACGCACTCCAACGAGATGTCATCTACAACAAATTCGCAGCCCTCCACCTCCCCACACTCGTCGACCATTTCCTCGAACCCCCCAGCCTCCCACCCACATTCCCACAAGACATGGTCGACGATTTCAAAGTCAACAACACCTACATCGAGATGATCGGCGCTATATCCCACACGCCCTACTTTGCCAAATACTTCCGATCCCAACTCCCTTCCGCCGAAGGCGGGAAACGCCTCCTGCGCGTCCTAGCTCAACGGCTCGTGGAGCTCGGTCCTTCCTGGGATCGTAAAATGCTGAACCCCCCCATGGGGAGAGAACCTGGATATTATGAAAGCGCCGCAGGCACCGCTATTCAGCTGCTCAGCACGCTCTTGGCCGCGTTTATCAAGGAGCCGAAGGAGTCCCCGATATTGCTGTCCAAGGAGACGAAGGTGGCTCTGCTGCCTTGGTTGAAGAAATGGGAGAAACGCTATCTTGGCAAGGAATTTCTGGGGATGGTTTGCAATCGGACCCGGAACCAACTTGAAGGGAATGCGGAAATGAAAAAGGATGCACAGGACGTTCGAAGGGCACTTAAGAATTGGATGGTATGTGGAAAGCCTGGCTGCGAATCAACCTCGAGCCTGAAGGCATGTGGGAGGTCAGTATTCTTATGTTCTTGTTGTCAATTTTCTCTTTCTCATGATTTTCCATTTCACTTTTATTCAACAGGTGTCAAACGGTCCGTTATGTTAGTGAAATTCCCCAAAAGGATTTGAAGTTCTCCTCTGATAACTCCCTTGATAGTGTTGTCCAGAACATCAGAAGGCTCACTGGGCCTTTCCCCGAGAACCCCATAAAATGTTTTGTTTCAAAGCAGAGTACTAAACCACTGAAACGCACTGCAGCTGGACGGATATGACCTATCTGACCGCGGAGGAAGCAATCCTGAATGTTATCTTGTACTATACCCCCTAAATGTTGTCACTGTTTTGCAAACCATTATCACCAATGGATATCTATCCCTCACCATTGCCCTCGGCGTCTGAGAAAAGTCCGCATCATGAAGTAGTATGATACTATAGACTGTGTAATTTACAAAGTGTACATCTGCACAAAATCAACCTTCAACCACCCAACCACAACAGCCGTTTAACTCCATACTCCATCTTTGCATACACACTCGTTATCCGTTGAGCCTCGGCAAGACTGAAAAAGAAAAGGGAAAAAAAAATTCCAAAATCAAAAAAAAGAAAAAAAGAAAGCACACACACCTAACCACATCCTCCTCCTTGATGAACGCCCCCTGTCCACCACCCACATCATCACACGCCTTCTGAATCCTCTCCACCACCAAATCCACCGCCTCGCGACACGTAGCAGCCCCAGTCATCTCATCCGACACGGCCGAATACGCCTCGCTCACCACGCTGGACGTCCTCCGCGCCCGCGCGGGATCCACAGGCAGAACCTTAAACGCAGCAAAAGAGCGCTGGTTATGGCCGGCGGTGCTGAACGACGTCCCAGTGAGGATGTTAGAAAGTAAGGGAAGCGTATGGCTCCGCGACTTTCCCGCCCGATTGAGGAATGTGGGCGTTGTGGGGCTTGTACCTCTTGCTGACGGGCCTTTGGATCGGGGAGACGAAGGTGATGCAGAAGGAAATGATGGGGATGTTGGTGATAGATCGAGACTATTCCTCACGGAGTAGCTCGTTACGCGCGATTCTTGATTTGAGCAGAGCCATGTCACTACGAAACCTGCGTTTTGTTCCGGGTCGCGGCTGGACTCTTCCAGCGGCGATAAAATGTAGGCGCCTAGTGAGAAATGGTTAGGCAAGGTTTACAAATATTCCAGAGAAGACCAACAGACCTTTGCTAATCCCAATAATATCACCAAGTGGGACGCGGGTATAAAGCTTCACCTTCTCTAGGGTATAATCGTAGCTCTATGAAGTCCCACAAATCAGGATCAAGTTAGTCGTGCGAACAAAATCAAGCTTACCACAATATAAAGAGCTTTCGCAGACTACAACGATCATCATTAAGCCTTCCAAGTGAAGGACACAACGCCCGAAAACTTACCAGCAACAAAACCTTTTCCTCAAACTTGATTCCTATCTTCACATTCATTTCTTCTGGCGCAAAAAGGGTCCAGCCCGAAAGCAGCCTCTCGCCCTCGGGCAACACTCTCGACACCGAAGTCGCTATCGCCTCTGCGCGGATCTTGGACAGCTGAATCAGGTCGCGCGGGTCGGTAGATTTCAGCTTGAGCAGAAACTCCGAGAAAACGGACACGGTCCGATTTCCAAGCATGAAGTCGATCACGGCTTGAGAGAACCAGTCGCTGAAGGTCGATGTATACATTCTAAGATGCGAAAGGAAGGCAAGAAGAGGTATATATGGTTGGTTTTGGAAGGCAGTTAAGAATTGGATAAACGGACCTAGCCAAGGAATTGACGCCGTCGTTGAGCAACCCACTCAAATCTCGTTTTCCGGTCCTATATAAATCATAAGAAAAGAAGCCTCTTAGACAGGATACTAGATATCGTACCTCGTGAAATCGCCCTAATGGAGGTCATCGAAGATCGGTAAACATTTTCGTACACAAGGATGATTAGATAAAGACCTTCAGCGCGGAGGTACCAGCACTAAGAGAGGGAGAAAAATCAGATCCCAGATAGTTTGGATGGATGGAATGAAACTCACTACGCACGACTAATGGCATCACCATTATTAGCCCATACTAAAAGAAGGAGAAATGTTTGGTGGTATACATAACCTTTCATTTCTGATTCTCACCGTCATTAAAAGCAAGGTCAGCATCCGTCCTGCCAGAGTTTGACGGGTTGAGCAGAGCCACAGCACCCCGCTGTTTGTTCAACACATATCTCGCAAACGCCGACTACAAAAAAAAATGATATCAGCTCGTATCACTTCCTGACGAGCCTTGATAATTATGCAACACACCTGAACGACATTGGTCCGATCCAGACAATCAATACAGTTCACTCTAAAAACACCCTTCTGCTGTGAGAATGAAACGTTGTCCGAGACCCAGAAGTAGCTAAATTAGATGAGCGAGGCATGTAATCAAAATCAGAAAAAGCGACCTACCCTTGAGCTTCGAACGTCCTCTCCATCGACTCGATAAGGCTCGCAATATTTTCATATCTTATCCAAGATCGTGAATCCCGGTGAAATAGTGGAAAAAAAATGACAGAAAGCTCACTTCATCCCTTTCGTCTCTGTATGGAAATCATACTCGCAGTACCTAAATCCCATGAGCAAACCATAGAACCTGGAGCAAGAGAAGCAAACATACGAAGCATCGTTCATATTAAGCTCCTGCATATACTCCCTATACGCCTGGGTAATGGCACCCTCCCTGCCAGCTCGCTCAGCAAGATTGATGATTGTCTGAAAAAAGCACATAGATCCATTAGAGCAATATAGAGGAATAGGGAAAAGGGGCGAGCATGAGGGCCATAAACCGGTATCGTTTTCTGGAAATGCTTCTTCAACACGTCGAGATTCTGAGCATGAGTCCGGTCCGATGCAAGCACTGGCGGAGGCTTCAGGCCATACCCATTTTGCGTCCAAAATAAGGGTACTGAAAATGGTGGTTAGTATCACTGAAGATACCACGTTTGTCAGACAAGGGGGAAAATCGAACTTGATCCCCTGATTTGCACGTATGCAAAGACGTTCTCTTTCTCTTCTCGCTAACCAGGAAAAAAGAAAGCAAAGTCATTAGCCTACAACAGAATGTATGTAGTACAATGCACTTAAGACTCACCTCAACCCGCATGATAGTCTCCGTCTCAACAAAGTTCGCCACATGCGCTGCATCGTCAATACCTCGCCGTTGATACCTGAGCCCAGGTCTATGCCTAGACCTTCGCGAAATAATAATATAATCAACCAAACTATCTTCATCTACCTCAACGGGATCGGACGGGATGTTGAACTGCGTGACCTGACAGTATCCTTGCATTATAGGAAGGATATACGAGTGCAGCTGTGCTTTCAAATGAGCGAGGTTCGGATACACGATAGCGGGATCCGTAGCATACCCCCGCGTCGATAAACGGCTTGGACATCCACTCGTTCCACCAGAATTGCTTGTCCACGCGCCGCCATAGCGGTAGCGTTTGATTAGGCTCTATTGAAGGGGACCATTTACTCTCGATCGGGCTGAGCGGCACAGTCGCCTTATTATCCGGGCTGGGAAGCGCACCGAGTCCAGCGAGTAGATCGTGCTGCTTCTGTGACTTGAGAACCTGTTCTTGCTTGTGCTGCAATGAGCGAGTTAAATCTATTTCCAATAGAAACCGAGTCAATGAAATGATCAAGCGAGGAGGGACGAAGGACTGTACCAAAATTATACGCAAAGTACATGTCACCCTTTGTGTACTCTCTGATACACTCGCGAACAACTTTCGTTTCCAGCTCAGAGTGTCGTTCCTCGGAAGTAGCGGGGGGAGGAGCAGTGGAGGCGAGTATACTCTCAATGACCTGAGCAGGTTCCTCTTTTCCTTCGCTCATCATATTCTCGAGCACATCCTCCTCTTCGTTCAATGACATAGGTTCAGGGACCACAGGAAACTCAGATTCCATAGAAATGGGAGAAGCTGGCGTTCTCTTCGACAGCCTACTCCAGAACGAAAGGCGTGAAGCAAGAGTTTTGAAAACAGGGGACGTAGGTGCTGAGGCTTCAGAACTTGGAGTGGAAATATCAGAAGCAGTTGATTGGGCAGAGGAAGGACGGCGGATGGAGTTTCCAATCCCAGCATTTGTGTTCAAATGAATCCCGCCTTCGACATCTGGATTTGATGAGAACTGGACACGAGGGTATTCCTTGCGATTGGAATCCGTTGGTTGAACCTTGGGTGGTTGATGCTCGTCCGACATGTCTAAACTGATATCGGTTGCTTCAGCGTTATGAGTGTTCAGCAACGAAGGGCGCGTAAGGGCGATGTTACGAGCTGCTAAAGTGTTCAACGCTATTCTGGCCTGCTCCTCCCTAAGAGGGATTTCGGTGACTCCCTTGACACAGTACACGGAATGCAAAGGGTCGAGTACTAGCCAGAAATATAGGATTACAAAGTATACACTGAAAAACAATAGCACTGACCATTTCCGATCTCTGTTCTCGAGGTGATGACCAGGAGGTGGGATGCTATTCAAAATGTCAGATGAGGTGTGCATGTATTTCTGCTGACAGGTGAACGCACAAGAAAAGAGTTCCAAAATTCCAACAATTCCATAAACCAGGACGCTTTCGTTCCAATCCAGTTGGTGGTTGGGATGACTCTCCATCTCCTCGATCATGATATTCTTGCCCCATGATAATTTAACATATCCCGACAAAGTTTCTCCAGGTCCGTGTGGGCGAATTAACAGTCCATCTTTTGTGGCAAGCAAAGCGAGATGTGTATAAGGGCGAGGATGTGGGACTGCTGGGACGATGTCTTTCGGTCCCAGCCCCAGAGTTGCTGGGGGCAGGTGGCCAGGTGAGCTGAGGTCGATGAGGTCTCGACGGTGTTTGTCCTGGACAACGATGGTATATTGAAGGGCTTTGAGGCCTTTTCAAAGAACTTTTTCATAGTCCAGGAGGGGGAGGAGAGAAACCCAAAGTGGCGGTCATTTATGTAGTCATCCACATGATCTCATCCAAATGGTTGCCTTTCAACTCCTCAGTGATCTTCATCTTGAAGTCGAGCGCGGCTCCACTCCTCCTTATATTTTTGATTTCCCCGTCGCAGCACCAAATCTCGCGTTATTGGGAGACATCGGCTGGACCAGAGATGACCGTCTCTTCGAATGGCTAGAACTCCAGCTTTCGCGATTTGAGCGTGTATTTTTCGTCATTGGAAACCATGAACCACGGTTGTTGACTTTGGTAAGCAGTTTTTGTCCTTTCTTCTCACTCTAATACCCTCTTTTTTGTCAGGAAGAAAATTTGACGCGTCTAGAGACTTTTGCCGCGCGTTTCTCACCTACAACTCGTGGCTCCGATGGCGAATTTATCCTCCTCCACAGAAGGCGTTATGATCTCAACTCGACTCTCTCTATTCTCGGCTGTACCCTCTGGTCCGCACTCAACCCTGACAACCTCGACGTCCTCTCCCGAACCCTGACTGATTTCAGGCGCATCGAAGCCTTCACCCCAACTTCTTACACTACCGCTCACCAAACCGACCTCGATTGGCTCACATCCACCATCCATGACATCCGCACAACGGAGCCCGAAAGACGCGTCGTCGTGTTCTCGCATCATGCGCCTACATTGAATGGTACCAGCGATCCTAAATTCTCAGGAGGGCCAACCAGCGGCGCGTTTGCGACCGAGTTAACGAGGACCTCTGTGTGGGCGAAACCAGTGGTCCTTTGGGCTTTTGGCCACACTCATTGGTGTTGTGATTTCAAGCGAGACGGTGTCAGGGTTGTGGCCAACCAACGAGGAACTGGAATTGGTGGCCAGATTGAAAGTTTTGATGCCAGTAAGGTCATTGTCATTGACCAAGATATTCGAGGTGTTCGAAGCAACACCTTCACCCGGAAGCTCAGGAAGCTCGTTGCTGGGTTGTATTAGCTCTTTCGATGTCACCATTGTATCTAACTGTCGAGAAGTACCATCAATGAATTCTTTGGCGACAAAATGGGGATTCAAAATAGGCGAGAATGAAAAAACAGTCACGGAATTTTCACCACATTCCGCTCACGTCTTTTATTTCGTTGACATTCGGAACAGCAAGGAAGTTAAATAAGGAACAGACATAGACTACTACGCGGTGGCCGAGGTGAAAGATGCGCGGAGCATCATGATATTGGGTTATGTAAGTCATGAGCGCTAAATTTATCGATTGACAACTCAATGACAACCAAATGACAACTGTCAAGTCCTGGAACAGCGATTTTTAACTCCCGGTCGAGGTGGGATCTACGAGCTCTCATATCATCGATTATCCCACCCCTTCAGGTAATCCATCATACAGCAAGCGCTGTAGACGGTCACTGTCGGAATTGGTTGATGACATTTGCACTGCAAGCTATTTGCGGCGAATCTCTCCCACTTCCTTGTCAACGCAGTCTTGTCTTTTTGCAATCTGGGAGACTGAGACTGCGACGGAGTTTTTCCGAACTATTGTGGATGCGTAACTCACGGTGTTCTTCGGAACTACTAGTGACAAAATGGATATGAAAACGATCGGCTCCGAGTCCTAAAAAGTCGATCTATGAACTATGGCTCGGCTCCGGGCTCGACACTTCTGTAGATCTCACCAAAGGCCATTTAATTATAGAACAATTCTGTGGCTGGATGCCAATAAGTACTTGCAACATGCTCTACTCTGGACTTTAGCGCTTGCCCCCGTCGCTTCTGCATCATGGCCAGCAGCACATTACTCTTGATTCTCGACGATACCTCAACGAACTTCACCTATGGTCCTCAGAATTGGACCGTGAATGCGCAGTCTCCTTGGTATGGGGGAACCTCGACATACCCCGAGTTTGCCAATGTGTCAACCTTCGGCTCGTTTGAGGTGGCCTTCGAAGGTACGTCGCGTCGCATTCTTTGATCCCTGTTAAATGACCTTACTAAGTTCAACTCTCGGATCCACAGGAACGTCGATCGCCTTTACTGGTAACACACCCGCTGCCACCTTTTCACAGTCAATCACCGTGAGCATTGACGGTGGCACCCCATACAACACATCGTACATGGACCCCATACCTCAGACGTACCTCCAATGGTATCAGTCCCCAACCTTGTCTGAGGGAAAGCACATCCTCGCGGTGGATGGCGTAGACGGAACGTCGATTGATTACGCTACGATCACCGTGGGCCAGAACACAGCATTGTCGGGAAAAAAGGTTATCGTGGATAACGATGACCCAACCATGCATTACTCTGGTAACTGGACAAGAAACACGGATGAATTCTTTCCAGGAGGTGTCCCAAAAGGTCGTCCTTTTCGAAATAGTACGCATCGAAGCACAACACCTGGAGATACAATCACTTTTCTATTTTCCGGTCAGTCTGATATTGAAGTCTTGGATGGTCTTCAGCATACTAAATCTTTATGTGTACCTCAGGCACGTCTGTAGCAGTCTATGGAATATTCTCATGGGGAGACCTCGGTACTCTCGCGGCAACATACACGATAGATGCTGAAACTCCCGTTGTTGGAACCTACCCTGTTACCACAAGCTCAGCAGAATATGTCGGCGGCGCTCTGGAGATTTCGAACTTTCAATTCCTTTCATTGGATAGTCTATCTGCCGCCGACCACAAACTCGTTATCAATGTTACTCAATGCCTGAATCATACTTTTATCTTCGACTATCTCATATACACGCCTTCATTTCCAGTCTCGCTTCCATGCCAAGCCTTGTTTATACCGCCCCAGCCTCCAGTCCGACAAGTTCATCCGGAACAGTCGCTCCACAATCAGCAGGCTCGAAGCGGACACCGGTAGGGGGAATTGTAGGCGGTGTTGTTGGAGGGCTGTTAGCACTTCTTTTCATAGCCTTTATAGTGATCTGGCTCCGAAGTCGGAGAAAGCGCACCGAGGAAAATCTAGCATCCCCCTTTGATCTATCGGAAGAGGCGAAACCGGCGGAGCCTGCAGCACCAGATGCCACAGACGTTACAGTTTCTCCCTTCCAAGACGACTCTTCCCGAGGCAGAACTGGCGGGCCATCTCCAGTGTCGTCGGCCGCAAATAAACCCGGCACGAGCGACGTTACCTCGTCGAGTGCGACAAACTTCGCGGGCGTTGCTTCGGGATCCCCACCTGCATATGAAGTGATCTCAGCTCAATAAATCCTCATTACCTGCAAAGTAAGTACGCTCATGTAGTACTGAAGCTGCTTGGAAAGTTGGCGCGACCTCAGTCTGCCTCATTTGTTTTCGCTCGGATGCTACTGTTTCCTGCTGCACCGTTTCAAGTTTTTGGAATCCCGCAGAGGAGCCCTGTCGAAAAGACCAGATATCATGTACTAGTACATAGCGAGAATTCTTTTGAATACCAGCAAGAACATCATCAAGCATCCACAAAACAACATACATGAAACGATCTTTTATTTGTAGTACTGTAAGACAGAAAGACCCAGGAAATAATGCGATACAAAGCGTGAGGCAAAGAAAAAAAAAACACAGCAAGATGTCAAGAAGGGGGAAGACGAAGGGTCGGGAAGAAAAGAAAAGCACGATGAATCTCCAACGAAAATTCATGAGAGACCAAAATGTCGATACAGACACTAATATAAATAGGGATAAAATGGAGATACAGCAGCGTAAGCAAGAGAAGAAGAAGATAAGGCAGAAGTAAAAAAAGAAAGAAAAATCACGGAAGAGTCCATCGTCATACACTCAGAAGTACATATTCTTGTATCGTACCCCTTTTCCTTTCGTACTTTTGAGGCCAAAAAAAAAAACAGATAAACAAACAAATGGGAATTCTACAGCTTTCATATCGTAACACATCGATCGAACGACGATCACACGCCTGGCGGACGGTTCTGTGGTTGCTGGAATCCATTCCCACTCAGTTTAGAGAAGAACGTGTCCCATTGTCCTATCAGGCGGGAATGGTTAGACCAAAACCAGAACAGAGGAAAGAAGCTCACCCCAATCAAACATTCCCCCAGGTATCCCCTCCAACAAACCATCCGCAGTCGCATATGCCTGGAGGTTCGCCATGGACCCGCCCTGCACCGCGTCAAGCGTGTTCATTACCTGCACGTTACTGGACCCAGCTGCAGATCGGTTCATCGCCGGATTCACGTTCATAAAATCGCTCCCGTCGCCACTACCACCACGTCCGCCTCCAGCGGTAAGAGGCGTGAAATTGACCAGAGGTGCAGGTTGCTGTTGTTGTTGCTGTTGTTGCTGCTGCTGCTGCTTTTGTTGCTGGGCATTCTCTGTGGGAGAGCGAACCGCAGATATCGGAGGCATAACAGCATTCCCATTCCCAGCACGATCATAATCCATTCCAGGGGGCAACCGAAAAAAAGGAGAGGGCGAAGACAAAAAATAGTTGCGAGCACGGTCACTAGAGTTCGAAGCGGAAAGAGAAACAGACGAAGCCTGAGCAGCCTCAGCCACCACCAGCGACGCCACCTCACCTTCCGAATCGTTCCCGCCTGTTCCCTGGTCCCCGTCCGCGGAGGACCCGCTACCGCTGATTATCACGCCGTCCGGCACGTCCTTGAATTCACCCGACTTCCCAGACGCGGCAACGAAGACCCCTCCTCCAGGCCTGGTAGGGTCTTTCTTGTAGTCTAACATGACGGGTTGCTTGACTCTGACACCGCCTGTGGGGTTCAATGCTGGGGCCTCCATCGGCATGTTGGGGTCCTGTGTTGCTTCGTAGAGCAAGGAGATGATTTCGGCAGTCTGAAATTATTAAAGGGAGGGTTAGCCAAGGTGATACCAAAGTGCATAAAAAGAGAAGAAAACCAGCCTTGCGTCTTGCCGACATGTGCTCAGCCGATATCGAGCCTTCCCATCTGCGTACGACGTCGCGGAGTTTGCGCAATGAAGCTTGGGCATGTTCATCCTTACGCCTGATACATGTGTGATACTACAAAATAACGAGATGGATCAACCTTTGAAACCCCAAGGAAAGGAAAGAGATAAATACCTGAACGAGAGCACAGGAGGTCGTCGCATACGCAATGAGCAACCACACATCATATGTACGCTCATGGGCATCCAGCCAATCAATCGACTCTTCGGTCATTTTGACGAGCGATGTCCAATTCTCCACCGTCAAGCCGAACTTGAGGTGGGCCGGACATGAATAACTGATGCGCATGAAGACACGCCAGAACATCATGCATACACATGAGTAGAGCAAGTGGAGGAGGCCTTTTTTTTAATAAAAAAAGAAAGCATGAGTTAATTACAGAATATTAACTTCCGATTTTCGCGACCGAAAAAGCTTACCGGCGGGTCGAGGCGAATCAGGTCCTCTGAATTTCAGGTGCTCAGGCAAACCTTCCTTCCACTGCTGCATATCAGCAAGCAGTTTGTACAGGACCTCATCCGTCATGAACGTAAGCCCAGAAGGACTGAAGAATGAGAAATTAAAGCTTCATCTCAGGTTCAAAACATAGGAAATAACAAACCTGTATATCGCCTTCTGCACACGGCCAAGAAGGATGCTTAAGCGCACGAGTTCATCCATGTATAGATCCGTAGCATCGCCAGAGGATGGCAAGCGCGAATCGCAGTCCTGGATATCGATCATGTGTGGATGTCCGTACGCGATACTCGTCCTAAGAAGAAAAAGATTAAACGAAGCATTTATTCCCGAGGTAAAAAGCTCACCAGCGATCACAAATCAGACAAGCGCCCCAAAGACGCCTCCGGAGTTCGATATTCTGCTTTACGGATTCCGCGCGATGCAGTCCTAAATCTTGCGCCTATACGTATACAGAGTGAGCATAAGGTAAAAATCCCAACAAAAGCAGGGTTTACCATTCTGATCGCCGTGCCCAAACGAACCCACAATGCCGACAGAGCATTAGGCACAAATTGCGAGTGACAATCGCCAGTCATACACAGAATGAGAAGCGCCTGCACATTCACGATACTTGGAGTGGAAAGAACGTCCTCGGCCTTGAGGATACTGTTCACTGTGTAGCGGATCGAGTCGAATATTTTCTGCGGTACCTCGCGTCGCGCAGCGGCTACGAGACACATGGAATAAACGAGAACCGGGGGCGGGTTCTGTGTCGCTAGAAACTCGGCCTCGGTGACGATAGGGAGAATAGGCGCGACATCGGCAAAGTAGGCGTTAAGGAGATTCTCGATGACGTCTCGTTCAATGTGCAGATCTAAGGGTTTCGGATGCACAAGCTGATCTTCATTTGATGGGGCAGGTTTCTGGACCTGGATGAGCCCATCCCCGGATTTGGACACCTCAAATGTGTGTTGGTACCGCTGGTCGTAGTTTTCGTAAACACGCGAGTTGATGGTGGCTTGAGAGTGCAATAGGTGGGCAGGAGAGGTAGGTCCTACGACGTCATGTAAGTCCGTACTAGGGAGAGGGGGATGGAATGCGAATTGTATGAGTATGACATACCGAAAACACCAATGTCGCGTTTGGCATGGGCATCGTGGTGAGATGAACCTCCCTTGGAAGTCTCTGGAGATGCTGCGGCCTTTTCCTTTTCCTTCTCTACTTCTTCCTCCATTTTCTTCTTCTTGAAACGCGTCTCCGTGATCGGAAGGAAGAAAGTACATTCGAAACCATATTGTTTGCAGTGTTGACAGAAGGGCGGGTCCTGCAAGATGGTTAACTTTATGTCTTTCCAAGATCAGAGTAATACCTCACCGAGTCTACAATGACATCACAACGAATTTTCCGGCTGCGGCACGAATCGCAGGCGCGTTGCTGGAGATAATCTTAGAACGTGCTCCAAATGCAGAATATATGAAAAAGAAATACGTACTGTCTTGGTTCGCTTCTTCAGATCAATGGCGGCTTGTGCAACCTGCTTGTGCGACATTGTTTGGCGGGGCGCATCGCTTCCTGAGGCACCAGTCTCATCGTCGGAGCCACGGTCAGCGCCTTTACCGCGTCCACTGGTGTGCTTGCGCTTGCGCTTCCCACCACTGGCCATTGAGGAAGAATCTGCCATGGGGGGCTCTGGAACGCCCTGACGAGGCGGGGGGTACATCATCATGGGCTGGTACTGGGGATATGGTGGCGGATACGCATGACCGTATGGGCTCATCGGGTAGGGATACTGGTGGGGATGACCAGACATAGGTGGAGGAGCTGGATTGATTTGCTGGCCATGCTGGGGGTGTTGAGGATACGGGCCGCCATTTACAGGATAAGAAGGATTCATAAGGTAGGGCGGGTGGGGGTAGGACTGAAAAATGGGGGCGCGTGGGGATGCGTAGGACGCTGGACGATAACATTAGTATTTCCACTACCAAAAAAATAGTAGACAGTACGCTGTAGAGGTTGCTGGTCGTTCTTCTGGGCGTCGGCGCGCTTCCTCTGCCGGGGTTTCTTTGCTTGCTGCTGGGTCGGCTTGGGTGAATGGGTGGTCGGAGTTGACGGCAGCGGCTGGGGCGGCACTGGCGGCTGGGAAGGATCTGCGGGAGGACTTTGACTAGTCATGTTTCCTCCGGTGTTATATCACTTTTTTTTCCAGTTCTGCTGTTTGCGTTTGCGTTGTCCCGCCGACGTGACCTGGCTCCTCTTCCGAACCGTAAATCTGCTTAGTCAAGTCAATCAATGTCTCGTTCGTTGCCCCCCAGTTTCTCCCCTCCAGGGTCATCGAGGGTCCATATGTATCCATACGACGCCCCGAGAGGATCAAAGGGGCATTTTAAGGACAGATGGGCACTCACCGTTCGTCACTAGCTGCAGCACGATGATCAAGATGCATGTTGCTGCCGCCTCTGCACTTTCAAGCGCCGCTTCAAATCTGACAATTCCCAGTCCCGCGAATATGTATCTCATGTCTCTCCGAACCCCGTTTGTTTCACAGGAGAAAGCTATTTACGTACCCTCCGCGGGTATCGTCCATCTTCGAATCAAATCCAGGCCAAAATACAGTACCTTGGTCGTCAGTTGGAATGCACGCCACAGGATAAACGCGGTCAGGATCGCATTCCGGACCAAACATTTCCTGCGAGTCCGGCGGTAAAACGTTTGCCCCAATCTCACATTCGCGCGCTTGTATTCCGTCGATCCACCAAATCTCCTCGACGGCGTTCTCAGATAAGAATCCAATTAGAATCTAAATAGGGAAATTATCACCGTGCACCTGGCGCTTATTATGGAAACCTATATGTTCCTAACATCTTCTTATCCCCTATTATGATTCTAGGATTCTAGTTATCTTCGCGCCAATAGTAACATGCTTGTCCAACAAACTAGCGATCGCGAAGTTCCCAACCCCCGACGAAAATCCGTTACAACCCCAAAATTTATACACATACCTACGTCCCTCACTAAGCCATCGAAAGAACCCCCACCTCTCCGTTCTCATAGGTCCCCCAATTACAAACACTCACACAACCTCATGACTGTGGAGCCCCAAGCTGATCAATCCATCAAACTGATGGTTTTAACTCGCATGCTCCTTTCAGCTTGTAACTGACAGTCATGGTTCGTGGCGTTTATAAGTACATCGCTCACTCAAGTCCGAGGTATGTACTATCCCTGATAATGAAAACTTAGAGCTATCGCTTTCGGCCTTTGGCCAATGGCATTTTTCTTTATTTAGGAATTCTTGGCTGGCAAATTGCAAGCCTCCATTCCTGACTCAATTGAAAAACATAATAATCACTACTGAAGGGCCTCGACCGCGTTGACTTGGATCATCATTTGATTGACAAACGATAGATAGATGAATTTAACTTGACATATATACATACTGTATGGACTTACTCCATCTCGAAATCCAAAACACTCGAAGACCAAACCTTAACACCACCCTTCAATTGAATCCATCTCCAGTTATCCCATCTCGTCCATTATCCCCGCGTTGCCTCAATTAATCCGAGGGGATGGAGAAGGCGCTGGGGTCGAGCTTAAGGGCCCAGAAATGTGGCGCCCACGCGACAGAACCGACATACAATGTAGATAAGGTAAAATGATAAATCATATCATTCGTCCCGAATAACATCGCTACAGTTTCACAAGGGTATGAACTATTGTGTTGGTATATAAACTAGTCGTAGTGCTATCTCCTCTTACGTATGTATACGATAGCGATAAAAAAACCCTCGACATAAGGAAAGAAACCGAAAGGGAAAAAAAATCATTAACGACGGTCAAGAAATTCCACTATGCAGCCACAACGATAAAATAGATAGAACGGAGAACGAGACCAGGACGACAAGATGAGTTACGGTGCCTGTCTGTCATGAATTGGGCTGGGCGCCTATTGACAGCATCGCAAGTGTCATCACATACCACACTGCCGCAGTAAAATGGATCGCATCTGTCAATCGACCCTTTTCCTCATGCAAGCAGTCACATCCGAATGCAATCGCCATCGACGTAAATCCCAGCAACCTCACCCCTGCCAATCCCAAGCCCCCGCCCATCGACCCAACCCACACGCAACATATCCCAACATCCGCCTCACCTATCGATCCCTATCCTGATCTTCCCAATCCCCATCTCGTCCTCCATGTCCATTGACTCCCTCACCTTCACCTTCGCCTTCATCCCCGCCCTCCCTCCCCAACCCATGCGCCGTCTCCCCCAAAAGCCCCGGGTTCACTTCCCGTTTATCCTCCGTCACTACGCCCGATGCATCAAGCCACGAATACCCCTGCGGCCGACACAGCACCGCCAGCAGGTTCCGCCGTCAGTTTCCATGCGAAAAGGGGTTGGGCGGGGGTGGGCCTGGTATAAGTGTTTTGTGGGCTTGGTTTCGGATCTACAAACAAACGAAGTGTGATAAGTTCAGGGAGAACTAGGATTTTTGGCTTCGCGAGGGAAAATAGAACAGAATATGTTTGGTTCGGGGATCCGGGAAGGAAAAATATCCACGCGGTCATTTAAACTTGATCCATAGCCAACATCCTGACAGATAAGTGGCGATGACAGATCGGAGGAAGAAGAAGAAGTACAAAAAAACCAGGCGACAAACGGGATGGGACTAAAAAAAGGGCGAGAACTCAGACTCACTTGTTCGATGGTGGTTATATTAAGGAGTAATAACTGTTAACGCAAAATCGGGGATAGTCGTCAGTAGATGTCTCCATATACGGGTAAATCATAAAATATAATGGTAAAGCATGAAGTCGCCGCAGTTCTTATACCCATACGGACACAAGAACAGAAAGATAATAAAAAAAGGCTCATAAAGGTGGCGACGAATCAGTGAACAAGGCACAGAATGCGCAAGCCAAAAATAGCACAAAAGCGGGGGTGTATGTATGTGTAAGAAAAGCACTCACCCGCATATGATACGACATCAACGCAGCCACCGGCCAAATGACGCAGATGGACATGCAGAATGCTACCGCGCTCCCTGCGCCCTTGCGCAGCGCGTGTCGGAAGTCGATTCCCTCCCGTCGCGTGAGGAGGTACAAGTGCAGAGCAGAGGTACAGATTATAAGAATGAGAGTCGTTGTCTGCGCAATCAAAAAGACAGAAAAAAAGGGGATAAAAGATGTATCAGCATCGGACCAGAGAGATCAAAATATCGTACCCAGGAATGGGACTCGGGGTTCGAAACATGATGCAAGGAGATTAGGCACTTACAGCTGAGAGGAGAAGAACAAAAAATGTGGTATAATTCCTCCGTCCAACGCAGTTGTTGACCCACTGGCAATGGTGATCGCATCCGTCCACACAGTTATCACACTACACATGAATGAATTAGCATCGACAGCTCGCCAGAAAGGAAATTCCGAATATCTCGGAATGGATAAACACCTACCATCTTACAATGGCTTGACCGAGGAGGACGATAAGTTTTGCACGTAGGACAATATTTTACACGAACACTGATGACAATTCCGTCAATGAGCTGTCCAATGCGCAAAATGAAGCGAGATACTCACATATCTGTTCGGACTTTGAGGTCGCGAGGCATAGGTGCGCGGTTGCCCCCGTCAGACGGGGAGGTCGCTGGGTATGGAGGATCTGGGTCTAGATTTCGGGGCAAAATCCCAGGATCTATTGTAGCCTTCACAAAATATCTCGTTCCAACCATCACCACAAAGAGAAAACGTAGATAGACTCACAGTAGCAAGCATCGTCGAAATCGTTAAAAGCGCTAGGTAGGCGCCCACCGCGGCCACTGCAGGGCTCTCATTGTGCCACCACCATACCGCTGTCGTGCCGAACCATACACCAGCAATTGAAATAACAACTCCGAAAGACGCAACAAATGCCCAAGGAGTATCGCCGCCTGTTAGTAGCCTTCCGCCAAATAAAAATCTATTTCTTGAAGGATATTGTTGATACCGTCGGACAGGCTTGCCAGTCTTAGGATCAATGACAGGTACAACAGAAAGAGGTGGGCGGCGGTTCGGAGGGGTAGGAACGAAAGACGGATCGGGGGATGGCGACGGCGCGGAGAGGAGTGCAGAGTTCCGAGGGGTAGGCACGTCGAGCGATCGACCATTCGAAATTTTATAATTCGTAGGCGAATACCCGTTTTCTTCGTCGCTTATCTTGCTTTCGAAGGTTGCACGGCCTTCTGCGGAGGTAGGTTGTGGTGTTCGTATGCTAGTGGATTTTCGCATCGAGTCAAAGCTGATCCCGCGACTGATGCTAAGAACACGATCGAGGCTGCTCCGGACGAGACGTGTCGCCGGGGTGGAATTGGATGCGTTTATTGAAGGTCTTGGCTGTGCGGTATTTGGACCCGGTAATAGAGGTTCGCGACTCTGTTTCATCCGTTTGAGGCTCATGAACTGCTGCTCCTGTTCACTCTCATTCCCTCCTGCGATGCTCTCTGCAATGTGGTGGTCGTCGGAGTCATAATGCGAGGCTATAGGAGCGAGCTGGAACTGGTCTTCTTGAGGTGCATTAAGAGATGACGGGGAACTAGGACGCGAGTATTGGGGTTGATATGAGGGTCTTGAAGGCCGAAAAAAAGCGGCTGCGGGTTGGATACCTCCAGCGTGGGTTGAGCTTGTATAAATGTGTGGGGTGGGTTGGGGAATTGAAAAACTGGCGAGTATGGGTGAGTTTGGAGACTGGTATGTTTCAGAAGCACGACCAGCACCGAACCCACGAGGACTGCTGGGCCCAGCGTTGTTCGTGCTTGAGTTGCCTACAGGCGCACGCTGTGTGACTGGTGCATTAAGGCCGCTTGGAAGAGGAAGTTGATTAGAGCCCAACGAGTTCCTTTTGATATTTGCGGTAATGGACTGCTGGACAGAAGGGGAAAAGGATAAGGAATGTGGTGGTGGTGTCGACATGAATGCGAACAGGAAACAAAGCTGTGGAACCTGGTGTTCTCACAGAAAAGAGAAACCTCTCTTTGACCTTGAAAAAGTCAAAAAGGTGGGCATTGGAACTGGAATCTCGGCGCTTCCAAATTCTCTTGGGAGTGCACGTGACCTTATAACGGAAATAGCAAGTTAATCCCACGTTTTAGATTAGATATGACGATATACCGGTCGATCCATCTGGTTCAACGACGACCATGCAGGCCACAGGAGATCCCAACGCCGTCTTCCCATCCTCCCAAATAAACACCGCAATTCTTCTCGCAACTCTCCCAAATCTCTCAACCCCCCACTTCTTAGCACCCGTCATAGCGAGCGCCACAACCAGCACCCGCAAGCGCCTCATTATCGTCCTCTTTTCGCGGCATTTTAACGTGCATTATCCACGAAAGTTCAAGAAAACACAAATTACACTCACATTCCCCGAGAATCAGGCTCTTTCGCATACCAAGAGCTGGGATGCCGTCCAGCGGATCCTTACCTTCACATATGTTCAAGCAACCAAGATTGCTCACGAGATGAACAAGGTTCTAATGGACATCGATGTCCTCGTAACCGGTCTCAACGAAGACCTCAACGAGCATCTCGGAACAGGGGTGGACATATGCTTTCGTGTGAGCGGAGGTATGTAGTTGCCCCACCACCACTTCACATTTCCTGCTGACCCCTATTCTCCGGCTCAGATGCAATAGCCGTGCCATTACCAGAATCTATAACTTCTCTGAGACAATCATATCTCCCCCCGGGTGACCGTGATCCCGAATCCAAATTCATGACGGCACCAGGTACTCCTTCACCTTCCGAATCACCCCTCCCATCTGTGTACCCTGTGTCAGTGCTTGGCGGCACATTTGATCACCTTCATGCGGGGCACAAGATTCTATTGTCCATGGCCGCGTATATTACGAGTAGAAAACTAATTGTCGGCATAACCGGTGCGTTTCCATGACCCCAACACCAAACGAGACCTAACATGCTCTTCAGACGACGTTCTCCTTAAAAATAAGTCCAATCAACATGTCCTCGAGAACCTCTCGCTGCGGACAGAAAGGGTCAGAAACTTTCTGACCCTAATCAAACCAGAGATACACCCCGACATCGTTCCTATACGCGACATCTATGGACCCACTGCATGGGACCCTGATATCCAAGCCCTGGTCGTCAGTAAAGAAACGCTAAGTGGTGCGGAAGCCAGTAAGTCCAAGTTGAATCATAAATAACTGATAAACACCGTAATGACCGCCATTCCCCTCTAGTTGCGAAATATCGCGAAGAACACAACCTCCCCGCACTGCAGACGTTCCTCATTGACGTCATCTCATCAACAGCTTCCAGCCTCGATCACGAAGATGCCGAATGGCTCAAAAAACATAAATTGAGCAGCACATATATTCGTCAATGGATTGTAGACCACAATAAAGAAGAAGAAGAAGAGGCTGAAGAGGAGAATCTTACCTCATAGCTTTGACTTTGGGTGGTTGTAGTTGGCAAGGTTTATTTGCCGTTGTACGTTTTTTTAATTCATATCATAATGGAATTGTATGAATATCTCATCTCATCGATGTCGTCCTTACGCGAGGCGGTCGAAAATCGCCCATACAACACCCAACCGTGTTCTCGTAACTGGAGGGGCTTGTTCATCAAATCAGTTTCTTCCTGCCACATAAACGGAAACCCACCCGAATTTTCAGGAAGCCCATGCTCTTCGATATGAAATGTATATGGCCATGAAGTTCCTTGCCCCTGTTTGTGTTTCCTCCAAGCTAATTACAGAATTACGTTATCGGCACTGGCCCATCTTGAAGTCAGCATTCGTGCATTCCTTTCATTCAACCACCAACCGTCGCAGCGAATAAAAGTAATTGTACGCTTTTCCTTTTCATATAATCAATTCCCCAAGAATTTCCGTCCCGAACATTTCGTGGTCTTGTAAACCATTTGCTTGCTAACTATTCTTAGGAACGACTCGGACGATACTCACTTGCGTGGATCCAAAGAGCATCCTAGAGTCAAATTGCCAGTCCTCACGGCGCCGTCGGCGTCCTCGTCCGAGCTGGAATTGGGCCGAGAAACTTTACCCCAGACCACCTCTTTTCAACAACAACCCAAGTCTCGGCCCCATCTCCCCAGGCTACGTTCTCGGATTCGCCTATCCACACAGGATGTTGATGAAGTGGGCAGACGAGCATAACGTCAGCCCCGATAAGCAGGTGGTTCAGAGGCGCCTGGATACCTGGCGAGCCATTGCAAAAGAGATTGCTCGTGAATGCCGCAAGATGGCGCTCGTCGTCGCCCCAACTGGAGACGTCAGCTTGCGTTGTGATCGCCACCAACGAGAATCCTGAGCAGCTGCAAAGAGCTCAGGATCTTGAACTGATTAGCCTAGTTCAGGATGTTTTGCATTCGCCATTACCTCCAAAATGGTATAGGATCGCGCGCTCTTGGTAGGTTTAGCTTTACGTTTTCTGTGCATGTTTTCCTTACGATATTTTTTCTCAGATTCCAGTTACGGTTTTTGTCCTACTCTCGTGGCTCTTGTTGTATTTGTTTAATGAACTTCTCGAAACCCGGAATATATTGTTCGTGTTGCATTATGTATCATTGCTGATTATCATCTCCTGTGGCATGCTCGACTTGCTGGGGTGCACGCATCAGGACACTGCCTTCGTATTTTGTACTTGTGGGATTGCATGAAGAACAGCCAGCATATTCCTGGCAGTACAAGCGAACACGAGCAACTGATCTAGCCGGTGAGTAAGGAGATAAAGGGAGACAAAGGAGTATTCGTGGAACCGACGTGACCTAAGGAAATACTACAGAGTATCTCGCACGAAACCCAAAGTGCCCAATGATGAGGCTATCAATTCCAGCACTCTTTCACTCTCCTTCTCCTGGACTGCTGATAACCTCTCCAAATCCCGACGCATTTCCGGGTTCGCAATCAAAACATCGCCATGCATCTTGATAAAAACATTTTGCATAGCCTGAACGGCTTCAAAGTCGCGATGTGAGAGGAGCCGTTGCCTCAGGGCGTTCATGAACAATGATATGTTGGCAAGCGTGACAAGGGACCTCAGCTCGAGGTCCAGAGCCGCTGGAGACAGCATTTTTGCATAGTTGAAAAAAGATTCATCTGGAGAAATGAGAAGTCAGAACGAAACGATCAGGGCGTGAACTTGGAATTCCCTCACAATCTCCGTCCAATGCTTCTGCAGCCAGCGTTTGGCAAAAGACACTCTCACTGCCCAGTGAGGCTTTTTCTAGGCGTCGTGTGGGCTTCTTGGCATCTTTTGCTGTATCCTTTGCTTCTAGCGCGAATCGAGTTTCGACGCCTGGCAGTGTGGGAAGGAAGAAAGGTGCTTGTTCAGGAGCTTTTGGTGGCTCTTTTGGTTTATTCCGTTGCTAGAAATGGACCAATCGTCAGTGGAATGCGGAAGAAAGAAGATAGTCATGGGCGTACCTGAATAACCTCAAGATTGAGTAAAGTTTGCCATCGAGAGCGGGGCAGGAGGGTAAGAGTGATTAGATCTCCATCTAGTTGCGGTGGTGTTGAGAACACGTCCACAGACTTGTCAGACACTTGCAACGCGGTGAGCGATTCGAGAGCTGAGGCTTGTATTAGTTAAGGATAGGATCTGTTGGTGCGAAAGCAAATACCTTCGTCTTCATCCACTCCCTGCATCGACGGTAGGGACACGTCAAAGACTTCATTCTCGCTCACACTTTGGAAAGATACATCTGCATATTGATCTCGGTTGGCCCTTTAAATTAGGTTTTTAGTTAATTAAATTCCATCATGGAGCTAGAAATACAAACCATAAGAATATGCCCACACTGTCGACGTGCGCTGTTGCCAGGAAATCATTTGTTGGCGAAAATGAGATGCTGGTAGCGACACTCGAGGTCCGGAACGCGTCAATCAGTCGGCCTGTGGGGATATCGAACGTCCGAATTACTGAATCGAGAGAAGATGCAACAAGCCATCGCGAGTCGGGCGAAAAGGTCTGCATTCAAATTCCAAAATATGAGCACTAGAATAACCTGTCATTGCTTCATTACTTACGATGTCGAGCACTCGCCCATGGAATCCCGTTAACTCTCTGACAATCCGCCGTGTCTCAATATCGATGATGCGGATGACCATATCATCGGAGACGACGGCCAGTAGTCCATTGTCCCGGTGTAGCGAGATAGAGACTGCCGTAGATGGAAGCACTAGCGTATGCTCCAATTTAGTTGTTTGGAAATCGAAGAACTAGATCAGGATGCAACATGTTAACTTAGAATAACCAAAGATATGAAGAGGACGAACATTAATAGTTCCATCTAGCGTACTGGCGATAACGACCTTATTTAAGGAGTCAGTCGCCAGCCCCGTTATCGTCCTCTCACTTCGGTTTGCTGCCCCAGAGTAGAAACGTGCTGAGACCTCTGGAGGACAAGGTCCGATTGTATATGACTTCCGCCTGATGCCCGATTGCATATTCCACATATGAATTTGCCCCGCTGACGAACCACCAAGACCGAAATTACCACAGGCAGTTACGCAAACACTCTGGCAGATATATTAATAAGGTTCAGGATTTTCATGTGGAAAGAATTCACTTTTGCTGCACCCGCCGCCTTTCTTGCCTTGCCTTTGCCTTTGGGGTCTTCCATGAAACCAAAATTGTGTTTTCCTAGTCGCTTTCCGAGCATTGTCCATGTGCGCGCGAAAGTTTCGTCGGTGTGAGCGGTAATGATATCATCCCAATCTTTCGACCGGGCCGAAGAGTAGGATATTGAGGTGATTGGGGGAAATTTGAGAGAAGCCAAAGGAATCGACAATGAAGTAGCCTTCTTTAAAAGGGATCCTGAAGAAAGAAAAATCGATGCCTATTGGGAGATATCATGATCAACTTCACGTACCTTGTGATAATTCAAATGATCTTGAATCTCGTACAACGGAGGTACAACGCAGACTGCGGTCCCTTGAAGCGGTAAGCAATTGCTTTCCATCGTTTGCATAATATCGGATAAGATGCGGGGGATTACGATGGCCTGAACGGAATTTCAGGAGTCTCGGAGGGGATGTTGGAGAGTCGAAAAGCCATTGCTTTCGCGGAGAGTAAGCGCGTGTTCTCCAACAAGAACTGGCCATCTCACCTTTACGCTGTTATCTTCGCTGGAGGTGATGAGAATGGGTTGTCCGGGAACCCATTCGACTGACGAAATTGCTGCATCGTGTGCACCACGTATCATGTGGAGAAGACGTCCGCCTTCATTCAAATCCCACAAAGCAATATGTCCGGCAGAAGAGGCAGAGGCAAGTACTGGATGTCCATCTGTTAGGAAAGGGTTTGAGCATACCCGGGAAAAAAGAGATACGAATGAAACAGACCGCTTCGAAATCCAAGTGCTCTGATACCTCCTCCTTCCATGAACATCCGCATGAGCCTTTCATCTGCACGGATATCATAGACGGATATTTCGCCAGAGGTGAAGCCAACGCCAACAACATCAATTGCAGGAGATTGAACAAGGGCTGTTACCGCATGTCCATGGACATTGGAGCTTGTGGCTACCAAGTTTGGCGATGTCAATAATCGGGCAGCAGTGAATTGATGAATACATGAGCTGTGGCATTTTTTATGAGCTTTGAAGATGAGTTAATTGAAAAATACAAACGCAGTGCGGGTGTTCCATAGTTGCATGCTGCCCTGACTACTCGCAACCACGACTTTGTTCAGGTACGTTGCAGGATGGAGGATCGAAGTTGCTGAAAAATTGGGATCGAATGATATCGTTGTCTCCAATACTATAACAAAACATTGAATTTAAACCAAAGAGTTACCTGCAGAAAAGTGAAATACGTACCTCCGTCCTGGGTGTTCCAAATAAGCATGCGATCCCCCAGCTCAGTTAGCGCAAGTAACTGGGAGCCAAATATTGTGATGAAGGAGAGATTCGATCCGAGGGGATTTGTTACTCGATGAACCTAACCGACTGTAAAATTCAATCTCTAGATCAAAGAATGACGACGTACCTCTTTGCCGCGTACATACTTAATGGCGTAAATGCTTGAGGCTACCCATACCGCATTTCCATCCATAACCATACTAGAAATGTGTTCTGGCGCGTCTGGTCCTAAATGGTACAGCTTGATATCAGGTGAGGGATATCTAGGATACCTAGGTGACATACATACCAACAAAAAGCAAGGTCATTTTTTCTCCTTCCCAGAGTGCCCATGACTTCCCGAGGCAGGTTAAAAGATGAATCTTGGGACCATCCGTGGCACCTTTGTGGGATCGAGTCTGTAGTACGATGGGTATATGGTTTGTGACCAATCCAAGAGCTCTGAATGGAACGAATAAACGTGGTTCCCTGCTTGCAGAAGACCTGGTAGATGCCTCTTGTCGAAGTTTCTTTCTCGGAGGTGGTGAATTGTCCCGGACAACGGAAAGCGAAACAACCATGTAGTAGTCGAGACTCGAGTTGCAGGGATTTTGAAGGAACTTAGATAAAATTCTCATTGCTCAAACGCTTGAAGAATCCAAAATTTCGATCATCCACGTGACCGGTAAGTAAAACCGGACCGATTGTGCCGTGGGTTGAAGCTAAATAAGCCACTCATGGCATGGCGGTTTACCGTTGGTTCACAGGCTCCTCCATCCGTCGTTTCGGGGGAATAAGTAATACAGAGGAATCGAAATCGAAAGGACTTGTTAGAATTCATTGACATCCTGATTTTATAATGCGATCATTTACTTTTGAACTCCGTAACTTTATGTTTTCTTCTGCGTACGTATATACATTTCAAGCCCGAATACCTGGTGAAAATGGGGGTAGTGGTCTAAAGTTCAATGAGTCTTTCTTCCAGCCTGAAAGACGTGGGGTTTCAGTCGCTGCTTTCTCCTTACAGCTTAACCTAGCATACCGTGCAACATAAAAGGATGAGGGAAAAAAGGATCCTCGCTATGACGAGTCCCGTCCCTCCTTTAACCCATGGTCATAAATGGAATGGTTACCAGTCTATCACCTACAAATACAGTCGGTCGTCATGGGCAGGATCTGGATCGTATATAATCTTTGCTGCACTCCGTCGTTCGGCACCCTGGGAACACTAAGTCAAAATGACCAATAAAACCAAGAGGGGAGACTCACATTTTCTTCCAGGCAACCATAGCCTTCAGCTCTATGAGGCCGAACAGCAGGACAACATCGTAGTCGAAGTAGTAAATTCCTTTCCTAAAAAACCTTCTTGACGATGGGAGTTGAGAAAAGTCGAATTCAATTCTGCACAACTCTGTGTAATTTTCTGCACTTCCCATTGAGTCATTGAGTCGCATTTCGTTTACTAGTTTTTAAACCAAAGTCTTACGCGTATCAATGTCTTTCCACTTTGGCCGAATGACAGCGCCGTGGTAGCACCACACGGGGATAGAAGTCCCTTTGGGCAGTTTTTCCGACTTGGATTCACGCCAATAGGACCTTCTGAATTCCTTGCTCTCCGAAATTTGGGTGCTCTGAAGAGCCACATTGAGCATGATTTAGTGAAGGAAAACAAACAAACCTTCGGCAGGATGACAGAGAAGAAATCCTTGAGACGCATCTGCCCGGATATAGAAACACATCTTTGTTCAAGTTGGTTGTCCGGATGAGCGCGATCGAAGAGAGGGGTAGAGAAAATCCCATAATCAAACTTAGACACTCGGGTACACACAAAATGGTGACGATAGAACGATAGCGCGCCATCAGATACCGTCCTATTCCTGAATAGAAAGGTACGACGAGATGAATTTCAAGGTATGGAAGTCCGAACGCATGGTAAACAGGCCGAATGGTATCCAGGCCGTGGGGGAGCAATTTGTCGCGGACTTGATTGAATAACCAGTCGTTAGTAGCGAACCCACCGACGAGAACGACATGCTAGAATGCAAAATTGAACAAAGAGTAGCAAAAAGAAAAAGTGATGAACCGAAATGGGTCTATGGGGGAACCTTGCTTTGGTCTAACACAGTCTTGACGATACAATCAACCGAAGGCTCGAAGAATGTGGCCACATCCGACCCCAAGAGTTTGAGTCGGCCGAATCGGATATTGCAACTTGAGTCGTTATCCCTTTCACTGCCAAATTTGATAAATTGAGGCTGGTCAGAATTTCGAAACCTAAGTTTTGTGGCCTTGTCAAAGCGGTCGACAATGCTGTTCAGGTCCATCAAAAAAGGAGAATCCTGGAGGTAATCTAAACAGCATTGAGCGTTGTGAAATGTCTGGGAGAATCCAGGACAGACTCTCTAAGAATAGTCGGGCATACACCGTCACGAAGACCGTTCCATGAAAAAGGCCTGCGCGTAATGATGGTTTGTTTAAAATAAAATAAAAGTGAGCGGATCAAAGTGCATCTTACATTGCGGCGCTGCCACTTCCTCGAATTTAGTCGCTTCCCCGAGGTTTTTGCAATATGAATTGATATCGATGGTACCTCCTCCAGCATCGACAATGACCATTCCCTCTCCGTTTTCCACCACGCCCAAAGGGAGACCTTTCTGAATAGCAAAATGAAGACTGGCCTCACCTTCTGTCACGAATAAAAGACGAGCATGACCGGCAGTAGTATCGGGGATCAGCTTGGCCAAGACTGCACGAGTGGTCAACATTGGCGATGATGACAGTGAGACAAGCGCCGTCTTACATTTCGAACTCTCAAATCACTTTTTAAATTTGAAATTCCGCCGAAACCCTCCGAACGATATTGTGGCAGCAGGCAAGAACCTCTCAGAGGCTGCGAAAATACGTTGACGGTGAAATGAAAATACTTTCGTTGCAGGTGGCTACTCAGCTCAACGGTGTCAAAGTTGGATATTCTAGGAAGCCACAACAAATGAGAAATAATGCAAAATGAATGATGAAAATTATAAAGCATTTACAATCGGTCGAGATGGTCCTGTCGATGAGATAAAGGACCCCATTCAGGCAACTGGGTGTCCCGATGGCAAGGTATCATTTTGACTTACTCTCCCAAGATTTCCCCGCCCCCCCCCCCCCTTCGCGCAGGCTGTGTAGAGCCGCTGGCGTGGTCGGACATGGACTGTTGGTAAACGCCGGTGTTATTGAGAGATTGAGGGTATGGGTGGACTAAGAATATCGGTTTGTGCGAAGCCATTGAAAATGTTGTTTTATGATCGCCAGAGGACGTCAGCCTCATCGCAGGCTAGCCTACGGCAGGCGGGACCGCCATGAGCTTTGAATTTAGTCAACGAAGTACAATTTGGAATTTGACGAGTACGCCACCCTCCCAGATCCTCTTAGCTCCGAAGCAAGCGCAAGCTATTTACATCGCTGAAGGATCAGGACCAGCCAGTAACTCAGAAAGAGCTCGACATTCAAGTTGCCTGTGGAAAAAAGGAATTGAATCCAGAAGCCTGGTTCAATAATAACCTTGAAGCAGCATTTACGAGAAGGTTCGCCAGGCTTTTGAAAAAGCAAGCAGAAGCTCCCGTGGTACGTTGAGGAAACCGAGTCTGCATTTTAGGGCCGTCAGATAGTCCAGGGCTTGTTGGGCCATCGTAATCGGCGTCGCTTTGGTTTGCGTTAAATGCTCCTGGTGATGAACCATGATAGTGGAAAATGAAAGCCATCGTCAAGTAATATTTTAAAGTAACAACTTTGAGTCTTGACATTAGGGTCCGCGCGGGCTTCTCCACGTGACATTTTCGACGCGTCAACAAATCCCGAATTTGTCAGAGAATTTGTGAACACAACTTTATGATTGTGAATTGTGAAATTTGGGATTCAATTTTCCTTCTGTGACCTGTACCATTGGGTCGAAACCCCAACGACAACGTCTACAATAACAAGCCGCAACAAGGTTTTGGGATCGTTCCAACTCAAAAAGCGACAATGGAAACTCCTCGCGTAACACCAGAGATCCTCCCACTATCCGCTACGTTTACTCCCAAAACATTGGCTATTGCTTCCTTGGGTGTCGCGGTCCTTCTTCTGGCATGTACGAAATTTGCACAACTTTTCTTCGACTTGGGCTCATCTATATTTAGTGATACTGTTGTTTAGCCGGAAAAGGTCCAAGTCTCGAGGGAACAGCTTGCTTCTTGTTGGCCCCTCGGATGCTGGCAAAACGAGCATACTCTCGCAGGTGGGTCCCCCCTGTCCTGTGTCTTATTTTGGGCATTCTAACATATCCACCAGCTCGCGTACCATCAAAACATACCAACGCAAACGTCTATGCAAATAAATTCTTCCGTCGTTTCTATTTCTCCCAAGAAGTCAATACGAGTTGTGGATATCCCTGGCCATCCAAGGCTCCGAAATCAAATCCTGGAGCACCTCGCGGAGGCAAAGGTCGTCGGGTTCGTCGTTGACGCGAGCACAGTCTCTCGTAATGGACCCGCAGTTGCAGAGTACGTCCTTTCTTCGAACTGAATAGAGCTAAAACCTCACATGCACCCAGACATCTCCATCTTGTTTTGCACGCGCTTACTTCTCTACCTCCGTCACAATATCAGCCTTCGCTGCTGATCATTGCTCACAAATCCGACTTATTCAAGGCGACGTCATCAACGCAAAGTAATGCAAGCGCGCTAGCTATTAATCGCGTCAAGTCGATTCTTGAACGAGAGCTGGAAAAGAGACGAGTTTCTCAAAGTGGCGGGATCAACATTGAGGGGCTAGGCGAGGAAGGGGAGCGTTCAGATATGGGAGGGCTTGAGTGTGGAGAAAAAGAAGGCTCTTCCTTCAAATTTGATGAATGGGAAGGGGGAGAGATCTCCTTCTTGGGCACTTCTATTGCACCCACCTCATCTGGTTCTGACGAAAAGGGTCCGTCGGACACCGGACTCGATTCCATACTGTCGTGGCTGGAACAAAACATGTAAAGTTGAGTATGATGGTAACAATCTAACCCGCCATCGGTCTTTCCCTGTCTACAAGTTCCAGTTCTGATAACTAGAGAATATGTTTTCTATCGTTTTCAGAGTTATCTGGGAAGGCGTTCAGATAGTATGGACAACAGCAGGCACTGGGAAGTATGTACTGTCATTGCTTCCACGGACCGCCATTTCCGGCACCCCGATCAATGAACCATTGAACATTCGCGTTTTCAACCACATAACATTTACCATACATCTCTCTCCAGCTTCTCTTGGAGTCTGGCTGTGAATGGGCACATCACTCTCTCTACTGATCCACATCAATCGATTCCGTTCTCTTAGGGGGCACGATGTCTCCATCGGGGACAGTGATTTACATAGGCTCGCAGGAGTTAGCGAAGGTATAGTAAACTCTCATGTTTATCGGAGCGAGTGGGCTTATAAACATTCCCAATGCTTGAGATATCTTCCTTGCTCCCTTCTAACAAAAAGCGATCTATGATTGTGCACTCCTTGATCAGCTCGCTCGGTCTCATGTCATCGAACCCTTCTCAGAAGAGGCGCCTCGCGGTGGTGACTCCAAGAAAAGCAAGCTATAAAGATCTTTCTGTGTATCACACACGAGACTATCTCGACGCCATTCTGTATTCTGGCAACCCTGGCAAAACAGAGGGTGAAGCTGAACCCAACGCCGAGTTTGGTTTGGAAGATGTAAAATATTATTTCATGCCATTACTCTCTTTTTGAAAGGTTTATATAGGATTGCCCGTATTTCCTGGGACTCTCAGAGTATGTTCAGATGGTAGCGGGGGCTACCCTCACAGCTGTCTCTGCGTTGCAGCAGAACTTGTCCGAGATCGCTATCTGTTGGGATGGCGGAAGGTAGACGAACACATCCCACCAATTGAATACCTCTAACGATATATTTATAGGCACCATGCTCGGAAATCGCAAGCGTCCGGGTTTTGCTATGTTGCAGATTGTATCCTGGCGATTTTGGCGCTCAAGAGGGCTCCAATTCCTGTCGCGAGTTCCTCAGGCGGACTGCCGATTCCGATCCAGAAGCCTCGTATCATGTATCTTGATTTGGATCTTCACTTCTCAGACGCAGTTTCCGAGGCTTTCTACTCGCCAATCTCCTCGTCATCGCCTCAGATATTGGTAAGAATATAATAATCAAGTCGCGAAGTAAGGAAAAGGGCTTATGCGAATTTCTAGACTTTGAGCATCCATCACACTGCTCCTGGATTTTTCCCCATCTCTGAAAGGGCTAAACTGCCTGACGTCTCTAGTCCGGACTTCGACCCTTTGACTCTGTCAATACCTCTGCATCCTGGAGCATCCAATGCAACGTATGCCAAAATATGGCCGCTAGTTGAGCGCGTGAGGGATACCTTTCGACCCGACTTCATCGTTGTTCAATGCGGCGTCGATGCTCTTGCTGGAGATCCTTGTTCAACATTTAACTGGTCTCTTGGGGGTGACGAAGGCTCCTTAGGTGGGTGCATTCAGAAAATAGTCGACCAATGGGCGGGCAAGAAGCTCCTGCTAGGAGGAGGTAAGAAGACTTTGATCCTTATCTCCGAACCTCTTAACTTAACGTCCCAGGTGGTTATAACTCCCCGAATGCTGCAAGAGCATGGGCGTACTTGACCTCAATATCGGTATATCTTTTTCCTGCTATCCGTCTCGTCAAAATTCTCAAACATGAGCAGACTGGTAACCCCATAAGCCTAGAAACAGAAATTCCCGACCACGTAGGATTCCCGCTTTATGGTCCCTCCTTTACTGTAAGCATCGCCGCACTCTGCCTTTGAAAATTCAGAATTTCAAGATGATTCGTAGCTTGACGTCCCAGCAGGCAATATGACCGACCACAACACCGAGGAATATCTCACCTCCGTGAAACAATGTTTTGATAATGTAATAATCTCATTAGAACAAAGAATGACTGCTTCCCATTGACCTCGAGACTGATCGCAAGTAAAAGTTTGGGTTTGTTCAGTTCGAGCTTTGCACGCGGTTGAGCCAGTCGACATTGGAGGAACTGGAAGAGAGGCTTGCAGGCGTGCACATGCTCGATTCTATTGGGAACTTGAAAAGACCGTTTTTGCTTCCTCAAACTTTGCTGCGTAGCCATATCTAACAAAGATAATGGTGTCTCCGACTTGCCTTCGATATGATGTGAGTTTCATTCATTTCCTCCAACTCATAAGATACTTACGTCCTTTCCTAAGCATCCTCATTTGACAAATGCAAAACCATCGTACGGAAGGTTTTCTGATCTTGGTATGCCTGGCAGGTATCTGATCTGGGCATTGGAAATCCGGGACATAGCTTTTACCGTTTTATATCCCTCCGCTTGCATCCCCAACATTTGTTGGAACAATTCAAGGACATGTTTGGAAATCTGGATTCCCATTTCGGTCTGATGAATTGTTGTTGTCTAGAGTAAGGGCTAGATATTCAAATGGTTTGGAGGTGGGTTTGGCCGAGAGAGCAAAAGTCAGGATTTTTCGGATAGCCTTGATTCTAACCTGGTGCAAATAATTAGAGTGGTCCAGATTCCAGTGCCAGTTTGGTTATTTGATAAATACAGTACGGCCTCTACCAAATTTAACCTTGGCCGCCCCAGAATCCAGATCCATGTTTCTTTTCGTCCTTGCAGGACAATCGCCAACGAGGATGCATGCAAAGTAGCATGGCGTAAAGGGAATCCAGAATTAACGGCGCATAAAAGCTTCAGAGAGAGCGATAGATGAAATTTGCGATAATTATTTTTGAGATGTAGGAAAGGTCTGACACCCACGAACACTACGGAAAAGAGTGGGCGAGTTCTTATACCCGGCCAGGCATTCCTCTGCGCTTGACCTGAATCGCCTCACCATATGTTGGGAGCATAGGATGGGCACTGTCTAAAAGGTGGCGACAAGGAAACCGTGGGTCAAAAAAAAAGTTCTTTAATACCCAGTTTATTTGTCCTTGTTTGGTCTTTGTCTACTATGGGTTCGGTTCACCTATCGGATTATCGCCCTCATTTCTGAATCGCGCCCCACTTCATTGAAAACTGCGGAACTCCCTGTACTTTTATCTTTCGAGGTTTTACGTATTAAACCCTTTTTTTTATTCTTTTGCTTTTCTTTTGGAGTTTGTCCTTTCCACGTGCCGATGTGTGACGGAAATAACCCGATCGCCTAACACGTGTCACTCCCGGGTCCACGTATAGCGCTCGTCACTCTGCAATATCGTTCTATCCTCTCTTCTGACCATCGAGTTTGATAAACGAATCCATGTTCATCATCAATTGGTTCTGGGACGTTCTCGCGCAGCTTGGTATTACTACCTTGGCATTTCTGAATCACTGGCGTGTTAATCTTCAATACCGCAGGTCTGCTCCATAAGAACGCCAAAATCCTATTCCTCGGTCTGGATAATGCTGGAAAAACTGTGCGCAAACTTCCTATTAATTTTGGTTTCTATTGTGAATGATGTATCTGGTTAGACCCTGTTGCATATGCTCAAAAATGACCGACTTGCAACTTTGCAACCCACACTCCACCCAAGTATGCTCCACCGTAAATTCGAACTTTGAAGCCAGTCTCAGTCTTTGCATTATGCTATAGCTTCGGAGGAGTTGGCCATTGGAAACGTGAAGTTCACGACCTATGATTTGGGAGGACATCAACAAGGTGCAGTATAAGGACACCATGACATTGTCCCAAGCTTATATTGAATTTCACCCAGCTCGCCGGCTCTGGCGTGACTACTTCCCGGAGGTGGATGGTATCGTTTTCCTCGTCGATAGCGCCGACTTCGAGCGCTTTTCGGAGTCGAAAGCTGAGCTCGACGCCCTGCTGTCCATTGAGGAGCTCTCAAAGGTTCCTTTCCTGGTCCTTGGCAATAAGATTGATGCACCTGGTGCCGTGAGCGAGGAGGAGCTGAGGCATCACCTTGGTCTTTACCAGACGACTGGCAAGGTGCGCATTATCTCTTTCGTCATTGGATGGTTGAGACTGATATTGTCTTCACGAAATAGGGAAAGGTCCCCCTCAGCGACATCCGCCCCATTGAAATCTTCATGTGCTCTGTCGTTCAACGACAAGGTTACGGCGAAGGTATGTTTTGGCGTCTCGTCCCTGACCCGCGTCTCACTCTACTTCGTTTTTACAGGGTTCCGCTGGGTGTCACAATATGTGAGCCTTTGTCTTTCGAGTAGCCGAAAATACTCATCCCCCTTTTCCAGATTTAAGGCCAAGGCGCCTTTGCTTTTATTGTCAATATGCTCTATGCCTCCCTTTCCGGCGCCCCCCATTTCATTAGCATGTTTTGTTCGCTTGCGTAGTTGTAGATTCTTGCAATGCACATAATTTACCAAGTACCCGTAGCACCCGTAGCTTTGGCTTGATCGGTCAGGTGCTCTTTGACCGGACCGTTGTAAATGCGTGCGAAATGTTTCTTGATTCCTCCTCGTTCTCATTTCGCAATGTCCTCGTCATATCTACGCTCTTAAGAGTTATTCTCATCGTATACAGCGAATGGCATGACGCAAGATCTGTCGTGAAATATACCGATGTGGATTACCGCGTTTTCAGTGACGCTGCATATTTTCTTCAGCATCCAGCCCCAGCCGAGGGCAATCATGCCCAAGGGCCATTGAAAGAGCTGTTTGGATATGCACTGGAAGTTGGGGAGTGCGTCGTTTTTCCTTATTTCGTTGTCTAATTTACGACGACCTTTTTAGCCCGTATAAGCGAGAAACATATCGCTATACCCCATTGCTTGCTCTGCTTCTCGTTCCAAATTCATGGTTTCATCCTTCCTTTGGCAAATACATTTTCGCATTATGCGACCTTGTTAATGGGATCTTAATATACCGACTACTCAAAACCGAAGTTTTGAAGACGAAGCCGGCGTCCAGCACAACTCTCAATTCCCAGAAGAATGACCAGGTCGATGGACTGCAAACGGAACGTTTGGCCACTATCTACAGCGCAGTGCACCTTCTCAACCCCCTCGTATTCTCCATTTCGACTCGTGGCTCCTCTGAATCCGTTCTTTCACTATTCGTATTGCTCACGCTTTACGCGTCGTTGAAACGTCGATGGGATACTGCTGCCATTCTGCTGGGTATCAGCACCCATTGGAAGATATACCCCGTCATATATGGTGTCAGCTGCTTGGGTGTTATTGGCGGGTCTGCAAGCGACGCAAAGAATTCGAGGGAGTACTTGCGCACTATCGTGAACTGGAAAACCATTCGCTTCACGGCTATCAGTGCTGGGACATTTTTACTTTTGGGTGCGAGCTGCTATGCGATGTAGGCATTATTATCTTTCCCTTTCGATGGAAGTCTTATGGTTGAATTTTTGCAGATGGGGTTATCCCTTCCTCTATGAATCATACCTCTATCATCTTCACAGATTAGATCATCGCCACAATTTCTCCCCATATTTTTATCTGACGTATCTCACATACCCGACATTGTCAGGAACCCCAGAAGCGTTGCCCCTATGGAACCAGATCTTGCGCTCGCCTCTAACCAGTTTTGTCCCGCAAATGGGCCTAGCGCTCGGATTGGGACTTCTCTTTGGTCGTAGGAAGGAGGATCTCGTCTTTGCATGGTTCGTGCAGACCGTGGTGTTCGTGGTGTTTAATAAAGTTTGTACATCCCAGGTTAGGATTTCCGTTGCTTCTCGTCCTTCCAAAATCACTGATCTGCATTGGTCCTTGATAGTACTTCCTCTGGTATCTTTTACTGTTACCCCTGCTCCTTCCACGGCTGTCGATTACACGCTCGAAAGCCATTTTGTATGGGGCAGTGTGGTTTGGCACCCAGGCTTTGTGGCTTAGCGAAGCATATAAACTCGAGTTCTTGGGGCAGAACGTATTTTTTGCGTTGTGGTTGAGGGGTTTGATATATATCGTTGGTAATTGTTGGGTTTTAGCAGGGTTGATGGATGCTTATACATAGTGGATGTCGCTGTGTGGGCAAATGTATCACCATATAGGTTCCGTATGGGGTACAGCATGGATAGATTCCGACCAAAAAAAGATCTAGAAATGCACAAATCATGGGAGAAGGGATCAAAAATTTTGGCGTTTCAAGATGGAGCTCCTCAGAAATGTTGGTTGGTAGATATCAAGAAATCCGCCATGTTGCCAGGCTATTCCGAGTCTGATAACTCCATGTCGGAATCAGAGGGGTCGATTTGACTAGATTGTGAGATAGGTGACTGTCCGTGGGTCGGGAAACCAGGATGCGAGTGAATACCTTGCTGTGGTGGTGGTGGAGACGACGGCAGAACATGAGTGGTGGGGAGCGGTGGAGGTGCCATTGAAGGTGGCAATGGGGGTGGTTCCTCGTCTGGAGGAGGTGGTGGTCGGGAATGGAATTGATAAATATAAGCCTCCGTATCCGCAAATGATGTACTTGACCAGGACTCGGTGTTCCTGCGAGGTGGAATATACGGAATAAGATGATGGGATGAGAAATAACTAGGAGGGTAATTGGCCCAGCGCACTAGTTGAGGCGGCTGAGGGGGTTCGCACTCGACGGCTTCTGAATCATGAGATGAAGTTTTAGAAGACAGGCTACTTGTGTCAGAGACAGTGTGTGAGGGTATTGCCCCTGGAGTCGCACTGCCAGCGTCCACAGAAGAATGAGTAATGGCTTGGAATGCGCCCTGAAAAGATACAGTCTCCACGGCATGCCCGTCTCCGTGAATTTCGAAAAAAGAGTCGCCGTCCAAATCGTCTGCTATATCGCCATTGTTTTCTTCCCAAATGAGATATCTGATCCTTTCCCTCGGGTGGTTTTCGCTTATCCAACCAGAAGGATAACCCCAAACCGAGATATTTCGCAGCCATTCCTCATTGCTGGATTCAAGGGCCTCTTTCAAGAGAGCTCCTTGGATTTTACCAGGCTCGAACTCCTCAAGCCAATTCAAACGCTCCTGACGGGATGCTTCAACGGCATGAATTCTTTGAAATTTTGCCAGCCCCAGGGTCCCTTGAAAAAACTGATAGTATTGACGAGAAAGTGCTATAAGATCTCGGTCGGGACGAAATGGACAATCCGGCACTTTGTGCTCTGGATTACCACAGTTAAAGCATTGGGAATTATCCTGCAAGGTTTCAATGGTGGCGGATTCCGTGGTGTCGTCCTGGTCACCTAGAATTCCGTGGTCTGCGCGTTGGTAGATTCCGGATGGCTCCCATCCATAGGGCAAGGGGTCAGGGGATATATGGTAGAAGAATGGAGCAGCTAGCTCTGAGGTTTGTCCATCGGCAACTCCGTCTCCTGGGGTGGTTGATTCTGGTCCCATTCGTTCAAAGCTTGCAAAACAGTGTGTTCGTCCCAGCGACCTTTTGCTATTTCCTTGCCTTCTAGATGAAGCGCGGGAATCCAATAGACATATTTCTTCTTCCACTTTTCTTGTCCTTTATCTTGAATATTGATTGTCTCTAGCTGAAAGGATCTCTAGGGAACTTATGAGTAATTTCGACATGAGACGTGAAATTGAAGCCCACCCTCAGTCTAACTTTGGCCAAAGCTGCTTTTGCGGTCTGTATACAACGCGATAAGAAAGAGAGCTTTGAAAGGAATTTTGACACGCACGTCGCAAAGGGAACAGTTTGGACCAGAGAAGAGCGTGAACTTTGGGATAGGCGCGCGCCGAAAAGCCATAAATTCGAATTGGAGGTCCGCTGCAACGCACAGCGGTGACTCGGTCACGTGCAGAGAGGACCCTATCAACGGAATCCAATATTCAACAAGGTTCAACTTCTGGTCCCGTTGCCGGTCTACAACCTCATCTTCTGTCAGGCGGGGAAACTTTTTGGACGTCAATGTCTTGCGATGGCATTGTCTGAACCATCATGGCGAGTTAAGAGTACGTGAATTCACTAATTGGCTACCGGAATCTGCCATTGACCCTCGCCGTTATAGCACAACCTTGTCCATTTTACCAACAAGGCAAATGCATGTTTGCTGATTCATGCAATTTTATCCACAACGTATCTGCAACTGTCATCCCGGAAGCAGGACCCGGAACGCCCCAACTGCCAGACGTTATTGTGAACTCACCCAATTCCATTCGTTCGCCACCTCGTTCGCCACGGACGACCAGTTTATTGCTTGCCTTACGAGACGTGATAGGATATCCCGACTGTGATGTTTCCATCCCAGTGGAATCGGTCTCTGAAAACGCTCCAAATCCCGAAATAGAAAACTGGTCAGAAACGTTGCCCACTCTCGTCAATGAATTCGGCTTTGGACACCACTCGCAACCAGACGGAAATATTCCGGATGACTCGTATCTGGATCAAGACGATGAAAATGACTCCTCAGGCCATTGGACCGCGATTTCCGACTATGATGACGAAGACCAAACTTCTCGCCAAGTTGTGCCAGTGAACGCTACCCAGGGAGAATCAGGAGCTGGTTTATTGGAAGGCAACGACCCAAACCTCGGACATATGGCCAACTCTACCTCCCCTGTGCTGGGGAATGATTCATCATCCACTGAACCAGTCATCAGTTTTGCGGGAGATAGAAATTCCATTGCTAGCACTTCTGGTTCTGGGTTACTCTCGCCTATCGAGTTGTCAAACCTTCATCTTGGACCTTTCCGTCAAATGAGTGGAAGGTCCAACAGGAATACCAACTCTTTTGATTCAGGTTATGCAGACAACTGGAAACCCCCAATTCCCATGCGGGCATCCCCACCACGTAGTCCATCCATCAGCTCAACATTTGATCTACTCTCGTCTCCATTTGGTTCTCATTCAGCTCGGATGCTCTCGCCATATTTAGGCCCATTCATACCGCGTTCACCTGTTTCACCTGCAAGGACCCTTTCCCCACACATTGCAGAGGATATCGAACCTCTGGACCTTAGCCTTGACTCCCCCAGCCATGATGGCAGAAATCAACCAATTCCTCCCGAGAATCCTCCGGGGCTCGCGGACGGAGAACCCTCTGAACCTCTCTTAGATCCCGATGAATTGCAACGGCAGCTGGACGAACCCTTGGACGAATCCGACGACGAGGAAATTCTCGAACAATCCTATAGTTATACTTCTATATGGGATTCAGAGGGTACCGATACCGCCGTTTTCATGGGTAACGATGCTCTAATCCCAATCGAGGAACAAGTTGATGATGCAATTAACCGACTCAGCAAAACCCCAACACATTTCCTGACTGCCGAAAACCTTCAATTTGATGGCAGTGAGGTGGAGGGGTCGTCCTTCACCCGTCCCGGGGACAGCTCTTCTTTTTCAGCAGATGCTGAAGGTGGTGCTGGTGTGGAATCTCAACAACACTCCAGTGAAGCCTCCGAAAATTCGCTCGATGAAGATGATACTTCACTTCTGGCATACGCTCATAGCCCATTAAATACTTCACAAGAAAACGACACTTTGACTTCTCTTTACGACATTTATTCTGATACTACCCTCGAGAGGGACCCTATTTCTAATTCTAGGCCTAGCGCAAACCTTTTACGAACGACAAATTCCTCATTATCAAATTCTTCCACTCCTTCCAGCTCACTACGTGAGCGCGTTTTTACCCCGCCACCTGTCACTCGGAAACGTTCGGGCACCATAACCGCGGACTCGCCAACATCCCTGGCCTCTCCTATGACATCACTCGACTCTGTTTCTATGGGCCGAGCTTCTCCTTTCTCTCCCTTAGGCGACAAGCACTCTTCCAGGAGCTATAGCCCTTATGGTCAAGAAGTTGAAGTTTCAAGAAAAGTTCCTTTTGGATTCCGGAGCTCTTTCTCGCTGGTATGGACAGAATCTATGTCTGCTTTTGGACTTCTTCGCTCATCTCAAAATTCAGGGTAGTGCCAGTAGATCTTCTCTTATGACCAGCCGCCAGGGTGAAAGGAGTGTGCCGTCTCCTTTGCAAACCCATGCAGAGGACCCCATACCAGAACCGCAACACTCTGGTTCGGATACTTCTTTTTCTGGTTCTGGTTCAAAAGGCTTGAAGCCTCTGCGTCTAGTGAGTCTTTCCAGCATCCTTTACGTGTTGTGTCTGACTTCCATTCCAAGTCTACTATTCTTGATGCAAATATTTCACAATCTCCTTCTCGCCCTGCCTCAATTACTAAACCTGTTAATAGCTCTCGTCTATCTGGTATATCGACTCTAGAAACTTCCTGGAATTCTCATTTATTGACCTTTGCCAACAGGAACTCACCATCGTGCATCTATATCATCTGCAAGTGTATCATCTAACAATTCATTATCTCACAGTCGTCTGGTATGCCTTTTGCGTGGTCGATGAACAACGCTGACCGATTTTACTTAGCTCTCATCTACACGCTCTTCGCTTTTACCCTCACATATTCGCAATAGCTTATTACATTCAGAAGCCCCCTCTCCTTTATCAACAAACTTTTTCGAAAGTTTTGCCAACCTCGACGGACCGCAGTCTGCCCCGGTAGATTCCTGGCGAAATTCGGTTACTCAGTCCCGTCCATCCAGCCTGCTCTCAGAGCCTTTTTATGACGATGACGAGGAGCCCGACACCATACGTTACAAACGCGATCCTTTTGATGAAACCATACGCAGGCTCGTACCGCAAACTGCACCAGTAAACCATGCTCCTTCACAGTTCCCACCTTCCATATTTGCAATTGAAACGCCGAAACCTACGCTCATGTTTGCAATTGCCAGCGACGACGTTAAGCAGGTGCGGCAAGTGCTGGAAAGCGGCGATGCAGGCCCAAACGACGCCGTTGGGCCCCAATCAGCCCTTGCGTTTACTCTTACCAACGATAAGCTGGCGAACAAATTAGAGATTGTCAAAACCCTATTAGCTTATGGTGCGGATCCAAAGGTGGCGAAAACTATACAAGTCCCAGTGCAGCCCCCACTGGATACCGATGACCCGCAACAACTGTCCCAGGAGGCGCCACCCACTCAAACTCTGATGGATATAATGGATCCAGCTACGAAGTATTTCGATTCTCTGAGTTCAATATGCTTTCGAAACTGATCGATGGATGCAGATATTATCTCGAACGAGCTGAGGCCGTCCACACGAGAAGGATATCCGTTCTCATCCAACGCTCGTTCTTCCGACCCCTAACCCGTGTTCGGTATGAGCTCATTGGACAGGATAGGGCTCTTGAACAGCTCTTCCGGGTTTTATCTATGCACTCGAGAGATTTAGCAGCATCTCCGATGGTTGTCATGTTGTGTGGTCAGTCGACCATCGTTCATCTTGCGTATGATGCCTGGCTTATTCATTGTGAATCTAGGGCCAAGCGGTCACGGAAAGAGTTTGCTCGCAAGAAAATGTAAGTCGATGACCATCTCGTATGATCGCCCAATTCTAATATGATTTTGCGCATGTAGTCGGGTCATTGCTCGATGTCCCAACTCACACTGTGAATATGACAACTCTGAGGTCAACGCACGATTTGTGGCAATCTTACTCCATGAGTCCTTATGAGGTAATAATGCCCATTCCTCTTGTTTGACTTTGGGTCGTGTATCTGACTGGTTTCGAAACAGACACCGACAACGTGTACATTGGCAGAATTCCTTATCAACAATGAAGGCAAACGTTGTGTTGTTGTATTGGATGTAGGTCTTCCAAGCTAAGATCGCCTTCACCTGTGATCTGAATTTGATGTGAAGGAAATCGAGAAAACTGAAGATCCAAAAACTCTCTGGTCACTACTCATGCCTTGGGAACTTGGGAGATGTGCATTTGAAGCGGGCACCCGCCATGTCGACGTGAAAAATGTGATCTGGTTGGGTACCTCCAACATTGGCCATGACCTTGTGTTCCAACATCGCGACTCTCGCAAGAATCCTGAGGAACCTATGTCTAGGGAAGAATACGTTGAACTTATGGCTTTACTCAGACCGAAGGTTTCTGAACGGCTGGGGGTACGTGTGCTACCTTTTCTTTTCTTTGACGTCACTGTTGTATAGAGTATTGACAATTTGATAGGCTTCCGTTTTGTCAAGGATAACGACGGTGCTGCCTTTCGTACCTTTCACGCTGGAGGAAATGAAGGCGATCTGTTCAGAAACGCTATCTACCCTTGGTGGAGAGTTCTTGGAGTCGTCGTCGCCGGAGACGATAGAGGCTGTGATTAAAACTGCCCTTTCAAGTTACTGTGCCATTGAGGGCGCTAGGTCCCTTCACCGAGCTATTTCCAATCAGCTGGTAGACATCATGTAATCATTGGAACATGTACGTGTGGTTGTGAAAGTCGAAGCGAGCTTAAGATCCTCGCCAAATCAATGCTACCCTGGTCTCCGAGCCCGTAGAGTCTAGCAGACGTGACTTGAAGGTCTACATGCATCACCGTCGCGACCACGACTGATGGCTAAAGTCAACGTCGCGTTATCTATCTTCTGAAAACCCTGAGTTCGGAAATCAGTTCTGCTGTAGGCATTGTGTCCAGTATGGCCAATTCAGTATGCTGAGCCTCGAAGTGCCATCAATATTGATCCACGTCCATGAGGTGTTTAGGCGTGGAATTTGGTATTTCAAAGCAGCCTCTAAGTTCTGGGTAACGTCTCCCCGTCTTGGGCCCCCAAGTTTGGTGGTTAAGCGAAAGTTGCGTAGGCTATCCTCGAACGTCCTGTCGTTTTCCGGCTTTGCTCTACTCGTTCAGTATACTCACTCTCTTATTCAATGGTTCACACCGGATACAAGCAGATGCATCGGAGGATGACAAAAGTCCAACGTTCGCCCCAGGATGCGCCGAATTATGGCTATAGCGCGACGCAGACTCCTCTCGCGCGCACGACAGTCACGGCAAACACGCAATCAGCTCCTGCTCTTCCTTCACGAAGAGCTGCATTAACCGGCGTTATTGCCTTCTTGTCAGTGGCCTTGATTTTATGTGAGTTTTTTGCTGGGGAGGAAATCCAAATATGTCCTAACGAACCTGCAATTGGCAATTGTAGGTTTGGGGATCTATGTCTATTGCCGTGTACAGAAACGGCGAGGCAGAAAGGGTACTCCATCTTCCGGATTCGACTTCGATCGCCATGCATTCAGTGAGAAGGCGCCCTACAATCCGAGTTTGGCTTCCGACAGGAAATTGCTCTCATCGCCTACGTCCTCCATTTCGTCGGCTTCGCCAAATTATCTTTCACCCCAGGGCAAGAAGGATGAAAAAACTACCATCGTCGGAGGAAAGCCACAGATGCCTCCCAAACTGAGGATCCGGAATGACACCAACAACTCCGTTATTTTCCCAAGCCTTCCAAAGGCCGTCGCTGAGAACAAACGAGCATCCAAACACTTCCAGTCTTCGTGGATGAATTCCATGTCCGGAAGTCCTGAAGATAGCCTATACGTGGTTGGATCCCCCCCACCTGCGTATGACGTTGCGAATGCAGGAGGGACCTTTGTCATCCCAGTCCCGGCCACCTTGCCGCAGGAGAAAGCGCAAGTAACCCCAAAGGCTCCAGCGATGCCGAGAAACGTCGCACCCGATTCCTTGGTTCTCCCGAGTGTGGAACAACCTCTCTCAGTCAGAAGTCCAGCACGCTCGGAGTCATCCGCGCGGAAGGAATTGGCTATCCCCGTCCCACCCATGCCAGGCTCGAGCACACTCTGGTCCTCGCGTGTTACCAGCAGCTCGAGGGGTCTGGATAAACTCAAAGCTCCTCGATTGATGAATGTCATCACGCCGTACACCGGGCCCTCCCAGACGAGTTATCGGTCAAAGCTGGAGATACAATCCGTCTCATCCAAGAGTACCGAGATGATTGGTGCTTGGCACAATATGTGGGCAAGGTTGACGCTTTGAAAGGGATTGTCCCTCTCGTTTGTCTTGAGGAGAGGAAGCGAGTTGTGCCAGTCGGACATAAGAGGTCGAATGGCTCATCGGTCAGTCTTGTATGGCGTTGATGTCTACGAACGGGTTAGTGTGCTGCAGATATACTAGTCATTAGCTACATTCTATCCTCTGAATGTTTTTTTTTTTGCGAGCTTACCTCAAACCTGCGTTCCAAAATCAAACCACCTCAGTGTCGTTAATGGGTTCTCGATGTCATACATATTTATCGTTTGATTCGTGATTTCGGGAGATCAGAACATCTCCAGCAGACTGCTTCTTTCCTCTTCTCCAAAACTGTTCTTCCAGGGTCTTGAGATTTCGTCGCGGCGTCCAACAGTGGTGGCTCGCACCGCAATTATTCCTACATACTGTGTGGGTCTGCTCCATCATCTTGTTCGTTCATGTATGTGTGTGCCCGCGAGTAGCTGATAAAGATACTTTTGCAGTTTATATTAAGAGCTGTGTGATTTGGAAAACAAGACATTAGAAATTGGGGGATATTCGCGAATAAAGACCATAAAACTATGTCATATCTATTCTTCCGGAAGCAGAGCTTTACGTTTATACTTTGCTTGATCTCGAAGCCACTAGAGGCATAAAATGAAATCAGGAGATGAAAATGACGACGAAAAAGTTTTGACACACCTGTCTATACTGATGTAGTGACCCGATTTTTTCTCCTAGAATGTTGTCAGCACGAAGGAGGCCAGGAAGGGTGGAACTGCATACCATAGTAGTCCGGAACTGGTTGAGCCGGGCTTTGAAGAGACGCGTCTACACGGTTTTTAGCCACCCGGCGGAAAAATTCACGGTCTTTGGCATCAATTTGGGGTAACAGGCGCCGATGGGTGGAACGCCAAAGCGCAGTTCCTACGCTGGGTCCAATGAGGGCACCGAGGCCTATAATATTCAGATTTGTTGAACAGCTCCTCCAGACACTTAAATTTCTCAATAACTCACCAAATGTTCCAAGGGTACAGAAACCATAGAAAAAGAAGGGATCAATGCCCTGAATGATTCAAGAAATACTCAGCACGGGTCGGTCAAGTTCGAAGGAAACGGGTGCGCACAAAAATGAGCTTCGCGGGGTCCGTGTCCAGATTTCCGAAATATAAAGCACCTGCAGCTAACCCGGCCAATGAAGAGGGAATGGCGACAGCCTTGTCGTAGAAATTAACACGGTTCGAATTGAGTTGACTGGGCCATTGACTCACTGTTTGCCACGTCCTTTTACTCCGCTTAATTGCCAGGTATTTGGGCCATGTAAGCTCTCCTACCGCCTCGGGCTGGGTCTTTGACGGTGCTGGCGTGGGTTTGGCTTTTGTCGCAGATGAGTTGCCTCTTGAAAAGACAAAAGGTGTCCTCCTCACCACACGAGCGGTGTTTCTCGAAGATATTCTGATTCCTCTAGTTATACAGGAATCCATTGGTGATGGCAAGTCTCAACAACGAGATAGTCGTTGCAGACGATGAAGGAACTGGTCACGTGGTAAATTTTGCATGTCAAAATCATACTCTCTTTATCTATTATTACTCATTCACCGGAAAGATGACTTGAGCCATGCCCTTCTTCGCTTCATAATGTCGGACTGTACATGGTGCCCGTCGTGCTGTCCACGATGCTTCACTTTTAATCAGCTAGCCGCGACCTCGGATTCACCATTTTCTCTCCGTAACCTGCTTCTTGGTGGGACCCTAACCCTCGATAAGGCTCGCATCGGTGTGGTACACCAGAAGAATTGTGTTCACAGACACGAGGAGGATGGCTGGCACGCCTTCCAGTCAGGCTGGCTCATTCAATGCCTCCAGAATTCCGCTGAAGACTTGGCGCTGATTCAGGGCCTTGCCTTCCTTATCCTCCACAACTTCGTTCGTGCAACTTGTCGAGGGGATCATCATGGGAGGCTTGTATTACGAATCTATCTTGTCCAATTTGATCTTAGCAATGTCCAAGGAAGATTGCGGGTTCGTAAAGAGAACATACTCTCAGCTGGGAGACGACACATGCGCACACTGCTCCCCAAGCTGTCGCAAAGTCTTGACAAATGGCTATGCCGAGAGATAGTTTCCAGCGGAGAAGAGAAGCGGTTGATAAAGGAGACTATAGTGCGCATATCTTTATTTCTTCTGTGCAAAGCTTATTCTTCTTCCTAGGATACGCGTACCCTCGCAGACATTTATAGCGATTTAGCTTGTCCTTCTCCAATTGCAATCCCAGGTCTCGGCAATATTGCTAGTCGCTTGCTTGCCTTCGACGACTCTCTAGATGGCCTAGGGATGCGCAGCACGTTATATAGATACCAGCGGCGCTCTGTTGCGTCAATGCTACAGAAGGAGTTGGACACTCGGGATGTCCCAGACCCATTGTTCATCCAGGTGAAGAGCGTGGACGACAAGATTTTCTATGTGCAACCGGGTACGTTGGAAATTCTGAAGGAACGCCCAATGATAACGCCCTGCCGCGGTGGAATTCTCTGTGAGGAATTAGGTGCGTGTGTGTCAAAGGTGTCAGTTCTCTTTCGATTTTAACTATTTAATCTTAATAGGCACGGGGAAAACGGTGATGATGCTCAGCCTTATCGTTGCCACAAGAAAGCAAATATCTTCCCCTGAGCCATCCATTGTTGATGATCGACCAGTCATGACCCCACTTGCATTCCGCCATTTCCCAGGATCTGAATTTGACTTGGCCCGAAAACGCATGTTCGCTGGGTGAGGACATACCCCAGAAGAACCCCGCGTCCCATCTCTCGTCGAATTATTGCTGCATCGTGCCAGAACAAATCCGTACTGTGAGATAGATGAAGTCCTTTCTAACAATCGCTATCGTCGCAACCTGGAAAAGGAGGATGAAGTCAATACACTACCGCTGGGGAAAATGATTCGGGCAAACGTTCCATTCTATCATCACTACCTTGGGGAACCCAGTAATCGCGAGCGGGCGCAGCGCAACCGGCTTGATGAGAGGCCGAAAGTCATCTATTTAACTTCAGCAACACTTGTCGTGGTACCGCCTAACCTGCTCAGTCAGTGGGATAGAGAAATCACTAAACATTGCGAGCTGGCTTTAAGGGTGTTGATTTTACGAACGAGCACTATCATGCCCAATGCTAGAAGCCTTGCAACAAATTATGATGTAAATGTTGACTGTCGTCCTTCCAGATATACTCGCTCATGTTTGTCCAACAGATTATCTTGATGAGCTATACCCGTGCGTGAAATTCTTTGTCTACCCTCACATGCCCATTCTTAAATTCCGCACATCAGGATTCACTTCCGAATTCAACAATTCAGACGTCACAAAACTGCACTCCGATCGTCCTTGCACGTGTCCTGAGTATCCTGGATTTCGAGTTCCCAACTGCAAGTGCCCAGTGCCAAACATCTCTCCGTTCTTGCAAATTAGATGGAAACGTTTGGTCATTGATGAAGGCCACGTCTCATCTTCACTGACATCGATCCTAGTCCCTTTCGCCAAACTCTTGAGTGTCGAAAGGAGGTGGATCGTCACCGGTACACCGACAACAAACTTACTAGGACTTTCGTTGGGCAATAGATCAAGCGATGATGGAAATGAACTGCAACCTGACGGTGCTGCAGGACGCCCAGACCAACATTTTCCCGTAGATGTCGATGATTCACCGTCCATGCAGATATCGCCCTCCATTCCTGATGATTTTGGACAGAAACCGCGAATATGGAACAGATATGACCGCGAAGACCTTAACAAGCTTGGCAACATGATCACACATTTTATCGCTCTGCCACAATTCACTGCTGAACCGAAATTGATGTCGAATTCGGTGGTGGAGCCGCTGTTAACCTCGACGGGTCCTCAGCCCGGTGCAATACAAGTATTAAACCAGCTGATGGAAATGGTAATGATTCGACACAGGCAAGTTGTTTTATTTTCTGCTTCAAATTCAAAGATTTCTTATGCTTAGTCGAAATTAAGAATCGAGGAAGTGGAGAAAGAGGTCGTTCTTCCACCAGTTTCGCAAGAATCAGTCCTATTGGATTTAGATCCCTTGGTTATCAAGTCGTTCAATGCACTTCAAGCCATCATCACCATCAATGCCATCGACTCCCAACGGACCGACCAGGATTACATGTTTCACCCTCGGGTCAGTAATACGGTAAATCATCCTTTTCATTAAGCTGACTGTCGACACCTCACAGAATGCGGATTTCCTTCAAGCAACTGTTCGGAATATGTCGCAGTTAGTTTTGATGTGTTGTGGTATTTTTACTCGAAATTGACATTCTGTGGTAGAATTTTCTTCTGGCACGTCGACGAAGAACTGTACAACGCAAAGCAACTGTTGCAGAGTGCTGCAGGTCATATAGTTGTCGCTCAAGAACGAAATGTGCCCCACGAAGATATGCTTGCGCTCAATGAAGCCTTCAGGCATCTGTGCGTTCCATTGAAAGGCCTTTAATATGCGTTTCTCTGATCCTTTTTTGCAGTCAAATTGCCATGGACGACGAGCTTTGGAGGCAAATCCAAACCCATGAAGAAATCCCTTTTCGTGTGCTAGACCTTGATCAACGTGTATTCGATGCATGGACTCGAACTCCTGGGTCCGAACCTTTGGCCAGCCCAGATCAAACCGGGTTCGTTCACGCCGACAGGCTGTTGAAGCTTTACGACATGGTCATCCAAAAGCCTTTAATCAAGATAGATGATATGGTCAGCTGGGGTCAAACAGTCGCCGCCCGCGACAAAATTTTCCGGCAGGCCTATGAAGAATCCCTGCGCAAAAAGGGCAAGGGACGAAGGAAAGCAAAACACGCAGATGATCTCACGTCTTCCAGCCAAATGGCGGATAACTTTGCGAAGAAGGCTTCTGCGGCGGATACTCTGAAAGAAATGCAGAAGGAGCTCGATGCGACTCTTGCGAGGTTGCAAAACGATGATGATGATGATGGGACGTCGGCGAACAATTCTGAAGTCGGATCACCTACCAAACGTCCATCTAACCTTGTCGCGTCATCACCGTTAGCAAAAGTGCGAATCGCTTCATCGGCGTCAACGAAGCTGAATTACATTATTAACGAGGTAGATTTTAATTGATCCATTTACTATTTCCCACTTCTAAACAAACACTCAAAATGCCTCTAGGTTCAACAGTATTCATCCACAGAAAAGTTTCTCATCTTTTCGGAGTCGCCTCTTTCGCTGTCTCATGTGGCTGAGGCCCTCGAACTCATTCACGTCAAATTTCTGCGGTTTACCAGCCAGGTCACCTCGCAATTTCGAGAGCAGTTGGTCCTGACCTTCGAAACGTCCGAGACATATCGGGTCTTCCTGATGGAACTGAAGCACGGAGCGCGCGGTTTGTGGGTGAAGGAAACTCGGTCCGCAGCAATTTGTTCTTAACATTCTCCAGGAACCTTATATCCGCATCGCGAGTCATCTTTTGTGAGCCCGTTTGGCAAGCTGATGTAGAGAGTCAGGCTATCAAGGTTTGTTTTGTTCTGGCCAATTTTTGAAAAGTGATATGCTAATAATATACTTGACAGCGAGCACATCGAATTGGTCAAACCCGGCCCATTACAGGTAATTATAACTCTGAACAAACACCGGACTGCGGTCTGAGAGTTCCTCCTCTTTAGTTAAAACTCTCGCCATTCGAGGAACAGCGGAAGAAAACATGGTGGCCAGACGAACAATCCTGAAGAATAGTCAAGAGAAACTTCCCAAAGTAATCGAAGAAGCCGGCATGAGGCATTACATTGCTGTAAGTTCATCCCTCTCGGGCCCGGCGGCTCCGCTCTCCAATGAGTGTGGCGCTGACATCTTTCCCTCAGAACCCGAAGTTCATAACTCGACCGCCTACATTATCAACATTTACGACCTTCCCACTGATAGACCTGCCTCCGGAATTTTCACGTCCGCGTCCTAACCCAATCATGTTGAAAATCCCGGCTGTCCCAAGAACGCCCATATCGAGTTTGAAACATGTTCGTGTAGAAGATCCTATCCCAAATCCTGCCTTCGAAGGACCTGCGCAAAAAAAGATGAAAGGCCGCAGTATACGTTTCGCCGACCCATAACCTCATTTCTCAGCTATACCTGCGTTCTTCTGCTTCCTACATATGAACCTTCAGCACTCACTCCTGTAAAATTGTATTTTCTTTTCTAGGTTCTGTACCTTCCTAGAGGTGTGTAATATATCAACTTTTTTTTTTTTGGCTCCTTGTCTTTTTCCTTGAACACCCGACTTGACCAGAAGGACGGTCCTAGATGCATTGTTGGTTTTCCTTGTTCGGGCTAATTGCCCCATGCGCGTGGAGTGGAAATCAATTGGAAATCCCATGGCGGCGGACTTCGCCGGTCGTCTCATATCCGTGCTTCTAGCGTGTTCTGTCATGATTATCCGTGTGGACGGAATGAACCTGGAACTTCTATTCGGGGGGTATATTAAGCTAAAAGTTAACTGAAACCAGCACCCATTCCAACTTTTCCTCGCCCTCAGCAATCCGAACGTTTATAGCTATGACCATGTCATTCGTGTCTTTCTTTACCACCCTCTTTTTCTTCGCCCTCGCCGCCAACGCCTCTCCAACGAAACTGGTCGCGAAATCTACACACTCTACGCTCGACGTTTTCGTCCCCAGAATCATCACCCCCGATTCTTCTACAGTTTGGATCATAGGGCAAAAGGGATTTGTATCTTGGTATGCCGTTTAACCTCTATCCAGCGTCTCGCATATGTTAATTCTACCAAGGGACACGACCAACGCCCCGAAATCAATTTCCAACAAAGCCTTTATCACATTGTCCGGGTGTAAGTGGGAACACCTTGATTCCACTCAGCTTATAGTCGGGTTCTTATTGCATTTTTGTATTTCTAGATGACACACCTCTTGCCCAGGGATTCAACTTGCGCGATGGAAATGTGACAGTCGATGTACCAGTTGTCGCGCCAGGCCCGCACTTCATCACTTGTGAGTCACTGAAAACTGACCCAAATCCATCTTTCTAATTCAACGTAACCCTCTTTTCTTTAGTGTTTGGAGACTCTGGAAACTACAGCCCAGTTTTCACGATTCAGTTCTAATCGCTACAATCTGGCCTGCAGATCTCTCTCTACAGCGGCCTTTGCTCGTCCCTTTCCAGCCCTTTCCGTGGACATTTCTTGATATCTCAATGGACATTTATCGTACTGCATAAATGGACTTTTCAGACAACCTTCTTGCATAATACTGAATGGAGTACTCTTTACGAACATGACGAATATTCTTTCACCGTCCTTCCCGGCGAACAGTGTTGTGTGAGCCATTGACTTCGAGTTGCTCATGACGAGTGATTGGTGACCACGAAACGACCAGCAACTCCCAGCATATGTTTCCAGTCTTTCCTCGTCCAAACAGTTACCATTGTCCCAGTGCAGTCAAAATCCCAGGGCGGGTAGAGTTTGTCTTTGCATTGGTCCGAAAACAAAGTTCGTGACGTGAGTCTGGACAGTGAGCATGAGCGTAACTTCAAGTCTGATTGGCTTCGCTGAAAACGTAATCCAGAAACTTATACATACTTAGGGTATGACCGTGTGCTAACCCAATCAATGTCATGTCGCAACTCCCGCACCCACACTGCCGAGTTCGAAACATCCAGTTCGCGTGGGCGCCGGTAAGTGACAATTATTAACATCAATTCTGCCTGCGAAGGACCCTGAAAACATACTTATTTCTATGCCATACTTACCCGCCCTCTCTTAAGTACTCTTCCGTGAACTTCAAGCGCCTCGTAAATATTCCGCAACAAGTATAGTTGCGATATACCGAAGAGAGACCCTTTCCATAGTTATGAGGCCTCTAATTTTAAGTTTTAACCTTCCTGATCTATTAGTATGCATGCACCTACCGCAGTTCAGCGTGGCCCGAGAGGACCCTTCATCGGTGTTCCACATGCATAATTTTTTTTTCCACAAAGTCAAGCGCGGGCCTGGCTACATACGCGAGGCCGCTGATATTTGATCCAGGTACCCAGCGCTAACATGTTCGGACATACGTTGGAACGACCACATCGTCATCATGTACCGCAGACCCTTGCAGACATGAGGCGATTGACGCTCACCCAAGAAAATATGTGAGCCGTTTCCCTGATCATCCAACTTCCACTGCCAAAGACCGTTTGAGGGTAACCGCTATGTCCGATGAGGACACGTTACTCGAGTACATAAACGTGATTGAAGAGTGTCGCGTAAAAAATGGAGGAAGAACCACATCATAAATTTCCGGGAAAACAAAGGTATGGTTCCCAAAGTACAGTGGAAGAAAGACAAGCGAGCGAAATCAGGTTTTTTACCCAAGTCTGTAGTAGCAATCAAGGTAGGAAACTTGTATCGATCCCATGCGAGAAATCCCATATACATATTCTCTGCAAAAAACAAGAAATAAGAAACAAGAAAAAACTTGCATGAGTTGGATTGCCTCTGGGTTCAAAGATATATTGACGTACCTGATCTTCGCCACAGGATACGATCTACATTGCGGGGCGGGGAGAGAATGTGATGAGATGCGTTCGGGAGGAGAGAAAACATGTACATACCTTCTTCGAATCGAACCCAATACAAAATATTCGCCCAGTATGGCCCCCAGTAAGATCAGCAACCAACGCGCCCGTCTTCCGATCCCAAACCTTCAGAGAAAAGTCCAAGTCAGTAACAGGCACAAAAGCAACGAAAAAAATAAAAAAAAAAAAAGAAAAGATCACAAATACCAACGAACCTTAATACTGAGATCATAACTCCCACTCAACGCAAAATCTTCTCCCAGAGCTACAGTCCGCACCAAATCATTATGAACACACCGTACGCCCGTGTTACCCGCTCTCGATACATGGGCGGACGACGACGACGACGACAACGACGACCCAATACTGCTGCTCCCACACGACTGACACACCAAACCATTGGCATCGTTGCTGCTGCTGCTCCCAGCTCCAGACAAAAGCGGGAAGGGAAGCAGCGTATTGTTTTGTGGCACGACGCCGTCGTATTCTGGTGAGGTCGACCAGCCTTGGACGGTCGTCATGTCAAAAAGACGAATGTGTTTGTCTGAAGAACCCGATAACACCACCGGAGGACAGAAGTCGATCGAGGCAATACTATAGAAGGAAAAGAGAAATGGATGAGGATAACGAATAATCGGGTAGCACGGAAGGAAAGAGACTTGCCCTCTCGTATGGTGGTTCTCAAATGTTCTTAGCAATTTACCTGTGTCGGCATCCCAAAGTCTGACAGACCGATCTCCCGAAGCAGAAACAATGAACGACTCCGAGATTGAAACGGCGTTGACGGCAGCTCTGTGAGCTCCCAATACAAACTGGAACTCAAGCTCCGGGAACGAATACGTCCGCACTGTACGATCTAAGCACACCAAGAAAAAAGTAATATTAAGCGTAAGAAATTTGAATTGAAAGCACTTCCTCTTACCTTTTGAGCACGACACCAACCTCTTATCATCAAACCGCACGCACAACACACTATCTTCATGGTCACAAAGAACATTGACCAACTTGTTCGTCTCTAAATGCCACACCGCAACCTGTCTGTCGCTTCCCGCACTTGCGAGGTAGCCATTATGTACGCATATGCTGAGTATGGAGCTCGTATGCACATCCGCTATGACACGCTCGACCATGCCCGTGCTGAGGTTCCATTCGCGAACAGTCTTGTCCCGCGAACCGGTAAAGAGCACCTGTTTTCCTGTCTCCGGGTATGTGTACAGCTGGAGACAATAAATGGTATTCGTATGGGCGTTCGTGGGTGCGCCGCGAGTTTGCAAGGCCGATAGCCGATAAGAGGAGGATAGAAAGCGGTTCCTTAGCTTGATGTGTGTCTGGTGTAATAGTTTGTAGTTTGGCTTGAGCGTCGAGGTGTCCTGGAATGACTTTAGGATTGAAGGCGCAGAATGGTATCGACTGCGAGACCCAAATCGAGACGACGACGACGACGACGTGGTGGTTTCTTTCGCACTGGCCAGCGAAGGGAAATTCTGGTTGAAGGAAGAAGACGACAAAGACATGGACGCAAAGCCAGAGTCCAGCTCTGCATGCATCAGCGTCAACTCTGCTTTCGCTGCTTCGACACCATCTGTCGTGCTACCATCATCCCCGTTCTCTTCGTCCGAGTCTCCCATCCCTTCGTCGTCTGAATCGTCCCATTCGCGATGTCGTGGCGGGACGGGGGAATTAAATGGATGCGATCGAGGCGTGTGCCTCCATGTCCATCCTCGTGTTTGACAAAGGGTCTTCCAGAGCGACTGGTCATTCGACAGGGCCTGCCATCTCTGACTGACGAGGCCGCAAACCAGGAGCGTCTGAAATGGTAGGTAGGAGAATATCTGGAGCGAGACCTCCATTGGAAGAGACTAAAAAAACGCGCATGTTGAGTAATTGCTGAATGGCAACAGCAGGGAGTAACTGTACACACCCCAACGACATCGAACTGTAGCAAAGGCGCTATCCGTCTCTGAATCGTGGCGAGCCTCGACCTGGGGAGAGAAGCCAGGAGCCGGTAGGCCAGTTCTACAGGGACATTTCATGTTTCATGAGCCGTGCTCGATGCCACCACAAAGAACGCCATACTCACCCTCGGTATCATGTACAGACCCCATTCCCGAGACGAGGTCGTTCACCTTCATCGTCCTATGCAAGCCGGCCGCGCTCGACTCGTCGTCCATGAAGCCCTCGTCAGCAAGCTGCACCAAGCTGTCTCGCATCGGTTTATAAATGGAAGATACCGTAACTGAAAGGGTTCAGGGGCAGGGGTCGCGGAGAGAGAATTTCATGCGAGGGGCGCCGTGGATCTCAGGTATTTAAAGGCAACCCGGCAGGTTGTGCGGTTTTCATAATAAACGGAAGGAAAAGAAACATCTGAAAGGTGTTACTATGATGAAGCCAATTCCTTTGCTACGGTATCAGAAAAATTGGGTACGACTATCCCGGGCACGTGGTACTTATCTTCAAGAATTCAAGCTCACAAGACCTCGCATTGCAACCAACAATCGTATCGCATTCATCAAAGACATGTCATACGCTCACAGCTCAGAGTTCTACTGGTGGGCTATGTAGTAGACCGAGAAACACCGAGTTGCTTCTCCCGTATTATTCGGGGGTAAAATTCGCTCTAGGCTCTCTCCAAGCCCTCTGACCCCCGGCGCTCGCAATGGTGAGGACAATACATATTAATTGTACAAGGGTAACCACAGGATACAGCCGCGGGCTAAGATAGCCCAAGACGCCAGTCTCCAGAGCCAAGTTAAATAAATGATCATTCTCGAGGCTGGAGCCTCATAATTGATGCGGCGACTATCCTACTTACGCCGCGGGCGGCGCTTGCGAGCGTCGCGCTGGCCAGCATCCGGAGAGAGCCAATCAAATCCCAGCGAAACAGAAATATTGCATAGCAACACATGAACATGGATCATATCATTTCGAGGGCAATGGCAATACAATGGCCTTAGTGAGACGATGTCGCGATCGAAACCACTGGTCGTTTTCTAGTGCACCGGGTTTAACGGGAAAGCAGAGTTGCCCCTCTTACATAGAACCAAGAAGTTGCCCGTGACCGCACCGAGAACACTGGAACCCAAAACAAAAGGATTCGACGATATGGACGATTCGGGTAGCTTGAGAAACTGAATAAATGAATTTCTTGAGAATGGACATTGGAAAGATAATGTTCATGTTCATTCCAAGTTCGTTGCGCGCTTGTTATGCACCCGGGAATCAAATAAAAGCACATAATTCTATCCAATGAGCACGCCACAAGAACTTCCTTGATCAATCTTATGTTCTTAGAACAATGCGCCAGAAGATTGCAGTGATAATGCATGCAGTGTTGTTATCATACAATTGCGTGAAAGTTTTTTTACATGATGTACATAATTTTGAATTCATAAATATAAATCTAAAAGTATAATCCGAAGAAGACGAAGGGGAGGGGAATCAATGGTCCATAAAAAAAAAAAAAGAGAAAGGGAACCAAGCAGTAGCTGGGGTTATGAAGATGGCATCGCTGGTGGTGTCGACGTCAACTGCTGAACCGCCCGTATCACCTCCGACCAACACCACTGCAAAAGCGCAAACAGCTCCTGGTCCACCACACCAAGCGCACACGCATTCGCATGGAACCCGCGCAGGAATATCGCCTTGCGCATGATCGCATCCACATTCGCCGCCCACTCCGCCGGAAGCAGCATATTCTGCAGCGCAGGCAGGTCGTGGGTGTAGAGATACGCATGGAGGAGTGGGAACGCTTCTGGCGAGGGGACCCGGAGTCCGACAATGGGGAGAGTGACTGTCCGTCGCGTGTTGCCCTCGGCTGTAGCAGCCGATGATTTGGGCATGGAAGGTAAAGAAGTGCAGTTGGCAGCGAGGACGATTTCGTGTGTTGGATAGAGGGTGATCTTCTGGCGTGAGGTACCATTAGCCGAGGGGATTGTGCTGGGGATGGCGAGAAGATGCGAGGGGGCGACAGCCGGAATGGAAATCGCGTCGGCCATCATAACTTCAAGTTCTCTCGGAAGAGGACCAACAGGAGCGACAATTTGTGCGCTCTGAAGACCAGCGAGCATTCTGTGATTTTACACAAAGACAATGAGAAACGGATGTTCCTAAGATGCAGAAGAAAAACTCACGGTGGTGACAACAATGCAACCGTTTGGCGGATGTAGGAAGTGGGAACCTCCTCTAGTTCCGGGAACAAAGCATGGAATGCTGGGACATCGATTTCCCGAGGGCTGGGTACGGGAAGGCTCGACGGCAAAGAAACGCGGATGGTGGGTGTGGATGAGACAACCCCATTGAGTTTTGAGGGTGCCAGGACAGAGCGGGAAGACTTGGCCAGGTTCAGTTGAGTCGCTCGGAGACGACGGTTGAAGAGGGCGATGGAGCGGGGCTTGCGCGACGACGATGATGATGATGGTCGGGAGCAAGACGTGCAGTCAACAATGGACGCGGCTTTGTTGTTGTGGTGACGGGCAGCGATCATGTTGTCGGATTTGGACTTGGCGGGTCTTTGTGGTGGTTGGACATGGCTGAACACAGAACCGGTTTTATACAAAGGACAGACAATGCGGGGAGTGCACAGGGCTCCTCGATTGTTATTGATTGGTCCCATCCAAAGAACCCTGGATTTATTCCCTTTGATGGCAAGTGTCCCTGGTTTTACGGCGCATTTTTCTTCCCTTTTGAAGTAATTCCTTCCCGTACACATCGCCTTGATTGGCTGATTGCGGGAATGAGGTTCACAAAATACCAATCCATCACCAGAACCCAATATACGTATGACTTCTCCATTTCAAGTTTCTGCTTTACCACATGCTCCAAAGCGTCAGCCTCCTATTTTCTCCTATTCTACAGTTCAGCGTCCAAATGCCACCAAAAAAAAGCGCATGCCACTGTGCCACTTCATTAATTAAGCGCCCAATAACAACCCAATTATGGCACATGCATGAGCGCTCATCCCATTCCACACCTGAACCTCTCTCCTAAACGTTGTCCAACCCAAAATTTAACACTGGCTTGTGCGCAGTCTTGTCAACCTTCCCATGATGAACAATGGGCTTGTCAGCATTGTCACATACCATCAATCGAGAACTTCCCATATATGACAATAGTACGATACTCTAGAACTTTCTATGCATTCTCTGGGGGGATGAAACAGCCATGGTTGAAATTCTTCCAGAGGGTTCTGGACATTCAAAATTCGATGCCAGAAAAAAATCAGCAGGCCACCACGTCATTCGTTCACACTCGTCCAGCCTACGTAGAACGCATCAACTCTTCCAATTTGGGTATCACCGCAACCATCTATCGAGGCGCGTCTATGTATGTATGGAACAAAATTTTTGACCAGGACACTGGAGGTCTCCGGCAAAGACCATTCAAAGCTCTACTAAGCAGCTGAAATTTCCAAGTCCTCCTTCGAATAAGATCCACAAGAAACAGATACAGGAATGTAAAAAAAGAGAAAAAATGGAATAAAGATAAATATAACTGTACAGCGCCGCACGCTACATAAACCAAGAGTTTGTTGGTTGGTTGGGGGTGGGATGGGAAGTAGTGGGTCTCGGACCGAAAAATCATGGTACTCGACGAGAGTGCAAGCCACACAAAGGGCGAAAAAAAAGGAAAATCCTCCCGAAAAATATCAACCGGGACTAGAAAAGCACCAGCAACAGGTTAAATCTCACACGAAAGAAATCAAAGAAAATAAAAGCTCACCTAAATGAAAAGGAAAGGACATATCCCACCTCAACTCCGACGGGCCTTCAAGGCCTGTACAGGGTCAAGACTGCTCGTCCTCCTAACCCCCCTCGAATCAGGCAACCACGGCGCCGACAAACGCGAGGTCCCCGAAGGCCCCGCAGCAGCAGCAGCAACAGAAGAAGTATGCCCACGGTTCAAACACTCCATCGGAACCATACCCTGCTGGCCACTCGTATTCATACACAACGCCCACCCATCGTCATACTCCGCCAACACCCGAATACTCTCCCCGACTTTGATGGACAATTCATCAGGCAGGCTGGTGATGAACGTGCACACAACCGCCGCAGCAAAAGGCGAAAGACTTGTCGATCCGGGGGAGTATACCGGTGCATTTGATGCTCTCGTATTGCTACCACCGCCGTTATCGCCATCGTCGTTGGAAACCCTCGCTGAGGGCGTTGATGAGCCACTATACGGCGACGTGGCCCCTTCGTTGCTGTTATACGAGATCGGCGGCGGCGGCACACGAGCGGAAATCTTCCTAGCCACCGCCGGGGAAAACTGTGGTGCAGGTGAAGTAGGACCCGGAACCTGCGAGGCGTCGTTCCGCGTGAAGCTGTAGTCTAAATAAGACTTGGGTTCATATGAATTTCCAGCGATAAGAGTAGGACGACCGATATTCTTGTTGCGGGTCCACATCCCACGTAGACGTATCCTATTCCGCTGGAATCGCTTGCGCAAACCAAAGAATAGACCTAATAAGAGAAGGACAAGGCATCCGATGACAATGCCTGCTATTCCGCCCGAAGGTAATGGGGTGGTGAGCAACGCGTTACTCCCCTCGGGGGTGGTGTCGTTTGGAATTATGGACGGTGTTGATGAAGGCGGAATGACAGATGGAAAAAGGGTAAATGAGGAGCTCGATGAAGAGCTTGACGTTTGAGAAAAGGAAATGATTGGTGATGAAGTTGACTCCACAGGAGGAGAGGTTGGCAATGATGTCGCCACTGCTTCAGAACTCGAAGAACTGGTCGGCGTGGACGACGCTTCAAATGTCGTTCGAATAATCGTGATTGTCAGGGGTCCCGTCAGCGTAAAGCCACCACCACCACCATCCTGACCGTCGAGTGTTGTCCCCCCTCCACCGTCTGGCGCATCTAGCTGGCGATTAAGAACGAGACCACGCCTTGCGTGCTGGATATTTCGCTGGTACTTTCCGTGCATATTTCGTGGAAACCTGAGGGTGATAAATCGTAAAAGAAAAAGGACAAACCGCCTAGGCTGTGAGGAAGAATCGCGGAATGGAACTCGAACACGAGTTACTAAAAAGAAAGATGGGAGTTCCTGAACCTGTCGAATGGGAAAAAGAATGTGGCTTGCTACTAAATGAGCATAGAGAAAAAAGAAGAGCTGAGAGAAAGGAAGGATGTGGGAGATCAATGGGGAGATCGCTTGTTGCTAACCGAGGTACAATAGGCCCATGCCGGCCGGACTCAGTTGATCACCGTTTCCATTAACAGAGTGATGCGCCTTATGACCAACGCCTTTGTCTTGCACCACGTTTCTTTATTCCCTGAAGGTGGACTTATTATTGCCCTCTGCTTGGAAAATACACATAATAGTAATTGATGGTTCATGATTTTGAGCTCAAACCTCAGGGACGCCATTATGACAAAAAAGACGCCCACAGAAGGATTTGCGTTTCCTGATACAGCCCCCAGTGCAGCGCCTCGCAGACTTTATATCAAGGGGAAAGCACGATGGTTTCAATGAACGAACATTACAAAAAGATACAACAAAAAAGAAACATCTCGTTTCCGTTGCTGTTGCAGATGCCCCATCTTGCCAAGTCGTTGAAAAAAAAGCTGCTAGTTCCATTTTTAAAATACATGTTATGAGAATCAACACGAGATGATGATACTGGTACAATTGGTTTCAAGAGCGCCGAAATACCTCTCATAGGTATGGTGGGGGAAAAAAGGGTGATTTGGCGATGATTTGGGGTAGTCGTTTCTGGGCGCTTATTTCTGCTCACTCTTCTCGTCGCGTTTGTGAATTCGGGTGAAGTGATCGGCCTCTTCACCAGCGGGGACTGCCTCGATTGGTCCTTCGATTCTTCCGTAGCTAGTTGGCATATGTTCCCTCCTCTCCTTGCGGAGTTCGTCGAGATTATGCGTCAGGAATCCGTGTCCAGCCACGGGTCCCCAGAATGATGTCCCAGCGAGGGAGCCGATGATGCTGGGCGGCAAGAACGCTAGATCAGCTCAGATAATCGAAGCAGAGGGATAGCACGAACCATGTACCGACAAGTATAGAAAGGTAGAACCTATACTGGGAGTACCATCTAGGCGCTACACAGCATGCTTGAGTCCCATTTGAGATCGACACGAGTAGTATAAATGCTCACCCCATCCCAGCATGGTCACTTTGGAATCGGCATACCATAGACCAGTGAATCCTACCCACTGGAGGACAAGCGCCTCCATCGGCTGCATGCCCAAGGTAGCCCAGGCAAAGACCATGGGAATAGTTCCAAGTCCTAGCCTGCTGTATCCTTTGTGGCCGCCATACCCAGCGAACTCCATGCCCCAGTGCAAGGCTCCTAAAGACAGTGTTAATAAAAGCAAAATAACTGAAGAATGGGGACGGGTTAACCGAGGAACGAGAGCATTACTGCCCCGTATGTAACCTGGATATTAAGCGATTGGTCAAGAAGAGTCAATGCTACTCCAGGATCCATCCCAATTTCGATGCCGTTTGCGGCAAGCTGCGCATTATAGGCTGCGACTAGGGTGGTCGCTGATGCTCCAATGTAAGGCAAGCCTCCTATAACATCACCGAGTTATTGACTGATACTAAGAATCGCGCGAGTTTCGTCCCGCACTAACCTACCAAGCCAAGAGCGAGTATCGGCTCTGGTACTTCATGTGCTACTTTGGCCGTAATTCCAATCTGCGATAAAGCATGAGTTAACCCCTGCAAACGTATTGAAAAAGCAAACTCACAAAAGAATCAGCACTCGAGTCTACGATTCCAGCGGTAGTGACATTAGCGCCGGCGATTACTTTAGCGAGATCAGACGCCGAATTTCCCAGCTCTTCCTTGACATTCGTCGCTGCATGTTCAAGAGTTTGACTCGCAGGACGCATCGAGACACTGCTGGCCACTGAGCGGATTTGGAGCAACGCAGCGGAGGTGGCTCCATAAACAGCAGGGCGCCTCAGGCTGGGAGGCGGGCACCGGAAAGGCAGCCTCGGGCTTTTTCGAATAGCGGCTGAGCGCAGTACAGGGCGGAGTAGTGAATTCATGGTTGTAGTTGAAGAAACGATGTATCCCGTTCTATTTAACCAAGTGCGGGCTCAGACAACAAAGAGGGGGGTTCGTCGTATGACGTCATAAAATCGGGTCTGACATCACTTCACCACTTTTCACCACAATGGCTATTACAGCGCTGCCCTGGGCGCTTCAATGCCTTAAGCCTCCTAAACCCACATCGTGGCATATATTTGTCCATCCTGATCCACGAGTATTTCCGGGAGGTTGGCGAAATCAATTTCAAATACAGCTCGAGAGAAACCCGGACCTCAATGATACAAGGAATTTCTTAAAACTTTGAGTGCGAAAGGTCATCATCATGAAACTCATCGTACTTGAAGTTGGCGAACAGCTACTCCTCAGACTATTATGGTGACAACCGATTCACCGCTAAGAGATGTCCACCATTGAGTAAACGCGAGGGTGAATATGTTCCTCCCATCGCCAGTCTACATTTGTGTTTTAGCTAAGTAATCTCGCTCAATTCCAGTCTTCGGGTGGGTGGCGATCGAAGCCTCCTCTCGAAAGAATGCAGATGGCAAGACCCTTTAAGAGGTTCTGCTCGGCATCCTCACCGATTTCCAGTGCTATGATTTCACGTCAGAAAAAGGCGTGGAACATGCGATTCATGATATTGAGGCGCGCCTCAAGCCCGTAGCCATCGCTCACAGAAAAGATTCAGTGTAGAATGGATTTCGATTGCCGACATTGTAATTACTTGGCATTTAAATAACTGAGGTTCACGGTCTCTTGACGCGAATTAGGACCTTTTTTTTGGGGTCAGCCTACCCTTCTTTTGTATATTCTATTCAACTGACGTACTTTTGCACATACTCTAGCTTCTGGGACTAATTAGCGGCATGGATTTTACTTTCCTTATTATTTCGCTCTCTCCTCGGAACTGTTGTATTTGCACCATGATTAAAATAGATGCCATAATCTCGTGTAAAAAGATAACGGATAAAGAAAACCCGGGAAAACAATGTCATGTAACCAGAGGAAGTAACTTGACGAGTCGATGTTTCTTTACTTCTAACCCTTCAGTACCGAAGTACCTCTGTGTCTGGAAACTCCAGTGCAAAGAGCTGAAGAGAAGCTATGTAAACGAGGAAATGGGAGAAAGAGACAAAATGCATACCCTACGATCCAGTCCTGGAGGCCTTGCACGTAACGGGCGACCATCTCGTCAATTTCAGGTCCCCAGGATGGGAGTTCCGCTTTATTTGTAGAAAATGTGTCGATAGTTTGCTTACAGAGCTCCCCAACATAATCGACGGCGCCTTGCAAGCTGAGATTGTGATACTGCATGAGGATGACGATCATATTGTGAGTATCACCTCGAGATTGCTCGACGTTGTATGAAAATATATCCTAAGAATATGCGGCTTCAGATAAGGACTCTGCTTTTAAACTCTGCAAGCGAAACGCACGTTTGACCAAGTGACGAGGTCGTTGGTCCCCTGATTTAGGGCTTGGATGACTGGATGTTCCACCACAAAGTCTGGCAAATCGATGTCGAGAGCATATCTACGAAAATGGGTTAGTTCGACCCGCGCAATCAAACCACTTTCCCGCATAAACATACTCTATGAGCGCCCAGCATGGCTTACAGCCTGAAAATCTTCGTCAGCACCCGAAGACGAAGAAGACAGGAGGTTCTCTCGATAAATGGATTGTCAAGCTTACCTGACGTATCTCGGCGTACGTCAATGTAAGATTCGAGATCAGGGATGACGCCCTCTTCACGCGCGCGAGTTTGTATATTAACAGCTTCGAAGAAGAGCTCAAGCGATTCTTTAAACCTTCCTTGCGCGCCATGTCCACAACCGGGAATACAACGTGCCCAGAAACTGTACGTGAAAGCAAAAAAGGGAAATTAGAGTCGGTTGTAATTAAGAGAGAACAATTTTTTTTAAAAAAAAAAACACGATCAAACCGTAAATTGACGGGAAATGCACTGTCAAAGGGAGATAGATCGCCTAGTACTTACTCTCTTGCAAGCTTCCCGGGATTAAGCTCCTCGTCGGCTTGTTCCTTTCCAGGCACCTTGGTAGGCATGTACTTTTCGCTATACCATAGGGCATTCATAACCACATCCGCTAGAAGATCGGTCTCTCGTGTCATCATGCCGTCACTTATATTATCTCTGAGAGAAAAAAATATGCAATACACGCGTAAGCCACATGTTTAACGCGTCGCAAAGAGGACCGACATGTCAAGTACGCACAAGTGGAAAAGGTAGTTCATAAAATCAGACACGACGCGCAGGCGTTCTGGCGTGGCGGTATGATAGCAATAAGCTGTGAGCTCGCCCGCTTGCAGTCCGCGAAGAGCATGTCGCTGCTTGGGGTTGAGATCCGGACAACGCGAGTTTAGCCAGTCGACAGAGCGTTGTGCGATCTCGTCCCCGTCAACGTGATAGGAAAGAGAGAAGCTGCAGTGCGACACGAGGTCAGGAAGGATGAAAGACCTGGCGGGAATTGTGTAGTCTGAAGAGTTGATAATGGATTCGTCCATTGCGTTCACGAGTAGGGTATGATTTGATGTCCTTTAATGAGAAGTGATAGATGGTTTCTGCGGAACACAACTGTAGATCTTCCGCAGAATTCGAAATTGACCTTGTCGGGATTGGAGAGTGGAGGGGGAGAGCGTGGAATTGGTGGACATAAGTTCCCACTTCTTTTAAGAATCAGGACATGCAGGTGGATATTGGGCGACACTTTAGATTCGTACGCGTCAACAGAATTTCCGATTCACTTCCCATTACCCCCATTGTTCAGGGTGTGTTAGGTCGCGTTCCAGCTAGGATCGTGTTGAAATCTGACCCGCCACCCCAAATGATTTCTGCGCAACATGAACCTCTATATTAAAATGAAAACGGTACAGTTAGCACAAATTCATTTTCAAGTTGGGCTGAATTTGACAACCGGTTGTGATTACCAACTTTCACTATCGATATTCCCAAATAGCAAATATTTAGAATTGCGGTGCTGTAGGAGCATGGTAAATCAGCCACGTGAAGAATGAACAATAAAAATTTCCCAAGGTGTTCTTCTCAAATTGTCGCATTTGCATCGAGGTCGTGTCCTACATACATGCTCCAGCCCTGTCGTATTCCACGTTGTTGATAGGTTTGAGGGGACGGCGAAATATGTTGGTGCCTTCGATTCAAGATAAAGAACAATTCCGGTAGTTAGGCCTTACACCGAGGTTTGGTCTGACGCAAGAAGTGAAATCACTTTGGACATTTTCGGGAAGGGGGGCCGAAAAACGAGAAAATGTGAGTCATTTGGAGTCATCGGGTGAGAGAAAGCGAAGAGAAAATGATAAGCAGAGTACCAATAAGTACAAAAGGAGGCTTGCTCACATATCCAGTGCTGCGGCACCGTTGCAATAATACCGGTCGTACCGGTCTTCCTGTCCTCGCTTCGTCCACTGTGCTGACAGGGGAGGAGACATTTAGATTAATGCAGTCCCCGTTGACATTGACGTGACGGTGAAAGCCCAGAAATGGGGATATTATCGGTCGACACGGCATGCTTTCAACCAATCCATTTCAGCGCCCAAGTCTCTGAGATATGAAACGCAGCTGGCGAAAAAGATCGGAATAGAAAACTAGGCAAGGAAGATGTGGACTTACGGCATCAAATCGAGGTTTTGGCGTCCGCATCCGGTCTTCAAAGGCAGACTTATTTAAAGAGAAAGCGCCAGGTATATCTTGTTCAAGACAGGATGAACATTCCAAGGGAATCAAGATGGTTTTCGGAACTGAAATAGTTTCATTCACGGTGCTGTTATTCAGCGATGCACGCCGAATTATCGCATAGCAACGCATTCAGGAAAGGGTATTTTGCACTGCATGAAAGGGATTCCATGAGCGTGGCCGTGAAAGTAAGAGGGTTAGAGTTCACCTGAGAATTTGATATCTCCAAGAGGTAAGTTGTAGAAAAAGCTAGCAAGCAGCAGGGAAGTGAATGTTCACATAAACGACCAGTTATGACGAGCTCGAGCAAATGAACGCTTAAGAACAAGAAAAAGGAGAGTTTCTGGCGATACACCTTTCAAGGTAGAGAGAACATCAACTTCAGGAAAACGAAAACCTGGCTTGACAGACTTGGAAAGAACTTCCGACGATAATTTAAATTGGAGAGATGAAAGCCCTAATATTCATGACCAGAGCCATTGAAATTTCCTACGTCGTCCAATTAGTCACCCCCTTCATAAAATATAGCAATAAGGGCGTTGGCGGTCGTTGACAGAGTGAAAATATTGGAAAGACCTAGAACATCATGGAAAGGGACAAGCAATGCGAGCAAATAAATAATTTCTCTTCCGTTCGTCCGCGTCATCCGTCACGCGAAAATCGCGAAAGTTTGGAATTTTCTCTTATCTATCCTGCATCTCCTCGACTAGACCATCGTTCATCTATGGCTTTACCACCATCGACCGCGAACTGGCATTGGAAGAACAAGAATGTCACGCGATGGGGCACTGAGTGGTTTGAGCAGGAGCTGCCCACCATCACTGTTGCTGGAGACAGCGAAGGCGAGGTCGTCGGTATCTCGAGCGTGACGGAGGTCGATGGAGATATTGAGCTCGGACAGAGAAAGTCAAAGTACGTGGCATGGCGTTTTCACTGTCATTCTTTTTCTGTTCGACGTGTGTCCTGTTTTGTATCCTGTTCGGTGGTCTTCATAAATTGCAACGTTATTTCGGTTTAGACCTCGAAGCTCAAGCTAATCTGTCTTTTGTTGCCGTTTCATGTCAGGTTAATCACGATCTTCGATTGCAAGGTTGTCATGAAATGGGAGGGCACAGCGAGTGACGGCACGGCAGTGAAAGGCACGTTGACCATCCCGGAAGTGTCGCATGAAATTATCTGCGATCGACTGTCAGAGTTCGTCGTAAGTATCTCGCGTGCCCTTGTGCTGCGATGTCGATTTTAGCGCGACCTTTTTTGACATTCTGTCCTGAATAGTTCAATTGGACTCTCTCCACCGATGCTTCACCCGAAGTTAACGCCTTGTTCACTCTTGCTCGCGCTCGCCTGCCCACAGCACTGGAGGCCAAGTTAGCTACATTCCCTTCGGCAATTGTCGACACGCATGGCAAGGACCTGACCATCAGTGCCGATCCCAGTCGGACTGGCACCCCAGCTCCTGCAACTTCGGCCCCTGCTCCAGTTGCTTCTACTTCCTCCTCTGGTGCTGCTGCTGCTGCTCCCAAACCAAAGACAACGGAGAAGCCAGCCGTAAACACGACGACCGTCGTTGTTGAGGCTGATTTCCGTGCCTCGGCCGATGACCTCTTTGCGCTCCTCACCGATGAGAAACGTATCCCCGCATGGACTCGTGCACCTGCGCAGGTGGGTTATCAAATGCTCTATCTCGTCCTGGATGTTGTGTTTAATTTCATCCGGTTTTTAGTCGCAAGCTCAACCCGACACTGCATACTCCTTGTTTGGTGGTGGTGTAAAAGGCAAATACGTTTCTCTGACACCGAAGGAAATTGTGCAGACTTGGGCACTCCAAAGTCCGACGTGGCCTTCTGGTATGCATCTTAGCTTTCTATATATTTCTTTCGTTATTGACTTGCATCTCTAGGGCACGAAGCGACCCTCACCACGACTTTAGATCAGTCGTCGGAATCTACCAAGGTTGTCTTCACACTAGTTGGTGTTCCTCTCGGCAAAGAGGAGGAAATTAAACGTAACATCGAAGGATACTAGTAAGTTTGCCTTTACCACTTGTGAGAAGGCGCCACACTGATTCTTTATCAACAGCATTCATGGCTTCAAATCCATTGGGTACGTTCAACTCATCCCATCAGCCCCTGTGTATTCCTCCTCCTACGTTCAAAACCGATCAAAATTGGGCTCTGAGAAAAAAACCCGGCGGGACAATGTACCTGCTTCCTCTTTTTCTTCGTATCTCCCGGCGGTGGCAATAGCCACTGTGGTGCTGGTTGCAGCGTTCGCTATTCCTTATCTTTCTACGTCGGGGCTCTCCCCGGCTCATTCTGTCCCTTCTTCCAAGTAATCTTTCTTCGGAATAATTATACTGAGTCGCTTTTCTATTTCGTTGCTTAACTTTTATCTTCTTTCGTTTATTACAGGCTGGGAACTGAATTATGAACACCTCAATATCTGGTGAGGGGGGGGAATTAGCGCGTTGGTGATGTTCAAAGTGCAGCGACGTTTTGGAGAGATGGGAATGGCGCGATAATGAAACACATCAAGGCAAGCATGAACAGAAGAAGAAGGAAAATGTACGAAGGATGTATCGAAGTTTAAGCGAAAGAAGTTTATGAAAAAGAGGACGATGGGAGGTGTTACGATAGGGACATAGATTTGGGCGTAGATATAATCCATTGCATTTTATCCCTGAAACAGCCTGCATTTCCTTCACCATTCTGTGTTGTCCAAAGTACGAAAAATCAAGGGAAAATTGGAGACGTGCCTGAGAGGCGCCACAAACCCCTGTTTACGGGTGTTTGGAATGGAGCCCCAAGCCAAATTTACGCTGGCGTCGTTCGAGAAAGTGAAAAGTTGGCCTCGTCTCGTCTTCACGACTACCCCCTTCGCGGTCGCCTTTACCACCTTCTCCTTCGTTGCTGACCTCCCCTTGTTCTTTCCGTGAGTATCCCCCATATTTATATCCAAAATACCGCGTTCTCTGCAGTCTCGACCCTGAAGCACTTGCCACGAACGCGCTCTTCGAAACCCACCTTCCCGTCGTTTTCACCTTCCAACATCCTGTTTTTTGAATTTTGCTCATGGAGAATTTTATTTGCTTTGCTTCAGGTCCTTCCTTATCTTCTTCATAACACTACCCCACCCACGGAAAAATGTCCACTGAAGAGATCCGCGCACAGACCTATGTCGGTTTCGACAGTATCACGCAGCAGATTGAGCACAAGCTCTTGAAGCGTGGATTCCAGTTCAACGTTATCGTCGTTGGTAAGTTCTTTGTGTTGCTCGTGATGCGTCGTGGATATGTCGGAGTTGGGTTGGTTTTGGGTAGAGAGACAGGGGAGGAGGAACTTTGAGGTTCTCGCAAGTTGTGAGCTTGTCGAGTTGTGGGACCTTGCTGGTTCTGGTGTCCCTCACGCTTATTTTTGCCACGCATCCGACACTTTTGTTGTTGGGATGGATGGAATTTGTTGCTAACTAATTTGTCCATTAGGCCAAACTGGTTTGGGAAAGTCGACGCTCATCAACACTATTTTCGCGTCGCACCTCATTGACTCGAAGGGTCGCCTTGCTTCGGACGAGCCTGTCAGACAAACAACGGAGATTCAAGCTGTTTCCCATGGTATGTGCCCCTCCCTCCATTTTTGTTCGTGGTACAACTCCCAGGATGCAACCGTCGATTGTACTGGTGTTGCTTCGCTGGCGAGTGGAACCCATTGTGGCGAGACTCTTTTACGTGTCATCCGAAGTTCTTGGCGTCATCCTCCTATAACCTCAACCTTTTTCGCGTTCTTGTCTCCGTTTCCGCGCCCCCCAATATTGATCGCTGATTCGGACTTTAGTAATTGTTGAGAATGGTGTCAAGCTCAGGCTCAACATTGTCGATACCCCTGGTTACGGAGACCAAATCAACAACGAGGGATGGTATGTTCATTTCTATCCCAATTTCGAAAAGGGAACAATGCCCTAATTTACTCGCATTCAGCTGGGACCCAATCATCAAATACATCAAAGACCAGCACAGCGCGTACCTGCGCAAGGAGTTGACCGCCATGCGTGACCGATACATCCAGGACACGCGTATCCACTGCTGCTTGTACTTCATCAACCCAACTGGCCACGCCCTGAGGCCTATTGACGTGATTGTGATGAAGAAACTGAGCGAGGTCGTCAATGTTGTACCTGTCATTGCGAAGAGTGATAGCTTGACACTGGATGAGAGGGAGAGGTTCAAGGCCAAGGTATGTTTCTTTTGGCTTCGTGATTGAGGAGGGAAGTGTTGACGGTGTGGTATAGATTAGGGAAGAATTGGTGTACAATAACATCCGCCTATATCCTTTTGATACGGATGAGGATGACGAAGAGGAGGTTCAGCTCAACGAGTCTATCCGGGTATGTGTTTTCAGTTTATTTTTCGAATGATTGACATTGACCGTGATATTTTATAGGAAATCATTCCTTTTGCTGTTGTCGGTTCCGAGAACAATGTGCTCATCGATGGTAAATCTGTCCGTGGGCGCAAGAACCGCTGGGGAGTGGTCAACGTTGAAGACGCTAACCACTGTGAATTTGTGCACCTCCGCAACTTCCTCACAAGGTCGGCTATTGTCATTAATTTCATTGAACGATTGCTGACTTGTTTCTAGGACACACTTGCAAGACCTCATCGAGACGACTGCGCAAATCCACTACGAGGCGTTCCGGTCGAAGCAGCTGCTTGCGCTCAAGGAAGGTGTCAATCAGAGACCAGCTGCTCCCCAACAGTAGACGTTGGTCGCGATCGCGTGATGATGACCCAAAATACGATAGATATACCCATCCCTCTCTTGACTGTGCCCAAACCCATGCACCCTCCTCGCTCCTTGGACCGCCCTTTCTCATCCTATTGAATTTTTTAGTCCTTCCCTGTTTCGTATTTCCTTGCTTTTTTTTGTGGAATTGGCTACCTAGTTCGGTGACAGATGAATGCTTAGCAGCCTACCCTGTACCGTGATACTCTCGTTTGATATTTGATGATACCTTACACACCCCGCCGCGTATTTTGCCGCCGAGATAAGCCGAGGTGACGTGTTCCGGGTTGTCGTTGTTGAAGAAATTGTTTCAGGGTCAGCGGTGAAGATCGGATCAGAGTATCGGTGCTGAGTCATCGTTCGTGATTCCCGTTTTGTCAGCGGCAAGACTTTAGACCTAGGTTGTTTGGAATGTCCGTTCGTCCCTCCTTTTCGACCACCGATCTCCCTCAAGTTATGCCCGCTTGAGCGTCCTGCTCAGCGAACTACACGACTCTCACGACATATCCTACAATTTCCTTTTATTCTTAACCCCACTAGGAAATTAGGGAATGGCTCCAGCCATACGCCATCGCCGTCGTATCGCAGCGTGGTACGCCAAATTTGCAGCATTCAAGGTTGAGGACCTCTTTTCGCGCAAAAAGGAGCCGGGGCCGCAGCGGACGATATTCATCAACGAGGACCTCCCAGACACCTATTATGATGCGCATCGCAAGGTCAAGCGTGAACATACCTATGCTACCAATCAGGTTATTACCTCGAAGTACACTCTCATCACTTTCGTTCCAAGAAACTTGCTGGAACAATTCAGGCGTGTTGCGAATATGTGCGTTTGACTTTTTATTTTTTTATTTTTTTGGGCATTGCCCACACGACCCTGCGAGCTCGTCATTTGTAGTCGATTCCATACCGCCGATCATTTTCTTTCTCCGTTAGAGGCATGCTTACCTTGTTTGCTAAATTGTTTGTTACAATGTCTCTAGATTCTTCTTGGGCATCGCAATTCTCCAGTTCTTCCCAAAATTCTCCACAATATCTCCTGGTCTCGTGATTCTCCCCCTTCTAATCGTCCTCGGAATCACCGCGATAAAGGATGGGTATGAAGACATTAAACGACATCAGTCCGATCGTAGAGTCAACCACTCGCTCCTTCGCGTTCTGAGGGGTGGCGACTTTGTCAACCCGAATGCCATGCAGCGCAAGAGCAAGACATTCGTGCGCGGTGTGATGATGCCTAAATATGGTCGCAAGGCAAAGAAGATTAAAATTACCAACCCACACGGAGAGGAACTATCTGGAGTCACTACTCAACCTCACATTCCAACGGAACAAATCGAATATGATGACGCCATCGAGGAACACGGTGCATTTCCGTCCATATTGCCTCATGAACAGGGTATTCATCCTCATTCGGACCACAACCGCCCGCATTGGAAGATGACGGCGTGGGAGGACCTCGCAGTCGGCGATTTCGTCAAGATTCTAGACAACGAATCCATTCCAGCCGATATCCTCATTTGCGCCTCCTCGGAAGATGAGAACGTCGCGTTCGTCGAGACCAAAAACTTGGATGGAGAGACAAACCTCAAATCTCGCAATGCGGTTCCAGCGCTGACACACCTGCGCACTACGACGCAGTGCGCCTCGCCTCATAACTCTTTCCATGTGGAGTGCGACCGTCCGGATGTGAACATGTATAAACTCCATGCCGCAGTCCGTGTGGGCAAGGAGATGTTCCCGGTCGATATGCAGAATATATTGCTGAGAGGCATGGTGCTGAGGAACACGGGTTGGGTCATAGGTATGGTGTGTTATACTGGAGAGGATACAAGGATTGTGATGAACTCTGGTGGGACGCCCAGTAAACGGAGTAAAGTGGAAAGGCAGATGAATCCTCAAGTGTATGTCCTCCTGTTTCTTTCCGATATCAGCTTGAATTAATTTTGAATGGATTAGGTTTATCAATTTGCTGATCTTGGCCCTTATGGCGATTGCCTGCGGTGTCGTGGACTCTGTTCTTGAACATAGATATTATCCGAGAGCCGCGCCCTGGTTATATGGCGCGAATACTTCGGGGGACAATCCGTCCATCAACGGTCTCGTCACCTTCGCCTTTGCCCTCATCACGTACGTTCCATCTGTCTTTGATCTAGAATATCCAAAGTGAATCGCTTTCTTCTCCTTTAGGTTCCAGAATATCGTGCCGATTTCACTATACATTTCCATCGAGTTCGTCAAGACGTGTCAAGCCGCATTCATCTATTTCGATTTTCAGATGGTGCATAACGGCCAAGCTGCACTTGCCCGCAGTTGGAATTTGTCCGATGACTTAGGACAGATCGAGTACGTCTTTTCTGACAAAACTGGCACATTGACGCAGGTAAATTTCCCTTGTCTTCTTTATATCACGGGTCCAGTTGACATTTTTATTCGTTTCTAGAACCACATGGTGTTCAGGAAGTGTTCCATCGGAGGGAAGATGTACAACGGCGAAGACAAGGAAGGCATGGAAGAAGAGGTGGAGGAGGAGGAGACCAGCAGCATTTCCAAAAAGCCGACTGCGACCATGTCTGGGGATAAGAGTCCGCCGCCCGCATATACGGCCTCTGGGCGGTTCGAGCGACGTGATAAGGGCTACCTGGACACGGACATCCCGCTGGATGAGCTCCGTTCTTCAGGATCGTCAACGGCTGCTTATCACCCGACTAGTGCTAGGACCGAGCGTACTAGACCTCAGAGGAGCAACGAGGATTTACCTGGAGCGCCTTCCGACGCAAACGCATCCACCAGCACGCCGAAAGTTCGACATCGCTTCCGCGATGCTGAGCTCTCGAACGACCTTCTCTCATCGGTATACGCCGACCCGAATTCAGAGGGTGCGGCCCACGCTCGGCAGCTCAATGGCTTCTTCACCGTACTCGCTTTGTGTCACACGGTCTTGACCAACTTGAACCCGGTGACGGGCCAGTTGGAATATAAAGCGCAGAGTCCCGACGAGGCGGCGCTAGTGCAGGCTGCGGCGGATATGGGATATGTGTTTAAGGGCAGGGAGAGGGAGGTGCTGTATCTGCAGACACCTTTCCACAATGTCGGTGGAGTGAGCAGTGTGGAGGGTGAGGAAGAGGAACTTGGGTATGGGAGGAGGTCGTCGGATACCGTTGGTGGTACTGGAAGTGGTGTGCCCGGAACGGCTGATGGGACGCTCGAGCGGTATGAGCTGCTGAACATCCTGGAGTTTACGAGCGCGAGAAAGAGGATGAGTGTGGTTCTGAGGAAGCTGGATAGTGACGATGGCCGCTTGTTTTTGCTGACCAAGGGTGCTGATAATGTCATCTTTGAGAGGTTGAAGGAGGGTGCGAACGAAGATCTAAAGGCGACGACAGAAAAGCATTTGGATGAGTTCGCGAGTCAGGGGCTGAGGACATTGACATTGGCTTACCGAGTCGTTAGTGGTGCGTTTTGTCGTTTTTCTTCCTCCCATCGATGTGTTCGCTCATTTTTTGCGCTTTGATGCAGAGGACGAGTACCAACCTTGGAGCGAACGATATCATGAGGCTACTGTGGCTCGAGACGACCGTGATGCGAAGATTGACGCTGTTGCTGATGAACTCGAGCGCGATCTCAGATTACTTGGTGCGACCGCCATCGAGGATCGACTCCAGGACGGCGTCCCAGAAGCCATTGCCGATCTCAAGCATGCTGGTATCAAGGTGTGGGTAGCGACAGGGGATAAACTGGAAACTGCAATCGGTGTGTATCCTGCCTACCTTTTAAACCCTCTCGTGGAGGGGTTCTCTTGTATGATCGCCCAGGAACCTGATGCTGATGAATTGTCTTCTTTTCCTTTTTGCGGACAGCCATCGGACATAGCACGAATTTGATTGGACAGGATTCGAATATAATCGTTATCAGGGGGAACAGGTCCGGACGTGCGGTGTACGAGCAGATCCTCCACGCCATTCAGGAGTTCTTCCCAGATAGTGGGATCCTCGATGATGAAGGAAACCCTACGGACACACCCATGCCCGATATGCTGGAAAATCGTCGGTCTTCCGCGCCGCTGAAGATGAAGGAGCGCCAAGATCTGTCGGGTGATGTGGGAGGCGGGCCGCTCCGACGGACGGAAACGGGCGTCTCGTCCATTGTCGGGTCGAATAATGGCGACCGGCCTGGAGGGTTCGTGCTGGTTATCGATGGTAGTGCGCTGGAGGTCGCTCTTGCGGATGATGATCATAAGAGTCTGCTGTTGAGGCTGGCGATCGTGTGCGAGGGCGTCATTTGTTGCCGCGTGTCACCGTTGCAGAAGGCGCTGGTGGTCAAGCTTGTGAAGGATGGAATTGGGGCTATGACTCTGGCTATTGGCGACGGTGCTAATGATGTTAGCATGATCCAGGTATGAAGTTTTGATCTTTTTGTCTAGGACGAGGTCGATGGTTTTTTTGTTCGAATTTCGTAGGCTGCCGATGTGGGTGTTGGAATCTCAGGCGAAGAGGGTCTGCAAGCGGTTAACTCATCAGATTATGCCATCGCTCAGGTGTGTTATATATTTTCACGTCCGTTCATCGTATCACGACTGACGAACTTGTGATGATGGCATAGTTCCGGTTTTTGAAGCGATTATTATTGGTACATGGACATTGGTCGTATGCCCGTAACGTAACGATGTCGGTGTTTTTTTAAAATAGCGACATCCTTGTGGGGCTTTGCTAATAGTCGTCTCTTTGGTTACGATGCAGGATTCTCAACTTCTTTTACAAGAATATCGTTTGTATTGGCGTACTTTGGTGGTTCCAGATATACTGTGCCTGGAGCTCGACCTAGTGAGCTTTTTTTGTTTATACCTTTTTTGTCAGTATTTTCTCATCGACGCGAAGTGTATTGGAATATACATACCTGCTGTTCTGGAACTCTTTCTGGACGATTGCGCCTGTTATTGGCATTGGATTGTTCGACAGATTTGCTGGTATGTTATTTTCGTTCCAATTTTCCAAAGGAGATCTTGAAAATGTTACGCAGATGACCATGTCCTGATGGCCGTCCCCGATCTGTATTGGTATGGACGCGAAGGCAAATGGTTTGGAATGCGGCAATTCACCGTTTACATGATGGACGGTGTTATCCAAGTTCGTCCATTTCGTTCTCGCCAAATTGCTTGCTTATATGATTAACATTCAACAATAGTCTGCAATTATTTACTTCCTCATTTTATACACTTATGTCACTACCTCGGCACGGACGGATGGGTGGCAGGTGGCTTTATACGAATTCTCTACTGTCCGAGCGATTCCTCTTTTTTTGCCCTTCAAGATTTCTAATCAATGACTGACGTTTAGGTTATGGTCTTCTCTGCTGTCTTCGCGGCCAATTTCTTCAACGGGCTCAATACAAGTGCCTGGACAGGCTGGGTTTTCTTTGCGGTATTCATTGGTGATGTTTTACTTTGGGTTTACACGGTAAATCACGATTTTTCATATTCATCTTATGCTCCTTTCTGACTGTTGCATATACAGGCTGTCTACAACGCTATTTCTCCTTCGTGGTTCGTCACTCCTGTATGGGGTAATAACCACTTCTTGTTCGAATCAGCATTCTACTGGCTCTCCCTCCCTCTGACAATCTGCCTTGCTCTCCTGCCCCGATACCTCTACAAGTCTTGTAAATTCGCGTTCTTCCCGGATGACGTGGACATTCTACGATACATCTACAAGAAAGATCCCCATAGAGATCTTACCCAGGATCCTCTCGTGCGTGGACGTGGATCCTTCAATGCCCTGAAACGACGTCGACCAACATCTATGGTCTCTGAAACACAAACTGAGAGTATCGCGTCGCTACCGCGGCCCTCCATGGACCTCCGCTCAGCAAGCAGGACAGACATGTCTACAGGAACGCGGTCGTTCCATCGTGGCTTCGATTTCTCGACGGAGGAAAACGGAGTCGCTATGCATCGCATGCAGAGTCATCTCTCAGAAAGGCGGCTCAGTAGCCGAAATCTCGCGACCGTGCCAGAGTCTGGCCTCCACCGAAAAGGAACGATCAGCCATGTGTTATCTGTGCCGCGGAATTTCCTGCGGAAAAAAGGGTCAAACGCAAAGGACTTGGGACAATGAACACTTCTTTGCCTTGCATTGCATTTTACAGTTTTCTACATCTTTTTACTTTCTTTTTTGATTTCTACGGCCCATCCTTTTAAAGTATTATTCGATCTTTTTCTTTTAATGTCCCCCATCTTATGTTTTTGCTACGTCTTCTTCCAAACCCCCTCACCCCCCTCTATTATTATTTTTAGGGATTTTCTCCTCACCCCATCATCAGGCTTTTCAGATCTACCCCGTGCATTATCATCACTATTGAACATGTATTATTTTTGTATCCACCAGCATCTTTCCTCCTTTCCATCACATCACATCGTACCGTATTTATTTTCTTTACGAACGTCGATGCATTATTATGATAGAATTTGATTCTTTCACGAACTGATGACAGCCGCTGGAGTTGCGAAGTTCCCTGGTTCGTTCACAATGACAACACATCTCCGCTCGCAATATTTATCCTTGAAATGGTTCTCTCGACGAAGCGCCCTCCAAAGAGTTTCATTATAATTTCAATACTCTTCTCTTCATCTCGCGAGGCGTTGATTCCAAGTTGATTCGTAGCAATCGTAGGTTCCGATCTTGTGTTATCTTACATCGTCTCGATGTTGTTAATTCGCTCAGCTTACAAAGGAAATTCCTCGCAGCCATCAACATCTTTGGTCCCTTTCTGACGACTCTTCTACCCAACTACCTTGCTGTGGCTTTGGCATTCGACAAGGGGATCAAGTGTCTCTCACCCTGAACTTGGATGGATAATCTCTTCGACGAACGGTTGTCCCAGGTTTAGATACGCGAGAAACGCGTTGCCTACTTTCGATTTCTCTCGGCAACTCGCTGAAGTGTGTCAAAGTCAATGTCTTAAGTTCATTCTCTTGACTCCCATCACGATGCCGGCACGCATGAAAGTTCTTGAAGGTTTCCCTATAACTATAAGGAAATAAGGATCCAATTGCTTCCCAGAGTAACAGGCTTTTGATCATGATGCGATGTCAATCGTTTTGTTGCCCGAACCAAGCCCGGTTCGTCTTCCAGTCAATTCGAATATCTGGAGAAAACATATTGACGTCAGGAGGTTAGAGGAATGAGTTCGGATGTGAAAGCGTAGTGTGAAGCCTCGCCTAGCCTCGCTTATGACAGTCGCTGACAACAGCATGTTTTCAGTCGCCATAACCAGCTGCATGGACATTTACTCGGACCCGCTTTGGTAAAGGTCTAATCATTGCGAAGCTGCGTCTAGGACGCCCTGGTTATTGCCCACGCCATGGCATGCAATTTACGGACCGTTTTTATGGATCTCTGACAGATCCTAAGGATAGACTCCCTCGGCCATATAAATAATGGATCGACATTGATTGCGAGGAATAGATTGTCCGCATTAAATACCCATGCCCTTCGCCACGATGGGCTCAGCCATTGTAATGAGTGTAGTGATGACCTCCCTGTTCCAGAACGCTCGGGCTCAATTTCCTGTCCCCACGCCTGCGTTGAATGCGTTCAACGCGTCTATAGGTGGGCGTCTGGCCTTTGGTATCCCTTGGCCTGAACCATGTTTCAGTTCGTATAATGGCGTCGCGGTCACCCCCAATTCTACGCAATGTGCATTCGTCCAACAGAACTTCTTCAATAACCATGGTGCGTTTAATTCATACGTTCTCCCAGGCTCGTCGCTTATGCAGATGTTGCAGAGGTCCGAAGTCAACAGTTTGGAGGGTACAGCGCGGTAAGAGGCCTCGGGACCACCTTGCAGAAGAGGTCTTCATATGTGGCTTTTCAGATTCAATATGAGGCGTGCATGTCAACTGGCGACGAATGCGCACTGGACTGGACCAATCCCACCAACTCAGCTGCGTTTGCACCCCCAGCGGATTGCAAGCAAGGAAGCGTCCCACCGTACTATGTTTGTTGTTTATTGGAGCGTCAATCTTTTCGCGTTTCATAGATTGATTTCGGACAGATCGATGTACAAAGCACAAGCGATGTGCAAAAGGCCTTGACCTTCGTTAAATCAACAGGGATGACTTTCGTTATCAAAAATACTGGGGTAGGCGGCCGTTTATTCTATTGAGGGCCTTGTGAATTGAATCACCTCACATGCAGCATGATTTTAAAGGACGAAGCTCTGCTCCTAACTCTTTGGCCCTCTGGGTATGTATTAGATTCTGGATCAGCCGCATAAAATGTTCAACCCAGAAACTTACGGTTTCCGCTGCATAGATGCTGCACTTAAAAACAGTGAGTTCTTGTTCTGTTACTTATGATGTGCATCTTCGAATCTCAAGGGAAAAACGTGAAGATGACGCTAGTAAAGAATTTTGTCGCGGATGGATGCAAACCACCTGGCGCCGCTAAGGCCATCACTCTCGCGGTGCGTGCAGTCTATATATTGTTCTGATTTTAGAACGACTGACATCGACGCGCATATCTTTAGGCCGGAGTTCAGTTTGCAGAGCTATTCAAATTCGCCGATGACAATGGAGTGGAAATTGTTGGAGGCACCGACCAAACCGTCGGCGCAGTCGGTGGATTCCTTCAGGTGAATCAACTTCCAATCCAGTATAATTTAGTCAAATCAATGAAATCGTATTCTAGGGAGGAGGCCATTCATCAATAACGCCTTCAGCAGGAATGGCCGTTGACCGTGTCGTGAGCATTACACATTAATTTCATGCTTGCTCTTGTATATAACTAATCTCCTCCTCTCAGCTTCAATACAAGATCGTGACCACGGATGGAGTCTTGCGCACGGCTAACGCTTGCCAGAATTCGGATCTTTTCTTCGCCCTTCGTGGAGGAGGTGGAGGGACGTTTGGCGTAGTCATGGAAGCAACCATTCTGGCAACACCTACAAGAAGTTATCAAATGTATGTTCTGATTCGCATCCTTCTCGACTCATTTAACAGAAATAAACATAAACTTAGTGCGAGTATCAACTGGCCGGTCAACAACGATAACTTGAGGCAGGTGGTTTCAATGTTCATCGATAATGCGACTGGATTGGCCACACAAGGGTGGGGAGGGTACCTGACGGTGCGCTCCTTTACGGACATCGACCCATTTTTTGTTACTGACCATCGTCCAATACCATCAGCCTTCCTCGGGAAGCTTGGTCATGACGAACCCGAATTTGAGTGCATCGGCCGCTCAGAAATCCGTGCAAGCTTTATTGGATTTATCGACATCTTTGGGTGGATCTTCCTCAGTCACCCAAGTCAACTCATTCTTTCAATGGTTCACGCTCTTTGTCAACGATAAACTCACCGTCCAGCAAGATGTGAGTCAATACACACAGCTAACTCCTTTAAATGGACGTTAAACATATGGACTAGGCTGTCGGTCTTCCCAACGCTCTGAGCTCTCGTTTGATCCCTCAGGCTAACCATGCAACGGCAGCCAGCAGAGCACAGCTCCTCGACGCGTTGATGAATGCGTTCAGCAATACTGTCTTTTCACAGATCCATTTCACGACGCCGTTCGGGTTCAAAGGAACCAAAGGTGCTGACACCAGCGTCAACCCTATATGGCGTACCTCGCTCTATCAGGTACGGATACGACGCAACGAAATAAAAAAAGACGAGGATTTAAATACTTTTCCATAAAATTGCGCAGGTCATCTTGGTCAACACTTGGTTCGTTCATTCGACGCTTGCAGATAGACAGGCAGCCTTTGCTGCGTCTACCACCGCGGCGAATTTCCTGCGTGACATCACGCCTAAATCTGGCGCCTACCATGTAAGTTCCAAGTAATTGCCATCGAATGTAATAACTCTCATTCACTTGCATATCATGCCAGAATGAAGCAGATATCCACGAACCAAACTTCCAAGGTGCCTAATTTACCCATCGTTCAGTTTAGCTGATCATCAAATATGCTTAGCTTCCTTCTGGGGCACGGCCTTGTATAAAAAGCTCCTTGGGATCAAGAATAAATAGTAAGCTAGCTCTGATATTTGCCTGGTAGTAACGCTGGTTAAGAAACTTAACTCGCAGCGACCCCGGGCCCGTCTTGGATTGTTGGAACTGCAGTAAGTGCTATCGAGTCGGACGTTTCTAACTAACCGTGTCTCACGCACATTTGATAGTCGGTTGGAAGGGAACATCTGCACCACAATATAAATGCTACATCTAATCGGGCCCTTCACGACTTCCTCTCTATACTTATACCTAATTCCATACACTCTTTCCCATTTACTACATTCCTTTTGAGTTGGACTTGAATTATCAACACAAAAATTGATGGTGTGCCAATTGTATATAAGTTGCATAATGGGTGCCTAAAATACAATGCCAGGTAGTAAAGCGAAGAAGAGGGAGAGAATGAGACGAAAGCAGATGGGCGATAGTATATAAAAATAAACAAGCACGGTACAGTGAAAATGGCAATGCAATTTATATCCAAGATCGAACGAAGGCAGCCAAAGGGCATGCATGCTCAAGCCCTTAAAGGAGCTGCCAGGGACTTCGAACGCGCGCCGCCCGGGGAGATGACAGGCCTTGGACCCGTTGATGGAGCCCCAGCACTGGAGGATCGAACCATAGACTTCCGTTTCTGAGTTTCCGCAATATGAAGTTCCCGTGCCGCCCTTTCTTCATCAGTCATTACCACCTTGCGGGCTTGAGTGAAGAAGAGCTTGGCGTCGCGGTTTGATATATTCTCAATCAAGTAGGTATTTCCTGAGGAAAAATGTCAATAAACTTAGGGAGTTGGATAACGATTAGGGCTTACTACCTCGAGGAACCATGAAACTGCCGCCTGTGGTAAGGATCATGGAGGTATTGTGAATCTTGAAATTTATAGCGCCTTCGATGACATAGAAGACCTACGCATTGCATAAGGACCACACCAAACAGGGTATCAGTTGACAAAGCGGTGCTCACGTATGTGTTGTCCTTGGCAGCTTTACTCGGTTTGCGACCGGTAGGTGGTATGACCAATTGTCCCGCAGCGATGAATTCGTCGTCTGAAAATACCTTGTCGAAGAACCAACTGCCGTCTCCAGCCAATTTTGGATTAAACATCCTGGCAGGATAAGCAACGCCTGCGACGCAAAATGAGATATGGATGAAGATTTGAAAAAGAGGACGTACGTCGATCGGCTTCTTCTCTATCGGTGTATCTGAGAACCGTGTACACAGTTGTTGTCTCATCATCCCAGCCTTCTTCAGGATTCGCTACAGGAAGAGCTGGAGCAATGACCTCCTCATCATTTAATGCCCTACTCCTGCTTCGTGGACGGGTTGAGCCTCTTTTGCGTTTCGCTCCGAGCGGTAGTGGCATGTCCTTCGGTATGCGGACGATCTCCTTTATGGGCGCTACGAGGACCCGTCCACTGGAGTTGGTTTTCCCATACACGATCTTCTCACCGCGCCACCATTCCAGAGGTGCATAGTGATTACGTGAGCTCTTCCTTGTACCCTCCCGATATTCTGGTTCTCAAGAATAAATGGCGGGTTTTGATCGTGAAATAAACAAGAAACGCGTACCGCGGTTCTCCTTCTTGGAAGTACTCTTCGTTTTGCGACCAGGCTTCTTCGGAGATTCCACCCTAGCTTTCTTGACTGGTGGTTGAGGTTCCTGGTCATTATCTTCTTCCTCTTCGTCGCTACCAGGACTTAATCCGACATCTTCCAAGCCTTGGGCAATCTCGTCCTCGACCTCCTCGGACGGTTCACGCGATTCTTCCCGAACAGCGCGACCCTTGCCCTTGTCTCGTTTAGACTGCGTGGGTGTCTTTTCCTGGTCCTCTTCATCCTCTTGTTCCTGCTCCTCATCTTGTTCCTCATCCTCCTCTATCCGACTAAAACTACGTGGTCGTCCACGTCCTCGTTGGGGAGACGAGTTCGGGGGAGTTTCCTGGGGACCGTAATCATCGAAGCCACCATTAACCATGTTATCTTCTCCATAATCATACTCTTCTCCCTCTTCACCCTGAGGGTCGTCAGGCGTTGATTCACGAGCTCTTGTAAACTTGGAGAGACTAGACGGTCCGGGCCCGGCGTTTCGGCTTGACCGTTGGGTGGAATTGAGGGGACGGGGTGAAGGTATCTTGTCGAAGTCAACATCGGAGGTGCGTGCCACAGGACGGATCGAGGACCGACTTCGCGCAGATGTAGTTGGAGTAGTAGGTGGTCTCATGTTGACCAGATGTTGTACAGGGCCTAAATCGCGCGTTGCACACGTTAGTTAATGGCTTGACGACTGAGAATGCAAATGATACGCACTGTCAATTTGCATCGACATCTCACCGTCCTCTTCGTCATAATCTTCGTCATGGCGGCCCATCATAGCAAGGCTCTTCTTCCTCCCTTTCGGTCGTGGGGGTGTTCGTCCATCAGCCTGTTGCAAAAGTTCCTCGAATGGTTCGAAACCGTCGGATTTCCGTTCGACATGTTGTACCGTGATACCAGTTTTCTTGCCCACTTCAGGATTATCGCCACGATATGGAACATGGGCTTTCTGAGGTCCCCTTCGAGCCCCACCGACACTGCTCTTCCGTGCAGACGTCGGCATGCGAAAGGTTGTACTGGTTGACGGCTGATGCCTAGGTCGAAGGTCTTGTTCTACCCGGTCGTGGGAATTAAACAAAACATCCGCGACGCGCTTGCACGTATTTGGCTGGACTTTTCAGATGGCCGGGCCGGCGGGCGCGTCCCCAGATTCCTGCAAAACTTGGCATCAAAATCGAACGCAATTGTGCACACTGGTATCGACCATCATGAGGTATGTATTTCCGAGACGGAGAAAGTCTACTCATATGTGAATTTTGGCTTATATTAATCTGTTTTCTTTATATTTTGCGATCCGCATTGCAGCCGGCATTTGGTGGGCTCTTCGCTTTTACTTAGTGCGCACCGCAAATTCAACTTCGAAGTTGAAAGTTTTAATTGACCATTCTCCGAGAGTAGATGCCATCGCTCATGCCCGCTTCTTCAATCTTGAACCGCATGCTACGACTTCCCATCGCCGTGTGCTCTCAGCCTTGGCATTTGTAACATTATCTGAATGACGCCAACGTATCTGCGGAACATAACTTCATGGGTATCGATAAATAGGCCAATGACTCTTATGGATGGTAGGCGGATCTCAAGTCTTGCGTATTGCGCCCCCTTCTTAGTATGAAGCTCTCCTTCACAATCGTCGGCGCCTCCATCTCTCTGGCTCTCGCGCGCGAGCGGCCTGTCGATCCCATTGCCCATCGACGTTATGCCTCGGGAGAAGTCATGGGCAAGATAATGGCCATCAAAGAGGCGACATGGGAGGGCTACAGACAAAGTGGATATTTTGACGGCACTCGCTACCGGAGCAGCAATGCGTTTTCTGCTTGCCTCGATGGCTACGTTAAAATGGCGTTGAACGAGACTACGCAGAGATTCCAGTGCAAGAACCTAGACGTTACTGGCCATCTCACCCACTCAGACCTCGGTTCCACTGACGAGAATGCCAAGATAGGTAAGGCAAGGTTAATAATATATACGCCCTATACATCTGACTTCCCTATAGGAAGTTCAATCTGGGGATACACCATCGACGGTCGAGAATTTGTCGCCGTTGGTCAACGAGATGGGGCGGCCTTTGCCGAGGTCGTAGGCAAAGGTTGGTGGAATTATGTTCCATTTATCGGGAAAGCCGAGGGAAGTTTGGACTACATCGGCCGCCTTCCTCATTACAGTGTTGCCAGCCTTTGGCGAGAGATCCGCGACTACAAGGGTCGATATGCCATCATCGGCTCTGAAGCAGTCGGACATGGCATACAGATCTTTGACATGCGTAAGGTAAGCCACGCTGCACGACATTCTCTGGACCATGTTAATAACATATTCCCAGCTATTGGATGTTCGTCCTTCATGGAACCGTCTCTCCACAAAAGCCAAGTTATTTGATATCGTATCCGACTCTTATCACTTCGCCGACCTCCCCGTTGGTCGAACCCATAACGTCGTTTCCGCTGCTGCATCAAACCACATCATCTCAGTCGGAGCCCAACCCCGCAACGACACCTGTCGTAGTGGACTGATCTTCATAGACCTAACCGACATCGCCAACCCTAAACGAACAGGATGTGCGGCCGACGATGGATATTTTCACGACGCACAATGTTTGATCTATCATGGTCCCGACAAAAAGTACGAGGGCACGGAAATCTGCTACGGCTACAACGAAGATTCTCTTACCATCTACAACATCACGGACAAAACCGCCACCAACATCATCTCCAAGACCTCGTATGACGGTGCCACGTACACCCATCAAGGTTGGGTTCTCGACACCAACAACCAAGCGTTCTTGCTTATGGACGACGAACTTGACGAAGTCGATAAAAAGGGTGCTGCCGCCGACCAGCATGCGACTACCCTCATCTGGAACATCACCTCTCTCGAGAACCCTATCCTTTCTGGTACCTGGAAGAGCGACTCCATCGCCATCGATCACAACCAATACGTGAAGAACTTTTTCTCTTACCAATCCAACTATGGTTCCGGCCTGCGCATTCTTGACGTAGCCAGCATTCCCATTGACCCGACGGGTGCTGGCATCAAGGAAGTTGCGTTCCTCGATATCTTTCCCGAGGACGACAATATCACAGACTCCCCTGAATTCATAGGATCGTGGCACAACTATCCTTACTTTAGCAGTGGGCATATCGTGCTGAATACGTACGATAAGGGGGCTTTTGTCGTGAAGAGGAGTAAAAAGGTTACTGGGGGCGTTAGGGCACAATTCTAAGATGCCCTTAGGCATCGTAGGACCACTGAAATCACGAAACAATTTGAAAAGAAAAAACGATCGTTCAACATATTCAAAGCGCCCCGTCCTGTGGGTTGTTCGCCATTTTATTCAAGGACGGCGTTGAGCCTAAGAGTCCAAGTACGTGCCTGGGCGTGAAGACGGGCGCAGAATAGGGCCGAGAAGATACGAATTAATCAATTATAGAAAATATTTGGTAGTTTGATAATAATGTGCGAGTATTGAAGTTGTACTTTACATGATTATCGGCGGGTATTTGAATTATAATCGGCGAGGTTCAATCCAACCCATCCAGTGCTCTACGACGCTTCACTGATCACGCCCGAACCAAGACACCATTGGTTATCCCACAAAGCGGCGACCTGGCCAGGCGTTATGGCATGTTGAGGCTCGTCGCACTCAATTACCAGCTCAATATTTTCAACCCTGTGCCGGTCTTAAGCATGACTGACCAGCGTTTAACAAATGTTTGCACACTGACCTTCGTACTGTACATGGAACCGGGGCCATCCGATACCGATGCATTAGATCCAAGCGAGCACCCTCCGGAAGGTCGATTCCTTGAGGTGGCGCGTCGCCCCAGATCCAGGTGAATTCCGGTACATGCAGCTTGCGCTTGAAGAGCGCTTCATGTGAGCTATGCCAAGATTAAGAAAAATTGAAGGCGTGAAGGATTGAGTTGCTATTTACCTTCCAGGAACGAGATATATCGCGTTGGACTCGACATCCTTTGAGCAAACGAATAACTTCTCCGGCATACCAGGAACACGGGCATTTTGACCAATGGTGAAGTTCCACAGTCCTGTGTGCTCTCCGACAACTTGTCCCGTCACTTGGTTGATAATAGGTCCAGGTTTGTGAGGGATGTAAGATGCTGCCAAAAGGCATGAGAGGATTTTTCATGGCTGTAAGGGAAAAAAAAACATACAGAGGAAGTTGTTGAACTTCGCCCTTTCACCGACGAAGCAAATGCCGACGCTGTCTGGCCGCTCTGCGGTAGATAAACCCTTTTCCTTGGCTAGTTCTCGGACTTGAGGCTTCGTAAGATGTCCAATGGGAAAAAGAGCCCGCCTGAGTCCAGCCTCGGAGATGGCAGATAAAAAATAAGTTTGATCTTTATGACTATCAACTGGACGTAGAAGCTTTGGACGAGTGCTTGAACCATGAATGAACCATGATTTTGATGCGTAGTGACCTGGGGGAAGTTACGAAAAGTTCAAGGTGGATGGAAAGGTAAATTGTACCAGTCGCAAACCATGAGCCCTGCTCAAGTTTAGTCTCCAAAGGCAGACGCTCCAGAAGGGCGCCAAATTTAATTTCCCTGCGTTTCACATCAGTCTTCCAGAGAAAAATGACCAGTGATAAATGCCTTACCTGTTACACCAAACGTCAGGGTTTGGGCTAATGCCAAATTCCCACTGCCGCAAGGATGGCTCAAAAACGCGGTTCCAGTATTCTCGAGAAAGATCGATCTGTGATGAAGTTGTTCGGAATAGGAGCGTAAATATGCAAGAATCACGACGTACGAGTTCACAAGGAATGTCGAGCTTTTTACAAACTAGCTGCACATCTTGCCAATCCTTCTCCCATTCACAACCTTTGTCGGAGGCGTATTCGTCGCGTGTATCCCAATTTCGCATGTAGACTGCGGATAAGTCATAATCCTAGCAGAATATCAGATGGTGTTTTTACTGAAAACAGTGAATACCACGTACTTCCTTGGCCAAAAGCATGGCGGAAACCGAGGAGTCTACACCGCCGGACATACCGACGACAACTAGAGTGATGAATTAGCCCATTACGGTAGAAGAGAAGATAGGTGCATACCTCTATCTCCTTTTCTGGGACCATGATTGAACGTCTTAGTGACAATGGTACGAGCAAATGCGCGATGGGGTAAACGAAGGGCATTGAACATTTGTTGAACATCAAATATAAGTAGAACATGCGGGCCGGCACCGCCAAGTCACTAACACTTCTTATTCTACCATCATTATGTTGAGGAATTTTGTGCGGCATTCAACCCCTTGGACAAGGACGGTGCAGGTACGAACAAGCGCACTCCTAACCACTGATACATTTTTCGCGGCGCCGCGTCTGCTGGTTCTCCGCCCTTCAGCTTCGCCATTTTCACGGCTGACATGGCGAAATGTGATGAGGGATACCCGGACAGATATTTCCTGCTCTTTATCGTCATTGCAATGCCGCTCGTACTCAACGCCTGGCAGAGAGCCAGCCGATGAGGACCCCAACTCTTCAGCAAGTTCGCAACCTGAGGCGACCTGGGTCACAATTCTGGAGAGCACAGCACAAGCGCCATTTCTCAAACAACGCCTGCCGGACCCTGAAAGTGCACTGAGACGTGCATTTACTCTCTTCTATCAAGTCATCCTATCACTGAACACCGTTGGAGACCCCGAGGCTGCGAGCCACCTTCTCCTTGTGAGTTTCAATCACTCACCCGAGTTCTGGTGTTATCCGACAGCTTATATTTTCTCTAGGCATTCAAAACGGCTCCTGTTTTTCCGACTTCCGATATTGGACGTGCCCGTCGAGCAATAGCGATCATTATCTCCACTATCATCAACGACATATCCGCCATCCCGCTCTCCGCTCCTGTTCGCGAAAAGCATCCTGAAATTTTTGGGATCCACGGAGCGCTTGTGCCACTGTCTGCTATGCACTTAGGAGACCCCAACGGCGAGGTCGAGGACTGGAGGGAGTTTTGGGCCAGAGCTGAGCCCATCTTGTTGGAACTGGATGGAAAGTTGTATGATGCTGGGTTCGGGGTTGATGTGGATGACATTATCAAGGAGCAGAGCCAGAAGGAGAAAAAGGAAGAGTCGTAAATATGGGGATATTTAGTGAGTAAATTATCCTCAAGGCCAGTCTGCCAGAACTCCTTGATTCGTAGGCTGCAATTCGGGTCTACTCGAATCTTCGACATATGTGGCAGACATAACTTCGACAAAAGTATGTAGCAGACATGAGCGTTCGTTACAGTTTAATTTATTTTGTGTGCTCGCTTATGGCTTTTTTGTCCCATTCCATCGCGCGCCGTAAGGATAGTTCTATGTATAGTTGGTAGTAATTCCCTTATTGGGCAACCACACTTATATGTCCATTCCGAATTGGTTCTGCATCTCAGCGCTCGGCCTTTGCTTACCATTGACCCCTGTTAAATTGTCCGTCAATTTATGTAATTGTGACAATAAAAAGCACTGAGTAGGGGTTAATGCGTTTGAGCCCTGATTCAATGCTGCGTAAAGACTCTAGATTCTCCAGCTACTTATCATCGACGCTCGCGGGTTCTTGATGGATTTCACATCTAACTGGTTCGTACGCAGATTATGAGAGTTCTTGAGGACGCTCTCGCATTACGGAAGCCCGAAGTTCCATGTCTGATGTATAAATTTTGTATAAATTAGGTCGTTCCTATCCCGAATGTGATTCCGATGTACAGGAAATGAACATAACGTCCCACCACATCCTCAGCGCACTGGATTTAGTCATATAAAAAATTGCGGCCCCCTTCAACGGAGATGGCAAGATAAAATAAGTGATGCCGTAGACTGCAGTGCCACCTCACAATACTATACTTAGTAACGAAATCGACCATTTTCCCCAGGTATCATAACGATGACTGTCTGCTGCCTGGATACCCTCGGGAAGCCGTTTTTTATAGTACAAGGCCGCCTGGCTACAGGCGATAGAAGGGCGCCTATTGTTCTGTTCGATCACGTGGCTGATTACAATGGAATGTTCGGCTCGAGCCCATTGTTCTTTCCACATTGTCCCATACCGGTTTGTACCCCGCTGAAATGCGCGCAAACACCCCAAGAATGGTTACCAACGACGGGCATAGTGCGATTGGCCATTTAAAGGTCCAGGATACCGCCTCATTTTTGTGGTTATTCTCCCCCATCGGCTTCAAGACCTAGTGTCTCCTCTCCTTTCATTTCTCAACCTCCGGTGCTGGGTCACCTTTACTCTTCCAAGCCTTACGCGCATAGACTTCTCGGTGTCAACGACTATAACATCAACGAAATCCACACAGACTAATATCCAACATGTTGCCTCCTAGAGCGAGTGAGTGCCTTGAATGACCCTCAATGACTTTTGAGCATAACCTCAATTAAATAGTTCAATTTATGGGCCTGAATGCCGTCCGGGTACTCAGTTTGATCTCCCTTATCCTGGTATTCTCCAGCACCATTCTGGTCATGGTGACGAACATCAAGGCCGTCAATTCCTTCGAGGCCAACCGGGGTGGCGATAATACAACGATGGTGGACTGTGATTATATTGCGTGAGCAGACCTCTTATTTTCTCGGTTAACGTTCGTTGACCGTCTTTCAGCGGAAGCACTGTCCCAAACCAACCTGCTGGTGTATTTTGGGCTGTTGTTGCTAGTCTGCTGATCATTTTCCAGACAATCATTCTCTTCCGTGCGTCCTAGTCAATTTCTTCGACCGATCATGCACTAATACTTCGTGCCAACAGTTTCCGAATGCAGCTGGCCCATGACCTTCTTCGATCGCTTCTTCCCCGTTCTCGGCACGAAATTTGGTCTTGGTCCTTTGGGAATTTTCCAATGCCTGTATGTATATCGTTCCTCTATTCTTTCAATGCCATAATCTCAACCAAATCTCAGGATCTCAACCCAAATCCTTTCTCATCATGTCGACGACTTCACACTTGTTTCTGCCTTCTTCCTCTTTGCCCTTGGCTGCCTGAACATGCTCCTGGGCCTCATCTTCCGCGAGTCCGCCAAACCCAAGCGATCGATCACGTCCTGGAGGGCTGAAGCGAAGGGGATCCTGCCCACCACCTCGGACCAGCGCCCCGTCTTCGTAAACGCTACTCCTATCGTTTCAAGTGTGTTTTCTCAAGAAAAGGGACAACAGGTTCACGTGAGCCATGAAACCGTCACGGACGCCCACTCGTTCAGGAGCACAGAGAAGGCTGGATATGGCTTTGGCCGGCAAGGAGAGAAGGCTGCTGGATTGCGAGGATTTATCCTCCAGAAGCCGGAAGAGTCACTTCCACGATATGCGAGCCCCCCGCCCCCTCGTGCGGCCACGGTTTCCCGTAGCCCTTCGAGCGTGTCCTCGTCTTCGAGCTTCTATGCCGATGAGAGACCCCCAAGCATGCCTGTTCCCCACGCCGCTGAGACTCACGCAGCTGCCCCTGCTTTTAGGTCCAGCCCTACCTCAATTTAAACGGAACACCACGACAACTTGACACTGCAAGCAATTTCAAGACCCCGACCCCTTGACTCGAGCTGGACTTCTTGGCCTGGATACCTACACCACACGCACAACCTCACGCCACCACGACCACGGAAACCCTTCCTCCCATGTACCATATCGACACCGATTACATTCCTTTTTATGAGACCACGCGACAGTAGTCGTTTTAATCTACCATTTTGGACTTTTGTATCATTATTATTATATGGATCCTCTCTATTTTAAGGAGGTGGTTCGTTTTGTAGCATCTAGATTAACAGCGCAAATTCCATTGCTCTCCTTGACAGAATAAGTACATCTTGCACAAAGCCGAAAGAAAGAAAGAAAATGACTCCAAGGAATTTTTGCTGACTCAGCAAGGCGGTGCCGATTTTGGAAGTGGACTCAGGCCAACTTTTCTGGTTCAACATCAACATCTACCATGGACTCGTTCGACAACTTTCAGTATGATTCTGCTTCGTCCTACGGTGGTATGGGCGTCGTAGACGACAATTCTTCTGTATATACCGCCAATACCCAGGATAATGCATCTTCGGTCGATCTCTCAGGTCTTTCCCTGTCCGAGTACAATGGCGGAGAATCCTCTGTTGGAAATGGACATGCACAGCACCACCACCACACACAAGCCCAACCGCGAAATGGGGTCGAGGAAGATTTTGATGCGGTTTTGGATGATCTGAAGGATGAAGCGGCGGTTGATTTGCCGCCGCATGCTTGCAGGTCTGCATGAGGTTTTATTTCAGGAATATCTTGGTGCTCACTGATATTAAATTTTAGTTACTGTGGCATTCATTCTCCTGCCTCCGTCGTTAAATGTCTGGTCTGCTCCAAGTGGTTCTGCAATTCCAGAGGCAATACATCGGCTTCTCATATCGTCAACCATCTCGTGCGCGCTAAACACAAGGAAGTCATTTTGCACGCCGAGAGCCCCTTGGGAGAAACGACGCCAGAATGTTACAACTGCGGCAGCAAAAACGTGTTTATGCTTGGTTTCATCCCAGCTAAGAGCGACACCGTCGTCGTTTTGCTCTGCCGGTGAGTTCTATGCTCCAAGTATTTACATCATATCACACCACGATTATTTACATATACGTCTACAGGCAACCTTGCGCTGCCATTTCCAAGGATATTTCATGGAATGCCTCCCTTTGGGCTCCGCTCATTGACGACCGTTCTTTCCTCTCATGGCTCGTCAAACCTCCGAGCGAAACTGAGCAGCTTCGATCCCGCCAGATCTCGTTCGCGCAGATCAACCGCCTCGAAGACCTCTGGCGAGAGGATGCCAACGCAACCCTCGAGGACCTTCAGAAGCCCGGAGTAGATGATGAACCGCAGCCTATACTTGTCCGTTACGAGGATGCTTATCAATACCAGAATATCTTCGGCCCTCTCGTCAAGATCGAAGCTGATTATGACAAGAGGCTGAAGGAAAGCCAGACGCAGACCGACATCACCGTTCGTTGGGATCTAGGTTTGAATCAAAAGCGCGTTGCTTGGTTCTGTCTTCCCAAGTTGGAGAGCGGAGAAGTCAGACTGGCTGTTGGCGATGAATTGAGGCTGAGGTATCAGGGCGAATTGCACAAGGCCTGGGAAGGTGTTGGGCATGTTATCAAGATTCCCAACAGTACGTCAGCATTTTTTCTGAGCGAGAAAATGTGCTCAAAAACCTTTTAGATGTCTCCGACGAAGTTGGATTAGAATTACGGAGGACGGATGGTGTACCCGCTGAATGCACCCACAACTTTGCTGCCGACTTTGTCTGGAAATCTACCAGCTTCGACAGAATGCAACTTGCAATGAAGACGTTCGCTGTTGACGAGAAAAGTGTTAGTGGCTACATCGTAAGTTTTTTGGCTCCCATTCATCGATGCATATGCTAACTCTGATCGGCTGCGAAGTATCACAAACTTCTGGGACATGAACTCGAACCTCAGTCCCTGCGAACCCAAATGCCGAAGCGTTTCTCAGCCCCTGGAGTTCCTGAACTGAACGGTTCTCAAATGTATGCGGTGAAAAGCGTCCTTCAAAAACCCATCAGCTTGATTCAAGGTCCTCCTGGTACTGGAAAGACCGTCACTTCGGCTTCCATCGTCTATCATCTCGCGAAAATGAACCCTGGCCAAGTCCTTGTTTGCGCACCGTCTAACGTCGCCGTTGATCAGTTGACGGAGAAAATCCATGCGACCGGTCTCAAAGTCGTGCGATTGACCGCAAAATCTCGCGAGGCGCTCGATTCGAGCGTTGCTTTCCTGACACTCCACCAGCAAGTTGCGAATAGCACCACGCACGTGGAGCTGCAGAAGTTGATTATGCTCAAGAACGAGCAGGGGGAGTTGAGCAGTAATGATGAGAGGAAGTATAAGACGTTGATCAGGCAGTGCGAGAAGGAGATTCTGAGCGCTGCGGACGTTATTTGCTGCACTTGTGTGGGAGCGGGTGATCCGAGGTTGGCGAAGTTGAAGTTTAGGACGGTCTTGATCGATGAAGCTACTCAGGCGGCTGAACCCGGTACGTTGGGATTTTTATCTGTGATCGTTAATTACAACTCATTTGATTGCTATTTGTGCAGAGTGTATGATACCGTTAGTTCTGGGTTGCAAGCAGGTGGTTCTCGTTGGAGATCATCAAGTAAGTTTGAAATAGGCTCTTTTTGATGTGTTTGAATTGAACGTTTTCTTTTAGCAACTTGGACCTGTCATCATGAACAAGAAAGCCGCTCGTGCAGGTCTCACACAATCTCTATTCGAACGCCTCGTCGTGCTCGGCAACAGACCCATCCGCCTTCAAGTTCAATATCGCATGCATCCCTGCCTCTCAGAGTTCCCTTCCAACATGTTCTACGAGGGTACCCTTCAGAACGGTGTCACCGCCCCGGAACGTTTGAGGAAGAACGTCGATTTTCCTTGGCCCGTCCCTGATACCCCCATGTTTTTCTACCAGAATCTTGGACAGGAGGAAATTTCGAGCAGTGGAACATCTTTCCTGAACAGGACGGAAGCGTCGAATGTGGAGAAGATCGTGACCAAGTTCTTCAAGTCCGGTGTTATGCCCAGCCAGATTGGTGTGGTTACGCCGTACGAAGGGCAGCGGTCTTATATCGTCAACTATATGCAGTTCAATGGCTCGCTCAAGAAGGATTTGTACAAGGAGATCGAGGTGGCTAGTGTTGATGCGTTCCAGGGACGAGAGAAAGATTATATCATCTTGAGCTGTGTGCGAAGCAATGAGCACCAGGGTATCGGGTTCTTGAATGACCCGAGGCGGTTGAACGTTGCATTGACGAGGGCCAAGTATGGTGTGGTTATCCTCGGAAACCCGAAGGTGTTGAGCAAGGTTCGTTTTTCGTTGTCCTTTCTAATTTTTTCTTATTGACTTCCGTCTTTTTTTACACAGCATCCCCTCTGGCACTACTTGTTGACGCACTACAAGGAGAAGAATTGCCTCGTCGAAGGCCCGCTCAGCAACTTGCAAGTTAGCATGATCCAATTCAGCAAACCCCGCCGTACACTCGTCAAATCAATGGAACAGTTCCGTCGACACGAGACTAATGCTCGCGACTATCTCCCATCGACAGCAGGCTCCGTATCTTCTGATCGTGCGTCTAATCTTCTCTTTTTCTTTTTCTCATGGATGATGTCTTATGTATATCCTCTCAATAGCTCTCAGCCGTAATAGATCTGGCACACCGAGTCGTTTTGATGCGAGCTTCTATCGCACGCATGATGCCTTGGGCTACATCCCATCAGACGTGCAGTCGCTTAGGTCGCAGGCGACGTACTCCTCTGGGCTGCCCATGTTCAACGCCCCCGGTCCCTTTGGGCCTGGCGCCGCTCGTGGCCTTAATGGCGCGAAACGCAGTCAATACAGCTATGCCTCCTCTATCGTGTCGCAAGATGCAGGTCCGAGTGTGGCAGATACGGGCTCTGTGATTGGAGGAGGTGGTGGTGGTGGGAGCGTGATCGGCGTGGGTGTGGGCGGTGGTAGTAACGTGGGTGTGAACATCGCGTACTCGCAAAGCGATCGGCTAAGGAGGCGAACGTCGTTTGGGAGTGCTTCGGTTGCGGGGCAGAGTGACCTTGGGAGTTTATCGGCGTATGATTACAAGAGCCAGGACGACGCGGCGGATTTGGATGATATGAAGAGTCAATATGCTGGAACGCAAAATGGGGTCACTGTGTTTTAGCATCTGGGCGGCGGGGGTGGATTCACCTTTTCTTTTGCCACGGAACTCCTTGATGCGTTGCATATTTTGAATGCTGCTGCGATGGCTTGCGCGGACGGAACGTTCCCTCTTCCTTCCCACCTGGATAGGGCTCTGATCGGCTGGTTGCCTGGCTGCTGACTCCGGGGGCGCCAATCAATCAATCGTCCTTGCTGCCTGGCCTCCGTCGTCGTGTCGCTGCAGGGTCAGTCGGATATCCATTGGCGACCTGCTTTTTTGGAGTTCCATCGCTGTATATTTGGCAGCTTCGATTGTCGCCCCAACGTTTACGCCCCTCTCATGCCCGACTCCCCTCATGAAACTTTTGGAAATAAAAAAGAAACAGACAAAAGACAAAAAACAAAAACAAAAACAAAAACAAAAACATTGGCCACCGGATTGGTCTTTCGCTCCTCCCGCTCCCACCCGCCGCGTCTTTTGTGGGATGAATGCTGCTTAGTCACATCGCGTTGGTGTGTTCGGTGGGTGCTGGCAGAGGACGTGATAGGATTTCATTAAAGAAGAAAAGAAACGAAAAGAAACGAAGGGAAGGGAAGGAAAAAGAAAAACAGCAAAAAAAAGGACTTGAACTCTGTATATATCAGGATACGATTCAATGGTTGGATGGAAGTGTTTTGTCGGGTAAATGTGGCTTTTAATAGTAGTATGATGCAAAATGCATGTTGGAATTTATCTTGGGAGGTTTGTCGAGTCATGTTACTGTTGACCGGATCCACGGCGCCTGTGATAATTAAGCTATCTAATAGCAATCTCGCAGTCAGGAGCAACTCTCAGGAACCCATCCGAAATACTCGCATGGTTGAGTTCCGCCAAGCGTTTTGACAGCTGGTAATTAATCCGCTTATTCATCTTCGCTTGGAATCTAACCACCATCCTGAAGTCCGAAGGGGGTTTTCGTTGCAACCTTCACGACAACAACGCTTGACGACGTGGCAGGACCTGGCTGTTGAGTTTATACCCCCCCAAAATTACTTATCCAAGGAACAGCGCGGAGAATCTTTTTTTTTTTCTCAAGTTCTTGGAAAAGACACTCGGACAAGAATATCCCGGTTCCATACACATCCAACAACAACCTGGCAACGACGGCTTTCGCGCACCATTCCTGCTCACATTCTTGAATGTCTCTCGAAGAGGGCTTGGATGATCAGATGGCTGGGTTATCCCTCATGATCCCCGCATCTTCGTCGACCAACTCTTCCGAGTCGTCGTCGTCGCTGAACCCACTCGCACAGCCAACCCCGTCAGAGATGCACACTCCCACCTCATCGCGCTCCGCCAGCACACACACACACACCACGGCCTCCGCATCCGCCTCCGCATCCACATCGTCGTTGCCTACATCCACATCGGTGAACGTGAACGTAAAGTTCGCGCCGCTCCCCGAGATCGCACCGCGCAAGCGGAAATCCACCGCCCCTCTAGGGATGGCTGCGCGCGGGCAGCTCATGCGCCGTCGGCGGGGGCATTACAGTGAACAGCAGCAACAGCTTCGACAACAGGAGAAGGAGCAGATCGCTGCCATGGAGGCCAAGTGGTCCCCGGAGGAGCTTGAGCAGCATCGGATGATGCAGGAAGAGGTGGCGGCGAGGTTTGCGCAGTATCAGGCGACGGCTGCTGCTCAGGCGGCACGGGAAGAGGAGGCGGAGCTGGAGTTGATGGAGAGCGAATTGCAGAATGGGGATGGTGATAAGAGGGGTGGGTCGAGGAGGAAGCGGAGGAGGGGTGGGGGTGGAAGGAGTGCTGCGTCTGACGCTGGTGCTGGTGATGATTTGGAAGACCCGTTCCTCGCGCTGGGGAAGACGCTCAAGGGTGCGGGCAAGTCGTTTTGGAGGAAAGTGTCGCATAATAAGGACGGCCACTCAGAGGAAGTTGCGCAGAAGGGCAAGGAGGTAACGAGGAGAAAGTCGGATGTGGGTCTGCGTTCTCGTCCTGAGGAGATGGCTTCCTCCTCGTCTCAACCACCGCCTCCTCCTGTGCCTCCGCTGCCTGCCCCTCCTCTGAGACCGATCTTGGCAACCATTCGCTCAAACTCGAACATCGCGATCGCCCCCGCCGCCGCCGAAAGCCCACAGGAACCTAAAGAAAAAGAAGAAGTGGGTGGGGTGTGGGAGGAGGAAATCGGTGATTCGTTCCCACTGAACGTGAGCCAAACCGAGACGATCATCGAGGGTCGTCCAGTGAAGAGTTCCCCGACGAAGACAGAGGCGCCCGTGCCTTCAGCGCCAATATCCGTCGTCGTGGTCAAGACGTCCCCCTTGCGAAAGGGAAAACTGCTGGTAAATGGCAAACCGTGACATATTTTGTTGTGAGCGTCCTTGGGTGCATAATTCTCCCTACCGCCTCCCGGCAGGTACTTTTTCCGCTCCATCTTCGGCAACGATGAGCCGGATTTATTTTTTTCTATCTTTATCTTCCCCACACACCCCATACCTCCCTCAGTTACGCCTCGGAACGCTACGAACGAGATAAACGACCATGCAGACGACGGCGACGGCGACGGCGATGCCAACGACAAAGTCTTTCGAACGGTTGAAAATGGGCGCCCTTGTACAGTCTGGCGATTTAACGCTAGGTCTCCTTACCCACGTCCTTCATCTTACTTACATTACTTATACCCTCCCCCCAACCATGTTTTCCGCTTACATGACATGACATCTCACTAATCACCCTCGGCGTCCCTCGGTTTTGTGCGGGCCTATATGTAAATGGTCCTTCCGTGCTCGGCTTTGCTATACCCTCGTCGTCGTCGTCGACTATCAATCACTATTGGAATGGAATCTAATCCAGAATCAGGATGCATTATAATATACAATGGGATGTACGAGTTGCTTTCTGCTTTTTTTGTTTTCTTTTTTTTTTGGTTATAAGGAATATATGAATTATCTCTTTCTGGAAAAGTAAGCCGTGCGTCCTTGGCCCTCTATTTTGACTGGTTCCTGTCGGGACCGTTGGACTTTTTTTACATCATGTCGATGGTCAACTCATGGTCTGCTTGCAATGTTATTTGTATATTTCATCTCTCGCGCATGAGGTGTATCATCCATGCGTCCAAGAGACTCCTCACGCACATATATTGTGAGATGATTACCTCGCCATCATCGAGATACAGCGTCTAATTCGGTTAAGAGTTATTGATTTGAGTGCTTGAGAATTTTCGAACCTTAGGAAGAAATAAAATGACAGTGGTAAGTAGGCAAAGTAAGCGAAGGTGATCGGAAAGTATTCTCCCCCGAAGAGAGATTTCTTCCTAACCGTGATGGACTGGCGATACTTAGGGGGGCCGAATCATTTTGTGTGTGGCTACTGTGTATGGAGAGCAGGAGATGCTGAGGATGCAGAGGATGATGGGTGAAGTAAAGGGAACAATCTTTTCGCGAGCGCTGTTGCGCCTATTCGCTTTTGGATAGTAGTTACTGAGGTGGCCCGGGGTGAAGTCCGAGCCTCCGAGGTGGGCTTCAGGATGGAAATCCTAATTGTTTGACGGAGGCATCCACATCAGTATGCCCCATGCAAGTCTTGTGCGTTATGAAGATAAAAGGCATATGATACCGTCGGAGAGATCCTTAGATATAGGCTTTGGGCGGCAGGAACACAAGCGGAGATGTCGACCAGTTAGAGCGCTGGAGCCTTTTACGGAAGCCATGCTGCATGATGCATGATGGACGCTTCATGTTGTGCAGATGAGAAGGTCATGTGTTTCTGGCGTTCTCGGATGCAGAGGGGAAGATAGCGTCCGTTAATCTTCCAGTTCCTTGGCTCGGGGCAGAAGAGATTTCGAAGGATAGTTGAGAAAGAGCTCAGCTGAAGCAACTGAAAGGGTGCCAGCTGAGGATGCCGTTGGGATGAGGCTATCCTTTCGGCACGCTGGTTGGCCTAAAAGCAGTTTTGCGGAAGGCGACAGACAGCACAGAGAAAGATGAATGAATCAACAACGGCTCGGAGTGGTGACAGATCGCATCATGCATCATGAATGCAATGCACATTTTGCGCATTTCTTGCAGGTAAGTAGTTACCAAGTTCAATGAAATAATTCGAGGATTGTCGGTGGCTTCTTTTCCGTTGGAATTGGAGGTAAAGTTACTTCTGCTTCTCTCGTTGATGGGCGATCTTTCGACAAGTATGTAAAATGAACTTGCAAATCCTGACGCGTGTGAAGGAAATCCAATACAATTGGGGTTGTTTGGTTGAATGTGTCCACGCCGCTGGTATCAACCTGCACCGCCACGAATCCCATGTTCGGCCACTGAGAGCGCTCCACGAAAAAGCATCTCGAAGAAAAAATATTTAGAGCAGGCCGTTGGGAAAGTTGGAGAGAAATGGGTGCTGTTTTTAAGCGACTTTCGGATTGCGGTTGGTGCAAGCCGTGGTGACGGAAGGTTACGTAATCTAGTAATGCCTCGTTCGCGTTGCTGTGCCGGGCTCTTTACGAATATATTCCTTCCTATTTCTGCCTATTGCGGAGGGCTCAACAAAGAGTGTGGTTTCGGTCTCCCTTTCGCTCTTGCCACCGCCTCCATCTGCTAGAAGACTTATAGTCTCGAAAGCACCTGATTTAGTGCTTTTGTTTTCCCTGTTTCTTCTATTGGAACCTATAGCAGGGGATCGAACTCCGGTTGAGCATGGCCGACACATGTGTTCCTACACCTACGCAGACGAGGACCGACGTGGGCACCTCTCAGAGCCAGGTGACGACCTTTTCCGTATCGACATCGACCGCCCCTGGTTCGGTCGAAACCACTGTATTTCGGACTTGTAGCGCCAACGCTCCTTCCGGAGTGACCTCGACGTGTATTCCAACCGTAACGACGTCGTATATTACACATCCGGGTGAGGACATCCATATTCATTCATCGCTGTCATCCGACTTACTGGCCGTACCTCGCATGTTCAGGAAATACATCTGTTGTAACGGTTCCAGTAACTGTGGGGGTCGATTATCCAGTAACAAATATCGTCACTCTTTGGGGTTCATCTTGTAGTTCTGTCTACTCACCGCCTCCTTACACGCCCCCTACGGATTCTACTACGTCGTCGACCTCAACATCATGGTCAATATACACGCCCCCACCGACCATCATCACATCAAGCACGACCATGACATCTGATGGTTCAACATTCGTTGATTACTTTACGTCGACGTCAACATCTGCAGCTACATCTGTGGCTGTTCAAACAACAGGAGCTGCTGACACCGGTGGTGTTCACCACAAGAAAGCGAATAATGTTGGGCCTATCGTCGGTGGTGTAGTAGGTGGGATTGTAGCTCTGCTCCTCCTCGGATTCATAACATGGAAACTTATGTGGGTCCTTGTGCTATATGCCCGACCCAGCCCCTCTTCTAACGCCCGTTTCCTCTACATATATCTAGTAATAAACAACCAAGATTTGACGACATCTTCAACAATGACCAGCATCACAATAAAATCACGAAAGACCCCGATCCCAAACCATATGGTTACGATCCTGTCGGCCAGCAGGCAATGGATGCTACGTCACCACAAATGAATCCCCAAGGACTAGAGGGCCATGGTTTGGACCAAGGTTTCAACGACGTCGGCACTCAGCCCTCCCAAGCACCGCCGCATCACATTCGAAACCCATCCCTCACACCGCTTCTCGCCGCAGTCGGTGTCGCCGCTGTCGGCGCAGGAGCTGCGAGTCTCTCAACGTCATCACGGCCAACGTCATCGCGGCCATCGACTTCCGATTCGCACCCCATCGGTCCAATGGTCACACAAACGGGGCAAGGTGTGGGCCAAGGTTATCCGCCTTCCAGCTATCCACCTGCACTCCAGAACTGGGGCCCCAACCAAGGGTACGGAGCTGCGAATACCCAGGGTGGGTACACACCCCAAGGACTTGCTTCTGGCTCCGGACAGGCATCAGGATCGGTGCCTACTTCATCGCTCGCTCCCAATACCAGTGTCGGTAGCACGGGATCCGTGCCCTCGACAACGTCTTCATGGGGTGCACCCTCCGGCGCCGGCAGCAGCAGTGGACCGCACATGCCGCCCCTTATCCCGATCATCGCTGGAGGCGTCCGGAATAATCGACAGCAACAGTACGAAGATCCGTTCAATCGCACAGGCAGTCCCGTCAGTATACAAGAGCAACGGATTCTTCAAGTCACCAACGCGGACTCTTCCCCGTATCCTGGAGGGTCCGTATACGATCCAAATGCTTATTACGCTGAGGGGTCATCTTCCTCCTCCGCTTACTACGCCGAGGGTTCTTCTTCTGGTGCAGGACCATCCTCGTCATCTGCAGCAGCTTCGAATTCCAGTGCCTTTGCTGCGGCAGACGGGAAAGGACGACCGCTCAACACAAGAGGGGAAAAGGCGCCTATCGTGCATCTGGATGGAGGACTGTACCAGCAGCCTGTTCCGGGCGTGCAAACGGGTCCTGCGCCACCTGCCTATACGGAATAAAAATTGGCCATTTTCATGGTTTTCGGCATCCCACCTCTTTTTTCCCTTTTTACGATCGCGCTATCTCCTCCAACCGTATTCTATTTCCCTCTCCATCGTCGTCATGCTCCCGATCTCTCTCCGATTTGCTATCTTATGGTATCGCATTGATGTCTACGTGGACATTCTAGACATCTATAAACGCTTCTTTCCCTTTCCCTCTCCTTCTCTTCTTATCCCCATCCATCCTTTCTTTTCCACCCTTCTTCATTCCTTCACCCCATCCGATCCCTCCTTCCTTTTAATGAAATGGTATTACTCTTTGGACAGTCGCTGATTTTTTTCTTTCTTTTTGAAGTATGCCGCACTTACGACGACGAATTTTACGACTTTTTCGGGCTTTTTGTGGAGTTCTTTTGTTTGATCAGAGCTACTTATGATCAGAGCTACCTACTTATATACCTACCATATCGATGGGAACCTGTTTTTTTTTTTTTGTTTTGCTATGCGATTTGGTGTTGGTTGAGCAATGCTTAGATTTGTTCTCTCCTGAAAGAGATTCGATGACGCTGATAATAAGGAATTGATGGCTGAGTGCTTGTTTGATAGGTTAAACGACAATCATTAATCCTCGGTTTTTTAAGGGTCTGAGGCATATGCGTATAGTAGCGTACAGTATGTAGCTCAGGGCAATAAAGGGATCCCTGATAATATGGCGCCGACTTTTAATATTGTCAAAATCAAGTGCAGCCTATTATTGTACTTAAAGTTGTACCGGATCCGACTTGTGTTATGTACAGTCGAATAACAGGATTTTCGGAAGCAAGTCATGTAAGGTTATGCAGTTCAAAGTGATTAAATTACGATGGAGGCATTTATCTACTTGAAACTGCAGCTGGAAGTGGCATTCGATACCGACGCCCTTGATTTGAAGGCTTTCGCTCGAAAGATCGTTCCGTGTTCCCAGTCGGGCTACAACTCCAAGTGCTATAAATGTATGTACTGCTCGGAGAGGGGTGAACGTTGCCCGTCAACTTGTGTCGGATGTAAACAGCAGTAATAATAATGAAGCCCGGCGTCGGCTTGCCAAGCACCTCCACCTCCGAGCCTGTTTATAATTAATCTGATTCAACTTCTTTCCCGGCGTATTCATCCCAGTATCCCGAACCAGCTGCTACTTTTGCTTTTATCTGAGCCATGAGGCTTGCAGTTGCGGCCATTCTTACAACTTGCAGGTTTCAAGGGCGGTCGACTCCAACGGAGTCCGAGGACGCGCCCGCGCCCGCGCCCAGTGGCCATGGATATACCTAAGAAACCCGGAGTTATGTCCCCGCATTTTGAACGTCAATTTTTAGGTTATTTTATCTTTAGGCAACGGTGAGGATTGACCATATTTCCCTGGTCATTCCAAATCCAAGTCCATGCTCGCTTAGGTACTATCGGACGCCCGGCGGCCAAAGACGCTCGGGACCTATACAAATCGCAGGCAGTACCTGAGATGGAAAAGCCAGTTTTGTTTAAATCATAAGGAGTGTGGTTTGTCTCGCGGTATGCATAGCTGGGCTGTAAGACTTGGCTAATCTTACTTGGGTCAATGGCGCTGCTGATGGGCGTCTAATCAATATAGCGGGCCGGGTACTTAGTACTTACATTCCTCGTGATACAAGGGAAAAACAAGTCTATCGTATTCAGGGACAGTAGTACAGTAGCGGCGCTGAACAACTACAATCGCTCAGAATGTATAGTATCTAACATACGTCGATCGCGATGAGCGTTCTTCTGATTTTCTTGAATTCCGGGGGAAGGACGCCAAACGCTGTTTACTGACATTACCGCATTGATTGATTACACCTACGAGGTCCCAGTACGGGCTGCCAGTGATGGGACTGGTTATGACTCGATGGTGAGGGCTCTAAAGACACCGCGGTACATGGCTTGTACCACTACCGCCACCACCCCAGACCTCGATTTCTTCCACGGGAAACCCGGTTTGAAGCTCAACAATGACAGATACGAAATTCTGCGGAAGCTGGGCTCTGGAATGTATTCCTCGACGTGGCTTGTCCGCGACTCAAAGCCTGATCCCGAGTAAGGTCTTCCAAAGTTTCCTCGATTATCGGACTGGCTCATCCTTTTTTTTTCCCACCACCGTGAACATAGATATGGGGAGAAATATCTTGCCGCCAAGATCCTCTCGTTAGATGGGACTGGAATGCATCGTACGGGAGTGATGATTGAGCTGGAAGCTTTGAAAACCATCATGAAGGAGGATGACGTCAATGGCCTTCCTTTATTGTTTGATACCTTCGAGGTTCAAGGACCTAGAGGTTCTCATTTGTGCTTCGTGATGAACCTATTGAGCTCGGACGTGTCCTCGTTCAGAAGAAGCGCGCCGAACAAAGCGTTGAAGCCCTACATGGTGAAAAACATCATTGGTCAAGTGCTAGAGGCGCTTGTGCAGCTTCACAGCTTGGACATCATTCATACAGGTGTGCATAAGTAACTGCTCCGCCACGGTTTACTTACCCGTTTGTTTTATTATCTCTTTCTAAGATATCAAATGCGACAATATCCTCTTCAACTCATGTAAGCAAGAAGAAATCGACGAAATACTCGCTGCCGATCCGCCCAAGATCGTGGGCGAATTTGATCTCGACGGGGAGAATTATCCCATACTCGCCTCACAGCCCATCCCTCACAAATGGACATGGGATACGACTCACCACCAAGCTGAACTGATGCTTTTTACATTGGTCGATCTCGGTCAAGGTCCGTTTTCAACCTAGCTTCTTCTTCTCATCACGAAACATTTTTTCTTAATCTCAACGAACAATATTATATATATCTAGCTCAGTGGGCTGGGAAGCAACCAACCGTGAACATGTTCAGCGCCCTTTCTCTACGCGCACCGGAAATTATCATCCGTTCAGATTTCGGTCCTAAAATCGATATCTGGGCTGTGGGATGCCTGACTTTCGAGCTCCTCGTTGGCCGCTGGCTTTTCAACCCAGAAGATGGTGGTGAAGACTGGCGCTTTGAAGACGACCATCTCGCCAAGATGTTGGAATTGACCGGAGAGCAATTCAGCAAGCCTGTATTAGATCGTGCGCATCTGCGGAAGGAATATTTCGATGATGAAGGTAGGTGAAATAGGAATATTCACTTTATTCCCTTTTCTTTTTTGTTTTGACCGTTCCCTCTAAACCATGCTGATGACAATCCACTTGCAAACGCAGGCAAATTATTGCGAATAACCGATCTGTACCCGTTGAGCATCGAGAAGGCGCTAGCAAACTACAAGATATTGCCGAAGGAGGAAATCGCTCCTGCTGCATCGTTTATTAAAGCATGTCTTCGACTAGATTCATCGGATAGGCCTTCCGCCAGGGAGCTTGAGCTGCATCCATGGTTGAAGGGAGCCTTCTGTGGGTGAGGAATTTACAGCCATCAGTTCAGGCTTGTTTCTTCCTTCCACTCGTATCAGCAATCAGTCGTAGATGGTCATCTAGAATTAATATCAGACTAGGATTATTGAGGGCGAGGGTCATTTTGCAGAAAAAGTATTCCAGAATGCCCTGAGCAAAAGATGAAAATGGCGAGGACAGAGGAGCCCTAGAAATCATCAACTCTCTCCTGGGCTCGGAGTGGACGATTCGTGCGTAAACCTCGTGCAAAACGCGGTGTAGGTGGGAGTATGTCGATATCTCACGGATCTTGCTTTGCGTTTTGGCCCCATGGCAACGTAAGTCGAAGAAGACGAGGATGAGCCACTGTTCATCAAGCGAGATCGGATAAAAGTCGGGAAGTAGGGGATTAAACCGCCAGATCAGCCCCAACAAAGGTTCCCAGCAGGAAATGCACAGAAGAATAAAAAACAACGTCGTATGTGGTGCACGAAACTGCGAGCGTCCAGTCCACCAAGACAGAAATCTGATCGCAAAATAACCCTGGATCACAAGCGCTCAAGCTGGAGTCTTGAAGCCGGGATATCAGAAACAACTTGAGGAGCTCTGAAATCGAATATCATCAAGAAATTTTTGCATCAAGCGCTAAATCATGATGGGACAAGGACATTACTGTATGGAACAAGGTTAGCATAATATGTGGGCAGAGAGGAGACAAGAACAATCAGTAGTACGTATCGTGGAGCGTGGAGCGCCTTCGGAGTGATGATGGTTGTTGACGATCAAGAATTCGTGGGAGGTTACGAGATTTTAAGTTTAAAAGCACATTCGTCCTTGCCGAGCCCAAGTTAAAGTAGGGCGCGTCGCTAAGGTCAGTCACTCCAGCCCGTCGGCTAGAATGAAGACCCAGAGAATTATTATACAATTGTGGAGCGTTGCAGGGACCTCCAAAAAATTCTGACCACGAAATATTGGCTGACTACGGGAGACTAAGCACTAGCGCTTGCTTGGTAACGGTGCTGAAGTGCCGCGCTCGTCCCCAGAACGCTTGTCCCTTGGAGAAACGAGTGTTCCGCAAAAAATCATAATGGCCGGATGTACGCACGTGGGTTTGTAAGGTGATCCCTCCAGCACCGTGCGTGCGATACCCTGCATCAGGAATCGGGATTCGGAATGGACCAAGAAATTTACGGTCACATATATTGGCAGAGTTTTGCCGAAGTTTGCCGAAATTTTCTTCAGTGTTTGTTGGGCATGCGAATTTGCTACATATGCGGCGCCTATGTAACACCACTTGGAAGGTTTCGGGATGAGGCAAATAATTATCGGCCGAACACTTGGCGGCGGCGCTAATGCCGTTCGATTGGAAGCCTTCGATCGCTAATGAATGGACAGGGCTGGAGAGGGTTGGGCGAATGCAGGGCGAATGCAAATCTCCTCATGTGCCAGTGGAATCACGATTGTGATGAATGGTAGAGTAATCCGCAATGTCCGTTCCATTTGAATCGCAAAACGTCTTCAACCAATTTAGGATCGAATCCAGACTGCATCGTGGAAGGAGCTTGTGCGGTGTATGTAACCAGTCGCGGTTCACCACGCTCAATGTTCATGAAAGAAATGAGCTTCCTCCGAGAAACCAGTTTAACGCGCTTCGCGGGGATGGATGGGCAACCTGGCATTCATATTTAAATAAAGCTCGTGCACGAACTTTGATCCCTCGAATCCTGTGATGGAGACCGCGCAGTGCAGTGCACGCAGCTGATTCTTTGGCCAAGCTCAGCTTGTAGAATTGACCTCTCTGAAAGAGCTCAAGGAGGATGAAGCCCGTGTCACGGCCTGCGGAATCCGGTGAGACAGAATTGAGAGTAAGTATACAGCCTTCAGCTAGTCTGATGACCTGCAGGAGAAGGGATTGTATATTGGATGAAAAAAGCAGGGCAAAAAGACTCAAGGTACTAACTTCAGGTCCGTACGGACACGTTCATGATACCGCCGATAACGAATCCAGAAAGGGGAGTTGACACATGTCGCAATCAAGGCGTGACGGGATGGCTTCACAAGTTGGTGCAGAAAAGGTGGGAATATATTCTGAATAGTTTGGTTGATATGTTCAAATGATCGTCAACTGTTCGGGTAGACATGATACAGTTCTGACAAGGGAAGCCATGCGTCACCGGGCCCAAGTACTATACAGTAGCTCATGGGCATTGCGGACGACCTGAAATGTTTTATTGAACAAGGCAGTGAGAAATGAAGACTGTTGTCCGCAGCGGTTGGTGCGAAGGGCGGCTAACGTGAGCGATGGTCAAACCGGGAAGTCGTAAAACGCTGTTGTCGTAAAAAGATGCCGAATTCAGCCGTGAGAAGCCCAACTTTTTTCATATTTGTGACAAAGTGGGCCAATTCTCTGATTTCTGGTCCCTGCCACGGACGACGACGACGAGAAGTCTTTCAACGACGCACACAACGACGGCGACAGAGCTCAACCTCGGTCCGCACGTCTCCTTCGCCTCTATTTAACGCCTTCCCCTGAGCATGCCAACAGTCTCCCATCCTTCCCCCGAAATGCACCAGCGCCCCCTCCCCACCGTCCGCTCCTCGACTCCGAGTGTCGTGTCCAGCAGAGCACCTACACCGAGACATTCCCCAATGTTGCCTCCAGCATCCCTCAGTTACCCCTTAGAAAAGTATAATGGTCAACAATCTCCGCAACCCCTACTACATCTGCACCAACCAACGATATGTGGAATGCCTCTGAAATACGTTTCGTGAGTGTTTGCTGACAGCGACGGGAGGGGTTTTATTGACAGAATACAGGCTGGTCACCCTCGCCGTTCAAAACGCGGCGCTTTCAATCGTGATGCACTATTCTCGCGTCTCAATACCCCCGTCGCTGGCGTATTCGCCGGCTACCGCGGTCCTCCTCAATGAACTCCTCAAGGGTTCTATATCCTTCGTCATCGCCTTTCTCCGATCGCCTGTCCTCAACCAACACCCCTTAACCCGCCGAAAACCAACCAACACCCCCTTTCTTTGGTGGTCAGCATTTTCCGACCTATGTGGCGAAATCTTCAGTCCGGATTGCTGGAAACTTTCCATTCCGGCCATCCTCTACGTCGTCCAGAACTCCCTACAGTTCGTGGCCATCTCCAACCTGCCCGTCGCATCCTTCCAAGTTACGTATCAAATGAAAATCCTCACGACCGCGGCATTCTCAGTGGTGCTTCTTCGGAAAAAGCTCACCAGTGTGAAATGGTTTTCTCTCTTCTTCCTCGCAATCGGCGTTGGTATTGTCCAGATACAGAACTCTGCAGGAAAGGGTCATGTTGGCCTGGGCAAGTCGTCCGCGACGGCAGTCGGCAGCGCGCACGAGTTCCACGTCCATGTCATGAGCCCCCTCAAGGGCTTCGGCGCTGTGACCGCTGCATGTTTCACGTCGGGTCTCGCCGGAGTGTATTTCGAGATGGTGTTGAAGGGATCCAAGGCAGATTTGTGGGTTCGAAACGTCCAACTTTCATTGTTTTCCTTGATCCCTGCCCTTCTCCCCATTCTCTGGGCCTCGCCTCCTCCAAACTCGCAAGGTTTCCTGTACGACCTCTTCCGCAATTTCGGGGCTTGGGCATGGGCAACAGTAGCCATTCAAGTGTTTGGCGGCCTGGTAACCGCGGTTGTTATCAAGTATTCCGATAATATCCTGAAAGGATTCGCGACATCGCTATCCATTGTCTTGTCGTTCCTTGCGTCCGTTGCGCTCTTCGATTTCCGCATCACCCCGTCCTTCGTCATCGGAGCCTCGACCGTCCTAGCAGCAACCTGGATGTACAACCAGCCAACCCCTTCATCGTCCACGCTACCTTCCGCCGCGTCTTCGCCCATCACCAAGGAGCCTCCTTTCTCGATAGTCCTGAATGATGCGTCTCCAACATCATCAGGAAAATCGTCACCGTCGGGATCACCATATTATCCTGGTACGCCTGTCGGATCCTCCGACGCTTCATCCATTCTAGGTCTCGGGTCATTCATGAGGAGGAAATCCGGGGGGTTTGGAGGAGCTGGAAGTAGCCGGAATAGCAGTACAGCGAGCCTCACGGGGCTCCTTGCTGGACATGCAGGTAGAGAACCAGCCAAGAGCGACCTTGGTTTGGCAGAGAGTGGAGAGTTGATTCATCCGTCATTGTCAGATAATGGGAATGGCCACTCAGAAGTACTCGATACGCAGCGATACCATGAGGCACCGTACGGCAGCCCCTTCCCTTCAAGACCGCCATCGACGATGCCGTCTCGCGCTCCTAGTCCAATACCTCGTGGCCTAGGGGTGTTCAGCAGGACGATCTCAGGAGGCTCAGAAAGGATCGGCGCGAATGGGCTTCCATCATGATATAGGATCGATCAGCCCTCGAAAATCCTTCGACGAGCGCTGCCAAACGAAATTGGTGGTGGTGGTAGGAGTGTGGAGAGGAGACAAATCCTATTATGGCTGATGACGATTCCATGATGAAACTGCAGGGCATGAGGGTGGGAAATGGCAGACGGATGGAGAGCCGAGATAAACCTACAACACGAGGATGACAATAAAGCTTAGTTCAACGTAGGAAAGGCGGGTTTCGGGCGGAAACACCTGACATAGGTCGAAAATATCTCTTTTCATTTTCGGAGCTCTCGGTGCGATTTCGTTCTATTTTCTGCCCTCACTCCGTTTTTCCGTTTGACTCGCTCTTTCCGTTTTTTTGTTTTTCTTTTTGGGTTTCATTATTTCTGCTTCCTCTGTTGGCTGCCCTTTTCTTCGCCCCCACCACCCCCCACACTCCTGCTATGGACTCTTATGGTACAACTACAGAAAAATCAAGATATGCTCCACGCTATGGATTTCTCGTCTTCTTACTTTAGATCGCATATTGTCTTACCTTGAAATTCGTCCCTCACGGCACTAATGACTTTTTGATGCCATTCATCCTTCACCACCTCTCGTTCATGCCTATCATATTTTCATTTTGCATGCTGTCCACGACATGACTATCCCCCCCCACCCAACTACGTCCACATTTTTTTCAAGTTGTGTCTTCCTAGTGATCTTGGCTCATTATCTTTCTTTTTATCCCTTATTTTTTTTCTTTTTACTCGGTGACGCTTCTGATCAGACAGTTTTTTCTCGACTTTCTTTTTCATTTTCCTGAGGTCTTTCTTTTGTTTCTTGTGATAAACTCTTATTCTCGTCCCCCGTCCCCCCCAGTTCCCCCCTGCAAAAAACCATTACTTTAACTACTCATTACTTCGCTCGAGAGACTTTTTCTTTTCTTTTACGTCTGCCCTGAACTTACTTTATACTTTATATACATCTTTCCTAGGTTTCTCTTTCTCGAGCATTCTTATCTCCACACAAAAACTCTGTTTTTTTACATACATATATTCTCTTACAAATTCGATACCCCTCCCAAGCCAGGTTTTGTTATTACCCCTCGATTCGATCCGATTCTCTTTTTCGATCTCATTATCTCTGTCTGTCTGTCTGTCTGTCTGTCTGTCTGAACTCTCAAAAGTGCATTACTCTCTTTTTTTTTTGTTTGTTTCTTTTTTGTTTTGATATTTTTGGTTTTTTTTTCGTTGTCAGTGTTTTACTTTACTTTACTTGAGTTCGCTTGCATTTTTCGTCAACCTAGAATTCCACTTTTTTTTTTCTGTTTGAGTTTGGGTTGAGTGAGGAGTCGTGTGAGGGTTGAGTACTGAGTGGTTGGTTGGAACTTTTCGCTTTTTCCGAAAGCTTTCCTGTTCTTTGATTTTTGGAATAAGTTGTATCGATATCGATACTGTGCAGAATCTCAAATGAATGACTTTGAATGGATTGCTTGGATGACGCCCCCAGGCTTTCACAAAGCTCCATTACATGAATGTGTTAGTTACAATTAGAGAGCTCCTCGAAGGATCGAGCTTCGGATTATTGCCCTCCATGGCTGAGCATAAAAGAAACTCGTCCAGCAACATAGTACGTAGCATCCTAGCGCAAGACATACTTCACTGGATTCCGCAAGTCAGCACATATGTAAATCATAGAAAGAGAAGATGCAAGAGAAATGACGGTGCAGCACGGGGGGCGTCAGCCTCGCCTTTACTTCTCCATCCGTACCCATCTATCTGCCCCTTGTTTCTCCAACGGCCTGTGAGGACCAGAACAGAGGAGGGTGAAGATACCTGCGCTTATGGTGTGGCAGGATCCTTGTGAAAGGACGGGGTACGTTCCTTTACTAGTTCTTTCATCGTCGACGCCCTGTGCTGCTGGCAACGGAGACTGAAAACTGGACTCACCCAAGGCCTATCAAAATCCAAGGCGATGGGCAGTAAACGTTGCGACGAGGAAGATAGATTGATTGCATTGTACCTAAAACATGGGAGATAATGTAAATACGACAAGAGAGGAGACAGTAGAAAGGAGAAAAAGATATAGCAAAGCTCCAGGTGATCCTGCGTCCTCGCCCCTCGACCAGAGGGAGGAGCAATCAGCAAAGATTGTTTTTGAGAATACTCTCTCCGAAAAGAGTCCCTCTCCGACGTTTGTCTGGACCATCCTTCCTTTTGCCGGAGCATGCTAACGAGAAGCGGAGGATGGATAGTAATTTGGACGCCGTGGTTTTTAAGAAAGAAAAACGAGAGAAAATTTACGAAGGTTTATATACCCCGTGTTCCCGGAAATTGCCGTCCCGGTTCGAAGCCCGCGTTATGCTGTCAGGAAAATGTTGCTCAAAGCAATATACAACAGCGAAGACCGAAAGTCTTGCCGACGCGTACAACTACGAGCGCTGCGAAAGTTTGCGTCTCGTAGAGAGACTCTTCCATCATGGCCGCAACAAGGACCGTCGCCAAAACGGCCAAAGACTTGCCTGCAAAAGTCCTACCACCCTCGTCGCCTTTCGGCGAGCTCCTCCGACGTTCTCGTTTCGCCTCATACGACCCAAACATCCGCCAGGCATACTCTGCCCCACCTTCATATATCCACCGTGGAAATTGGGGTCTCAAACGGCCTATTGCTCATCGTAACAGGGACGGAGCCATTGTGCTAAAGCAGTACGAGGAGCATGCGCATTACATCGAATGGGACCGCGCCGAGGAACAGGTCAAATTCATCAAGCAGATTGAGGAGCTTAATACTCGGCCCCAATTGACGATGGGCACACCATGGTTCGCTGCACTTGGGCCGGCGGCGTTGAAGGACAGCGCAGTCGACTCTGAGTTCTCTCATAGCGAGGATTCGAATCTCATGGGTACTGTGGAGAAGCTTCCACAACCCCCCAGACCTCCTCCTGTGCCCGAAGTGAGACCGGCGCCCTCCACAAAGATGCAACCTCCTCCCCTGACAACCCTCGACAAAATTGACGTCAACCTCTCTGGCCTCGGAAACAGCGGCAAAGGCGCCTATGGAGCACCACGCCCTCCGTCTGCGCTCCCGAGTACGGCTGGTATCCAACCCAACGTCAACGCTATGTCTCCTAAGCAATTCCAAGCTTACGTTGAATCCCTACGGAAGCTACGGCCTGCCTTCTTGAAATTCTTGCGACAAGAGCTATCGAGGACTCGCAAGGAGAGGAATATTACGAGCGCGATCGACCCGGAAGGATTGACTGACGATCAGCTGGTAATAGAATTGGGCAGAGAAGGTTTGGTTCAGGACCTCCATAAAATTTTCTTGGAAAAACACTTCAAAGAGAAGTTCGCCTCCGAGGATCCCGAGTCTGAAATCGCTGATGCCATGGCTAACGCCAACAAACCCCAGCCAATCCAACAACAACCGCACAAGTTCGCTGGGTTAATGTACGCCATGCCCACCGATATCGAGACCTACTTTTCCGGTCAAGCCCAACCTGGTCTCATCGTACAAGACGCAAACCCTACCAATTTGCGGGATTACCATGCGGGATTGGGCGAAACGTACATTACCTCCTTTGCGGGACTGGCCATGATGCTCGCGAAAGGCGATGCTGGACCCAACGTCGCGCCACTCATCCAACCATATACGGAAGAGGGCATTCACACTCCACGGGTTAGGGATAAATCCGGCAACGACAGCATCAGCACCTCCATGGCGGAGCGACGGATGCGTCTAAGCAAGCTCCAGCTCAGCACTCCGCCTAAAGTTGTCGGCACCTCTGCTCATAGTCACCCATTGAAGACCATCAAGATCCTCGGAACGGTGGTCGTTGATGAGGCGATTGATCGTAGCTGGCGCGACAACCCATATCCTCCTGGCAGCATGGACTATGTGAAGAACGCTCCCAACGAAAAGTCCTCATCCCCGCGGCCGCTAGCCATGGGATACAAACTGGGAGGAGGAATGCCACCTATGTACGGAATGAAGAACAAGCGATTGCCGGAACCTCGGACACAACATGACCGCACTCAGCAGGCGAGTAATAGTAATCTTTTGAACATGCTCCAGACTATGTCGAAGAAGGTCAAATCAACGGAGAAGCCGCCTGTGGACAAGAAGTAATAGCCGTGAATTTAAATTTTCGTAACGTGCACCGTTGTTGATTTATTACTACCTCTTATAATGCTCAACGAGATAGCGACGTACGCTGGGTTCCGATAGCTTGCTCTTTCACGCCCGAGCTCCACCTCTTCGTGGAGTTATCCTGACCTTGCGATTTTCTGACCCAAGTTGGCGTCCGCAACCAACCAAAAGCATATATATCAATCAACCAGAACTTCCAGCTTGTCTTCTGACACACATAGCCCCTGACCCACTTCGAAAAAACAAAACCTGGGTTCTGAGCAGTTCTGAGAATCTGAGCTCAATGCTGGGAAGCAATGTGCCTGGATGAATTCAATTTTGACATATCCGACGTACCGCAAAGAACCAGAAGTGTGTGTGCGTTGTCCTTTACTCTGGCGGTGTTGAGGTGTTGAACATCTAGCTGTCTGTCTGTCTCGCTCTCCCAAAGACGAACGGTCATTAATTACTTTGCAGAGGCATTTTTCCGACGCCCGACTTCCAAGTCCCAATGCTCATCCCGGGCCTCGTGTTGATCACTCACCTCGTCCACTCCACCCAAAGTCGATTCATTCAAGCGACCTGTCGATCAGGGACCAGATATTGCGTTCAGCAAAATACCCAAGGGACATGGTGCTATTCGACCGAAGCCGTACACGCAGTGGCAACGGATTGTCCCGGGGAACATCTCGAATTACAAGGAGCGCTTAATACCCATCTCGCACAGGATTTATCTATCGCCTACTACAACGGCGTAGACAACAGCCGTTTAGGAGGGGTTGACTATCCAGTGAACACGACTACGGGGATCGTGCGCCTCTGCCTGTCCAACAGAGCGGGCGATGGGTTGCTGCAAACGCTTTGTATGAACGTTGCTGGTGATAATTCCGTGGATGGGTTTCCATTTTGCTTGGTCACTCTTGGGCCACCCGTCACCACCGATGGATGTTATGTAGACCTCGCGGTGACGAGCAGCACGGCGTCATCATCAACGACGACGACGACCTCATCTTCAACTTCTGTTCAGTCCACATTTACACCGGATCCTACGCCCACACTATCTACCAGATCCGCACCGTCTTCTTCCACACAAAGCACAACGCAAGCAACCTCAGGAGCAGCGAACGATGCTGCCAAATCCAGATCCAATAAAACAACAACGGTCGTTGTTCCCGTTGTGTTGTCGATTTTGTTCCTTATTGCCATTGGTATTGGGATTCTTTTCTGGCAGAGGCAGAGAAGATTGGAAGAGGAAATGCGGGAATTAAGGCGGCGCCGGCCCAGAACCCCAGATTCAGGTGGAAGAGATGACTGATGGACATTGTGTTAAGTAACGTTACGCACGCTTTCAAGCTGGCACCCAACAATCATACATAGAGCCCTGTAGGGCGGCACCTAATAAAAGGGTCATTGAAACGTCCGATTATCAGTATGTATTGTACCTTTTCTTCCGGTTTGTTCTGAATACAGATACTAGCGGGGCGTCAGGTTGAGTTCCTGACATTCACTGAGCTCATGGCAGGGTGGGAGGGTCCAATGCAATCCTGTGCGGTTGGACACCTTCCTCACGTCCTCCTTCAAAGTCTCGCTGGGCGTCGATTGATAGCAGCGTACGTTTCAGTATTTTCCGTCCTTGTATCTACCCCAAAATACTGATGATATGTTTAGCATCTGCAACGATGAGGTTCATCAGCCTTCTCTCAGTGCTGTTCTTGACATTCGTACAGCTTTCGCAAGGGAAATTCATCACAGCTGCTTGTCGATCCGGAACAAGATACTGCGTTCAACGAAACTCACAAGGAACATGGTGTTACTCTCCCGAGGCCATTTCCGCTACCACAGCCGCTATGACCGCCTGCCAGGGAGACCACGTTGAACTGCAGGGCGCATTACAATCCCATCTCAACCAAAACCTGTCCATCGCGTATTACAATGGGGTAGATAACAAGTGGCTTGGGGGGGTGGACTACAGTGTCCCAACGGCATCAGGGATAGTACGCATGTGCTTGTCGAACAGTGCAGGAGATGGAATGTTGCAGACACTGTGCTTCAACGTTGCCGGTGATAATTCGGTGGACGGGTTCCCTTTTTGTTTGGTGGCTGGCGGTCCTCCCGTGGTCAGCGATGGGTGTTACCCAGAAAAATTCTCTGTTTATGCCACCGCGACCAATACGCCCACTTATTATTCGACAGCGCGTTACCCGACGTATACATATTATTCGAATCAGGCGTCTCCCATAGTTGTTCCATCCGTCATGGCCATGATGTTTTCCGTGGTTTTGGGAATGGGAATCGGGATGTAGCAAACCAGATTCGGTTGCACGCCGACAGGTGAGCATTCAAACTATATTCTGCCCGAAAATTCTTTTCACCGTCTGTGATGGAACCAACTATACCAGACCTCAAGACCGGCGCAGTCCAGCGGGACTGCCCTGCGCTCTGGACATGGGATTACCGCATCTGCCTATATAGCACGGAAAATATTGCCATGCGGTACTACGCACTGCTCATGCCATAGAGTACCGAGACCATGACCTGGTCCATTTACCTAGGTTTTTCCCTTGACATGAAACCGCTGACTGCTCGCTACTTGCTACAATTTCAAGTTAAAACAATAAAAGGCCGAGGAAGGTAGGTGTTTTATACCCACCATTCTTCATTCCCGTGCTTCATATAAATGATTCTAAACATAGAGGCTATGGGCGCCTATTTGAAGTTGAAATTCCCCGAAGTTGAAAACGAGGCTACAAGGCACAATAAATAGTGCATTCATTCAAACCATTATTAGCTTACTTCCAGGAACAGGAAATGAAGTAACTGAGGCGCGGGGTCGAGGTGGAAGGGTGACATAAGGCATATACTTCTTGGCATCAAACCTGTCAATCCGTATGAGTTCTGAGCGGAGAGGGATTGTCGTTTTCGGAAAGCGTAGCCTAGCGGATTGTCAAGTGATTTAAGCATATCTGTCAGTCAGCGACGCGGGTAACGACAAGGGGGATCCTGAGGATCCTGAAATCCTGTGCGATTCGGACAGCCTCTTCACTTGCTCCTCCTCTCCCTTCATCTCGCGAGGCGTAACAGTAGTAGGTTCCAAAATATCTCCCGTCTTAAGGATAACACTAATAAAATCCCTAGCATTCGCAGGGATGAGCGTCATCACCCTTCTCTCACTGTCCTTCCTGACAACCGTCCACCTTGCGCAAGCAAAATTCCTCACACCAGTTTGCAGAGCAGGGACTAACTACTGTGTTCAACAAAACTCTAAAGGAACATGGTGTTATGCTCCCGAGGCCGACCACTATACCTCGAAAACCTCCATAACCTCATGCATCGATAGCGGAGGGAGCCATGTGGAACTGCAGGGCGCATTACAATCCCATCTCAAGCAAAACCTATCCATCGCATACTATAACGGGGTGGATAGCAAGCAACTTGGGGGTGCAGACTACAGCGTCCCGACTGCATCAGGGATAGTACGCATGTGCTTATCGAACAGCGCAGGCGATGGGATCCTGCAGACACTTTGCTTCAACGTCGCAGGTGATAATTCTGTGGACGGATTCCCATTTTGTCTGGTTGACGGTGGTCCTCCCGTTGTCAGTGATGGATGTTACCCAGAAAATTTTATCACCAATAGGACCGCGAACGCTCCCAAATATTCCTCCAAGGGACATAAGTCGCTGGTTACGCGGTCGATCCTTGCACCCGCTATCATTTTTCCGTTTGTAATGGCAATTTCTACCTGGGTCTTGGGTATAAACATTGGAATATAACACATGAGGTTTAGCGGCTGGTGCGAATGAGGAAATACTTCGAAGGGATTCTCAACGACAAAACGTATTTGATCTTCCGTGGAACTGTTTGGTTTTCGGGTCAATGATCGAAATATGCCGCGTCTCCCTAATATGGAAAACATTGCCAACTACGTCCATGCGCCACACATAATGGGACTGGGTGCAGATTGTAGGAATAAGTTACCCCTTAAGGACAGTCAAATTTCCGTGTAATTAACGTGAGGCTATCTACTGATACTATGCACACATCCCCTGACAACAAAAACCACAAAAATGATGCAATCCCTACCGCCCGAACCAAGCTGACCAACCTCGTTCGCCAACAGGTTTACTATCCGACTCGGAGCTCCCTTCGCTCGTCTGCAGCAATGGCGCTTCCTCATCCGCTTCATGTCGGTCACCCTCCGGAGCACATTCGAGGGCATCAGCGAGAACAAGGCGCACCGAAATCGGGTCCTCTGTTGGAGTCGTCACGAATTCCGCATGTCGGTCGTGGACTGCACCCCTCGATTCATCTGCGTCTGAAGGATATGGAGGAGGCCCACCGCCGAGTGGGTCGCCAAAGTCGTCGATGTTGAGCTTGCGTTGTCGGATCTTCCAAAATATACACATGGTGAGGAGACAGCCTTGAAGGATGGCGGCTACGGCGAACGATATCCAACCTATGATGCAGACGTCATTTCATTAAATCAGACACCACATACAGTCGAGAGGGAAAATCTCACTTGTCCAATTCGTCCCAGGTCTCAACGCGATACTCGTCACCATCAAGATTCCTCCTGGAGTTTGAATCATCATCATGGGGATGCTGAGTGCACCCACGAGTTTCATTCGATACGTATGGAATAGCTGTGGCGCGTATTGAACTGTGGCAAGCATAGCGGAGCTTACGCCGAGGAAGGTGGCCCATGCAGCGACGGTGGGATAGGGACTTCCTGAGGGTGAGGCCGGTGAAGTGGCAAGGAGGTACGTGGTCGTCATTGAAACAAAGGCACTGAATGGAATGAGCTCCTCTACGCCTTGGTATGGAAAGGCAGAAAACGTACAAGTGAGCCGCAGCGATCCACGATACGATGATTGATATTCGCCATTCATCACTCTTGACGGGCACCTTGACGTGAATGGGTGGTAAAAGTGGGGTTCGTTCGAGATCCAACTCCACGTATTTGAGATGCTCTGGGTAATATATCATATAGAGCACAAAGCTGTATTGCAAATTAGAGACTCCAACTGAAAACATAAACGGAAAGACACGCACACGAAAGTAAAACAAAGCCATTGCAATCCAACCTGCACAACTCCAGCCGTCATTTCCACACAACTTCCTAGACTCTGATAAACAGTCAAATGGATTCCGTCTCAGGCGAATATAGACGAACCACGACGCGACAGCACTTTACAATGGGAGCCTGTAGAGTGTTCCTGCATATAGTCCCAGTCGTCATTTTTGGGTTTCTCGGCTTCAGGACACAACATACATATTAAACATTCCCGACGCTGCGGAAGTTGTTCCGAGCAGCAGAAATACCGGGCTGAGGCCCTCCGACGACTTTGCATGGATGATTCGAAAGTGTTGAGGCAAATACGAAATGACAAGCCCAAAACAAAGCCCGAAAGTTAGCAGGGCATTGAACCAATCATGATGCTATGATGCGATATTATTCGTTATGTAGTAGGATTGTTTAGAACTGGAAACTCACTGGGACACACTCGTCCAACATGGTGGTGATAAACAAGAGCTTGCCGCTTGACAATGATGAAAGTGAAAGGCGGCTGCGAGGGCACCACGTCACGTGTGCCCGATAAGATAAGATTCTTGTGAGCTTGAAGCTTTCCTGGCAGATTCTTCACAAGTTTGGCACAGGCTTTTTTTAAACAAAGCCAACCATGGTTTTACGATTAACAGGATCAAAAGGTATCCGATTCTGACCGAAGATTCACTAGAAATTCAAGGCATGTAGCCACCATCTTCCATGCATCGAGCAAGTCTTTCTCACCGTTTTCATACGCGATACACACAGTCCTGAGCGAGCGCCTTGCCCCGTTGAATTATTGATTCTGAGCATGACCCTGTACGTACCTTTCTTCCCGCTTTGTTCTGAATGTAGACCATAGCGGTAATCAAGTTCCTGTCAGTCAACGACATGGCAGGTGAGGGTCCTAAAATCCTGTGCGACTGGGGCCACCTCACCTCCTCCCTTCATCTCGCGAGGCGTTGATCCATAAACATTCGTAGGTTCCAAAACATTCTCGCCTCGTATAACCGAACTTAAATAAATCTCGTTATGTAGGATCAGTTGGGATGGATATCATCAACCTTTTCGCATTCTTCTTGACATTCGTTCAGGTCGCACAAGCGAATTTCCTCACAGCAGTTTGCCGAGCAAATAGCAGATACTGCGTTCAAAAAAACTCAAAGGGAACGTGGTGTTACGCCCCCGAGGCGCTTCACTCCACTCCGGCAGCCCCCATACTAGATTCTTGCATCGGAGATACCCACATCGAGCTGCAGGGAGCATTCCAATCCCATCTCCGACAAAACCTGTCCATCGCATACTATAACGCGGTGGATAACCAACAACTCGGTGGTGTCGACTACGACATCCCCACTGCTCCAGGTATAGTACGCCTGTGCTTGTCGAATAGCGGTGGAGATGGGATACTGCAAACGCTTTGCTTCGACGTTTCAGGTGACAACTCCATGGATGGAAACCCTTGGTGTTTGGTGACTGGTGGTCCCCCCGTTGTCAGCGATGGGTGTTATCCGGAAAAATTCAACACCACTCTGCCGACCACGTATTCCTCGACAGCGCCTAACCTGTTGATTACAGAGTGGAGTCCGGCATCTACTATCATCACTCCGTTTGTTGCGATTTTTGTCATAGTGCTGGTTATCAACATTGGGATATAGTATTGAACACACCAAGAGTCAGGCGACTGAGGGCCGGAGTGAATAATGAAAAGGTGACATTCCTCGAAGTTATATATACTCTACGAGAAAGTTCGCTCATTCGATGTGACCTACTCTTGACCTTAAGACATTGTAGCTCACCTACAAACTGAGTACAAACTGGGAACAAGCGTCTTCAAGCTCTTTGTTCTTCATGTAAAGTTCGGTACTGATGGCATGTGTTAGAAACCGAGGACAAACGATACAAATACTAGCCTACTTATCAATGATACTATCACAACTTCGGATTGATCCAAACCATTAATTCAGACCATCCTCTAGCAATGGAACCAGCAAGACTTCGCAGAATGTTCCATAGCTGTCTGGGGATGAAAAGTATCACATGTTGCAGCATCCAGCCAATATCCCACAGCGTTGCACCGAAACAACCAAAGAGGACGCGCAAAACCTCGTAAGATGCGTCTCCGAACCTCCGTATCCAGGACAAGAGAGTCTTGGGAAGGGTGACGAATATAGCCCGAAGGACATCACAAAACCCATTCCAGATATCTCTCAGCGTCAAATTACGCAACAACGTAACGATAGCCTGGAGTATGGTGTGCAGGAATGACACCGTCCTCAGAATGGCATCCCAAGCTGCCCTCCCGAGCGAGCTGATTTCGTTCCAAGCCCATTTGGCCGCATGAACGATTGCTTTAGGGATGCGGACGGTGATCATGTCCCAAATCCAGAGGACCAGCTCCTTGATCCATCTCGGTAGCGTCTGCGTCCCAAACTTCCAAACCTCTGCGCCCGCCACTTTGATCGCTTTCGGAATCTTCTTAATACCCCTCCATACCGCTTTCCCCGCCCGGACGACCCGCTTGGGCATCTCAGTAATCTGATGCTTACACCAGCCCGCGAATTTCTTTCGATTCGCCCAACACCATTTACAGCCTCGTACGATGGGGAGGACGACCACATGCTTGGGGATGCTCCAAATGACAAACTTTGGCAGATGCCAGACGAAAACCTTGATGAACTCGACGATGTATTCTATTGCAGTCTTCGTACGCGCAAGTGCTGCCGCGTTATGCGATTTCCAGCGGAGATAGCCGCCTGCGCGGCAAGAGGGCAGATACTCGACTATTGTGCGATGGCCGGCGTCAGCCGCGAGGCGGAGGGCTATTTGGCCGTCTGGGGCAACGAGCGTGTCGTCGGCGGAATAAGGAGGTTCGAAGAGGAGCTTGACGATCGGGAGAGAGCCAATGCTTGCTGCCAACATCAAGGGAGTACGAGTGGCTCGGGGAATGCCACCATTTTTCAACTGCGACTGTATCGTCAGATAGGGGTTACGACATACGGAGAAGAAAGAATCTTACAACGACACCGAATGCGTTGGGGTCTGCGCCAAAGTCAAGGAGTTCCTTGACAAGGTGGATAAACGTTGTTGAGATTGCCGCTAATAATGGCGTTCGGCCTGTTCTGTCCTTTGTGTTTGCGGTGACGAGGTTATTCTGGATCAAGACGGCAATGGTTTCGCTGTCTTCTCTCGTGATGGCAAGGAAAAGTTCAGCGACGATTTGTTGTTTGACACCCGTCAACGGGTCTGTGCCACGTGGATACTCTTCGATGGGTTTGGGCGCTTCGGGTTTCTGTGACCCTTCGTAAGCCGGAGCCTTCTGGCTCTCGATGAAGCTTTCAAGGATCTCCCGAGCATCGAGTTCCCTCGAAGCGGTCGCTATCCTCGTCACGACCGCGTCAAAAGTACTCTGGGGGAGTTGGTCCTGAACATAACCGGGTAGCGGTTCGAAAGGTTGGGGGTCGAATTCGCTCATCGTGGTGCAGGTGACGAAGTACAAGGAGAGAGTTGTTAAAGCAGGGTCAAAAGCTGGGGCCTATATAGTAAGGGAGGCATGATGACTCAAGATGAATCATGAGACACCAGTATGTGGGCCTCCTAGGTGTATTCGTGTACCACGAGGCCGACAACCGCAGTGGACTGGAGGCTGCGCGACCTAGTCAATCCTTATTCCATGAATGGAATACTGAATGGAATACCAAGAGGTGTCAGATCCACCGATCTTGACCGTCGTTCCCACGGCATGAGGGTACCGCCCTCATACCATATTTAGAAATATCGCACGATACCATCAAACGGCTTGACTCGGCCTGCACTTGCAAGTTTCCTCAAGTAACAGCCTGAGGTCGGCTGTGGCTGTGTTCTAAGTTGTATAGAGATCTTCCATCCACGAATTGCACCATGTTTTGACATTTGTTCACGATAATTATTGCTCTAAATGAAAATTTGCTCCAACACTATCTCCGGCACATGTCATGTATCCCATCTTCTGTTTCCGATTTCTGGCATTATTTCAAGTCCCTTAACACCTATGTATTTCGCAGTTGAACGAGATCGGTGGATCTGGCACCTCTTGTGGAATACCGTGAGAAGCCGAGAGATTGCACTTATGTACCAATCAATAGAAAATATGACAGAAAAACAGCCGAGGATAGATAGCATGAGGACGGCGTTGAACTAAAGTGTCAGCCATGTTTTTTGGTTCGCAGCTGGAAGGACTATTACCTTGTTGGAAGAATAATAATCGATACTCACTTCGATTAGCTCGTCGAGAAGGGTATTCACGCCGTAGTAACAGGTACCTTCCAAAATGTGAGCAGGTACTCTTCTTCAAAGCTTCACTATTGAGTGACTCGACCGTGTTTCTGCTATATTTCGGGAGCTGAAATACAACGAGGAAGGCAAAGACGCCAAAAAGCATCACACAGACTGCCTTCTGCGGGCGCTTAAATGAAAGAGATATTCCTCGTAAACCTAAATCATGTCATGCACAAATTTCAAGTGTCCCCGCTTTCTCGGAATTGTCCCGTTACCGATGATGCACCTCTTATTTTTAATCCTGTAAATAATCAACATCATTAGATTACACTGTCGTCCGTGATGCACACCTTGCGCAACCACAATACTCGTACCCTGCACACTTTACATTACACAAGCGATTTGCTCATATACGGACCGTCCAGTTCATAGCCCAGCTTCCTGTAATAATCGCGTGTGCCAACACCTGTAAACATCGACATATTAGCGGAACTGCATGCATTCGTCGAGTCGTAATCGATGGATAACAGGCGATCAACCCAATGGAAGACCAGCCAGCCAGCCAGCTGCTTGTCCACCCTTTGCGATGTATGAATCCGCGAATGAAACCGCTTACCCGAAATAACAGCCAATTTGATGCTCCCATGCTCTTCCCGCGCTATTCGTTCTGCTTCTTCCATTAACAGCGTTCCGAAGCCCTATCAATCGATAAAAGTGTGTTCAGTCCCGTGAATCCCACAGAAGAAACAGAAAAGCAAAAGGCATAGAAGGGAAAAATCAGCGATTCAGAGATATGGACGGATAACGACGGAAAGGAGTCCAAGGAGGAAAGCACAGACCTGATGTTGGAACTTGGTAGGATCACGGCCATGTACAGGTACAGCCGTGCCATACACATGAAGTTCGCGTACAATGCTACAACCCCCTTCCGATCCTTCCTTCCTCACGAGCTCCGGACGGAAAGTGCCTTCCTCAGAGCACTTCCTCAACCGCAGGAGACCAATGAGGATGTCCTTCTCTGGGTCTTCGTATGAAAGGAAGGTCTCCCAGCCTCCATTCGCAGTGTAATCGCGTCGAAGCAGTTCTACCGATTCGGGTCTAACTTTGTGATGGATTTCGTGGATCTGTGAAGGGAATGAACGATGAGAATGGGAATGCCATTAAAAATGAGTTGGTCAAGATAAAGAAGCGATCCCCATGAAATGAGATTCCAAAGTTTGAATTTGGGAAGGAAAAATAAAGCATAAACTTACTCCAACCTCACGGAACCTGACATCACGACAAACGGCTCCAAAGTCCTTCATACGATTGAGAGCCAGCTCCCGCAAGTTCCCAGAGTTTTCGCATCCACTTGTAACTAAAGGCAAGGGAATATCTCTGTTGGAGGTTGAAAGAAAAGGAAGTATCAGCACTTTTCGCACCAGCTTCGTCGAATTGAGAATAGAACAACAACCGAACTCACCGCTGTACCCTGTACACTCTCGTCCATGGTGGTACCAGCGCAAGTATCCGCGCCACGACATCCACAAGAACATTCGCCGTATAATTCTTATACCTACCCGTCCGCCACAGTTCATATAAACCGGTTCCACGGATAACGAGGGTGGGATAAATTTTCAGCCCGTCGCTGCGGAACGCTGGATTCTCGAAATATTCCTTGAACTGCTCAAGATCGCGTTCGACACCCACGTTCGGCAGATCGGGCATCATATGCGCTACAACTTTGAATCCTGCATCTTTGGCGAGATGGAAGGACTCGGAGACGGCGCGGACAGTATGCCCTCTGTTCGTATCCCGGGCAACATCCTCGTATACTGACTGGACTCCGATTTCGAGGCGCGTGCAGCCGTATCGGAGCATTTGGCTGTACAGTCCATGAGAGACTCTCTGCAAGACCCAAACTGCAACTCACCTTAGATGGGGTCTCAGGCAGTAATCCGGCCGCGTTTCGATAGTGATACCAATGGCCTTTGACTTGCTTTGCTCCGAATATCTATGAAGCGGCATTCAACCATTCCAATAGCATGTTAGAGTCAAATAATGGGGCGCACCTCACTGCCTCGTCAACATCTGTTCCCGTGAAACCAGACAACGCATTATGGAGCTGCGCAATGAATTTCCCTCGGTAATCTTCTGGCATGCTCATAAAAGTTCCACCCATGACTATAAATTCAACCTAAGAATAAAAGAGCATGAACGGGGTTATTTCTGGAAGCTACAAGCCTAACAACATACCTTATCCACACTATGACCCAAACTTTTCAACTGCTCAACCCGACCTCTTGTCTGCTCATAAGGATCATACCGAGCACGAATAGCACGCATACTTGTAGGCTCATATCCTGTATAGCTCTGTGTGCTATAATCAAAGTCTGAATCTGGGCCTCCGGGACAATATCTAGAAAAAAGAGGAATTAGCTTCGTTCCAAAACCAAAACACGAGAAACATACACGCATATATTCCCCGTCATCGCTATATGCGGACACCGATGGGGTTTGCACATCACAGCAACCACAGCGATCTAGCAAAATTCGAAGTCAGGCGGTCAAAGATCAAAGGGGTGGTGATGAATGCTACACACCCCACTGGCCGTTCGGATAGGCCGCGCCTTCAGTTTGGGCAGCAGTGCCTTCTTGTAATCGTCTGGAATGGCACTGATTATGTCCACGAGTCTCGGTACGCCTCCATATCCAAACTTCTTGCTCAATTTTGAGATTCGAATCTCATTCAGAGAGACGGATTGGTTGGCATCGTGCGCTTTGATGAGTTCAGCGGCGATTCCTGAAGTAACGCGTAGAAGGGTCTCTGCTTGGGATGGTCCTGACGGAATTCAAATTTGTTAGCTCCATGTATTTTAACGATTATGGAACGGCCTTGCCCTCGGTTTTGGTACTTTGCACCATATCGAGAGCTTGGAGCAAATTTTCGCGTGTTCGTGAACGTTCGAGTTGTGGAATTCAAGCTACTTCAAGATCGTTCGTTGAATCGCGAATAGGTTTTGGTGCGGACGAATTATTATGGATACAACTTGATTGAAAGGGACGAAGTCATTTTTTGATTAGACAATGATCGACTCGGACACGTGCTGCTACTCAGTACCACAACCTTGGTCTGGGTCTCTCGAAACCATACGTGAAATGAATGGAAAAGTTCGAGTGGCATTGTGGTTTCGCCTTCTTGCAGGTGGAATGTATAAATGACTGTTCAATAGTACGAACTATAATGTTATAGTTTCATTCAGAGAACGTCAACTTTCTTCCTCTGTATCGGTCCCGATTGCACATCGAGGCGGGCGTACTTCAGCAATTGGAATAGTTCGAGATCTCTAACGTATTCAAAGCTTTACGCCTACAAGGGTTAAACGAGAATAGGAAGCTACGACCTCGTAGGGCCGCCCTTGAAGTCGGCGAGGTATATGTATATGTATCAGAAAATAAGTAAATGCTTGCAGACAACAAACTGAAGGGGACGTCAGGCAAAGCTGTATGAAAATTTTAAAAAGTGGACGGACTAAGTTGAACGACAGCATTCATCCAGAATATAAGTATACCAGACTTCGTTCCTAACCAAGTTCCTTCTCGACCATAGCATTATAATGGGGTTACATCAAAGCAGGCAAATCCGTGGTATGGTCTTGATGAAGTGTGCATAAATCATCCATGGCCGATTGAAGGGACGCCCGGTGGGTTACTAAATGGTCAGGAAAAGAGTGAGGTTGTACCAAGTTTATATATTCAGAAATCCAAGCAGAATTATTGAAGATAACATTAGTAAATCCCGTCCATCCATCCGTAACCCCACGACCTTCGCATTTTATTTTCCTGGAGTCATCGGCTAACGTTGGTTAACTCTTCGAGTATCGCAGTGGGATGATCAATAAATGAGAGCAACAAGGGCGATGATTGCGTGTGTCAACCAGTACTGTACTACACGTCCCGATGGTTAAGACGTTTGAGGTGGAGTCGTTGAGGCTGCCACTAGAGCCGCTAGAGCCTTTGAAATATCAGCGCCATTTTCAGAGAGAACCTTCTCTGCATGGGCTTTCGTGATCTCGAACTCGTGGACCTGTAGTAGGGTGTAAGATCAGTACCATGCTGTGAGAATACATTCCACTATGGACTCGAAGAAGAATGGAATGACGAGGTGGATGCCACATGGATAATGTACTCACAATGAGATCGACATCTTCTCGCTTGGGAACAGGCGCGGAGGGGTCCTTCGCATGGATCGCCTTCGCAGTTGGCTTTTCAAGGAAACCTCCCGAGTGGAACGCAGCCTCCATCTTGTACTTGGAGTATGAAAATCCATCGACATACTATGTCCCATCGATGGCCATTAAAGTAAAGCAGCACAGAAGATCTAAATGTCAGCAAAATGTCGTGAATTCGAACCTCACGGTTTGGACATACGTTCATAATCACTTCTGGTTCCGGTCGTCCATTTACACGAGTCATGGTTTTGCGACTACTTTGATGAATCCCTAGAGTATGGAATATCAAGTAGAAAGGCCACAACAGCCTTGAGATGGAAAAGGTTGACTGTGAAGGAGCAAGGCGTTCAAGCTTCAAGCTTCAAGCGTTATCTTATCTTATCTGGTCAAGCTAACATAATCTCTCGCCTGGTTCGTCCCATACCCGTCACAAACAGTGTATGGTGGATCAAAAGAATAAATAACCTGTATATATGTATGAGAGCTGTTTTGGACGAGGAATTTGATGCAGCGCACGGTGAAGAATCCATTGCACGATGGTCTTCTTGAAACAGCGAAGAAAATCCACGAAGTACAGGCATTGTTGGTAGATCCAGTGAATATTAACCAGCCACGATTCGCAGTGAACGATCAATCTCACTACTATGTTATCTGAACTTGTAATAATTTACTACAAAGCAATGAAGTACCGTAAAAATGAATGTCTGGGAACAAATACAAGAAGATACGTCCTCTCAGCGTTCAACGTCAACCCTAACCAAGGAAAAAAAAATGTAATAGATCGGGAGCACTTCAAATTTCCACAAGTCCACCAACAGCAGCACCGTGGGCTCGATCGCCATCCTCAAATGATCGAGAAAAGGCTAGCGCTGCAACCTCCAATGCCGCGGTCAACTTCAAGTTGCCCATGCAACCTGAATATCATTCGTGGCTTCCTGGAGCTGCCGCCATCTGTGGCATCGTGCAGGGCATGCGCGAGTACGAACCCATCACTTCAGACGGTATTCCTGGCCATCCTGGCCAGCAAGGTGGCCTTTCGCAAGAAGCATGCATCCTCTTAGCGATCTCGTCCCTTCATTCCCAGAAACTGGACCACGGACAGCATACGCAAGATAGCATCGAGCATGGTCGGGCACCCAGGATATCAGATGCGTTGTAATCCGCATGATTGAAATGCAGGATTGACCAGTGTCGTTCTAAATGTCGTTTTGAAATCCGTCGCGTAATCTTCATTAATCATTTTTTTTTCATTCCGTCTGAATTTTCCCATGATGCGAGCTGCTCGTGCGCGATATCGCCCCACTGCGCGCCGCCATACTCGAAAGGCTAATCTGCGACGTATTTCGTGATCGTGAACTCGGAGGCAGCAATGACGAGTGGTTGGCCAGAACATCGTCGAACCCAGGTACAGGCGAAGGCGAGCGCGACGCATACTGTGATGTGCTACCCGTAGACATAGACCCTGCGAACCCATTCGTCGCAGGCATCGAAAATGACCGCGTGGGCGATGATCTCGAGTTTCCTGCAGGGACGATGTGGCGGAGCACTGGGTTGTTCGCGGTGACGACAGAGAGAGGTGATTTGGATTTTTGGCGCGTAAACGAGAAGATGCGGCGTAAGGGGTAAAGCCACCGCCCATTGGAGGCGATTGGAGAGGATGGACCGCCACCGTTTTGTAGATGTCCTTCCTCTAGGAGCTCTCCATATCCACCATCGCGTTTTGTAGCGTTCCGTACCGTCCGGAGGCATGATGATCGTATCCGCTTTCGCATCGGATAAGCGACGGCGAGCAAGACGAAGATGATGCAGACATAGAGTAAGAATAAGACAGGCGAGAACCCCAGCGAGCCTCGGCTCAGCGAGGATGGCAGATGAGGTGATATTTTTGCTTCCACAAGGGAAAGGAAGGGTGGTCGGATAGGTTGGATAGGAGAGTGTTCGATATCTTGAATGTCGTCTATCGGGTCCACGATCGGCCTTGATGTCTGGATGCGAGGGGGTACCTCCTTGCTTGCCTCTAAGACCATCTTTCCTTATGTCCAACTAATAGCAATGTCGCCGACGGTGTCCACAGATTGGAACGTCGGTCGACCCAGACCTTTCTTTTCGGCCTCTTCAGCAACCTTCTCGCCGTCTGTCGTGTCATTTCCACCCGTATCTATCAGACGAGGCATCTTGATACCTTCGTGCAGGACGTTGGCTATCCACGCGGCTTTGAAGCATTGCATTTGCAGCCGAGGAAGCTCGACATGCGGACCCCACTTTCCGGCATCGACAACTTTCCCATCCTTCAAAACCTCTCCATCGCCACCAAGCCTATGCTGTCTCCTCGAATCCTCGTGCTCCTTCAGAATGCCTTTCCAATCCCTTGAGCAGAAATCTGAAGCGGCGCGCTCGTACTGGACATAATCATATGCGCCTCCAAGTCCAAAAATATGTTCGGAAGAATACCAATACTCGGAAATTCCGATGAAGTGCGAGACAGAGAAGTCGATTGGAGGTACGTGGACTCCGTTCATTAGACAAGGTGTATCCGGACATGGTGTTGACGTATTGAGTAACGTTGCCGTCTTCTTAATGCACTGCTCAAATGAGCCTGTACCAATCATGCGATGTGATTTTTTCAGATGCGCCGTTGCAGGGTCGGTTGAGTGAACCGGAAGTTCCTTCAGCTGCAGATTTTTGGGAAGACATGGATCTGGAACCAAATGGTGTTCCTCATCATCATCATAGTCGTCGTTGATGTCGTTATGCAATTTTGAATCGTATTCGGTGATAGCCTGTCCAACATATCGTTCTCGAGCCTGGTTCGTCCCGTACCCAAGCCACGTCGTCACAAACACCTTATGGTGAATCTCCTCTCCTCCCAAAAGACGAAGGCGGACATCAACGAGGTTGTTTGCCTGCTTCTGGTTCTCCGGACTCGGCTCAAAGGCAATTTGGGTGGACGCCCCACCCATATCGAGAAACCCATACGTCGTCCGGGCGTCACTCGACCCGGAGAACCCATTCATGAGATAATTGACGGCTATCCAACCAAACAATCCTTCCTCCTCGCCAGTTATAATCCGAACGCTCGTTCCGCACGGTCCGACCGACGACTCGGCCTCGATTTTGAAATTGGAATGCGTCACGAGGAACCGACAAGTCTCGAGCAGAATCTCCGCCTGCTTCTTTGGAGATAAAAGCCGCATGCCAGCGGTGGCGAGTAGGAAGAGCGGAGTCTCTTTTTGCAAAGATGGAGGGATATGGTTTCGGGCGTGGCTCAACAAGGGCCGTAAATACGTGCCCACCGCCTCTGGGTTGTCCGCTAAAGATGAGAGTCCTTTATACACAAAGCCAATTGTCATTTAGGTTGGCATTCTTGATACTTTTTTTTACGTACCCGGCTCTACCTTGGACACCCAAAGTGTATCGTCCCGAGTCCCTTTCTCCACCTTGGGGAGTCTGTTAGCGAGCTCAGGGTGGCTGTCGACGCGCAGTGTCCTTGGATCCTTCCAACTGTATATCTGCAATCTCGAACCCGACGAACCCGCGTCGATAACGATGCCAAAATGCCGCCCAGCGAGCCATGGGTCGTTCGCTGTCGGAGGCGCCATCGCGATATCCCTTCTTTCGTGTTTCGCCGAACGAGAAACAGGAAAGCCTCGTGGTCGTTCAGGAGCAAACTTGGAGCAAACAAGAGGGACGCCCTAAGCACGGAAAAAACAATATTGTTGAGACAAACGTGGCATTTCGTTATCTAATCTTATCTATTCCGCATAGTTCACCTGCTTCCTCGCTCTCCCCCCACTCACCGTCCTCCCTGGCGCTTTCCTTTCCTTTGGTGCCCGGTTCTTCAACATACTCTGCTTCGCGTTCCGCAATCGCATGATATCAAATACCCAGTCTCTCTCTTGCAATAACTCCTGGCCTCTTTCGAACAGGCGCCTTTCTTCCGCTGGACTTTGCAACTCCGAAGAGGTGCGAGCGCCAGTGCGCCATAGCAGGATCTGCCGAACAGCTTCAAGGAGAAGAATGTCCGAACAATACTTCATGAATAGGAGAGATCAGTCAGGGAAAACCGCCAGGAATAAGAACATACTTTTATCTTGGTAACAGGCGGCAAGGATTCAAAATCATCACAGCCTCGCTGTCTGGGAGGAATTTCGGTCGGTTGGGATTCACCGACGCTGTGTTCGTCGTCCATGTTCGTCAAATCCGATGTATTGTCGTTTATGTCATCAATTGTCATTGGCGGCTAAGGTTTGGATGTTATTCTCGACGAATAGTCCATATTTTAGCACCCGTACCTCGGTTTCTGCAACAGAAAGGCTGTCAAGTCCAGACGTAGATACCTGCGTAAGCTGATATACTGATCAGAAGGAGGAGACCAAGAGCAATCCTTGATTAAACTCACCGAGGGAAAGGATGGCGTGTTCGACAGAACAGAGCTTTCGCGATCGATTGTGGATGTCGGAAGATAAGAGCTCGGTGGGATAGCAGGCGGGGACGATGGTGCCATGGTCTCTATCATTGGCGGGGATACATGCCTCTGAACACCTGCGTCCGCGTTATCAGCCAGCACCGGCGTCGCCTGGCGCTCGACGGCAACGACATCTTCATCAGGAATTGGAAACATTCCAGCCGCCACTTCGCCGAGAACAGAATCTTCAACAATGCGCAAATCCTCCCTCAGACACCATTCCTTAATATACGTTTGAAGCAGCTCCACATCCTTCGGATCCATCTTCCCTCGTAGCCCTGCCTCAGAAACGATACTCTCCCTCTGTTTCCCACCATTCATGAATCGCCGATGCCTGTCATAAACAGGCTCATACTCGTGCATCAGGACAGCTTTCAGGATGGGCTTGGTATACACGAACTGTTCTCGAATCGAGAGTTCGAGAAAATCCTCCGTCGAAGGAGGTGGAGAGCGCGGAATAGGGCTTGGAGATCGCTGCGACACTTCATTGCTATCATCGTCGTCTTCGTCGTCGTTCTGCACTTCCATTACTTCGCTCGTAAATTGTCCTAGCTAAAGTGAATCGAATCAGATCCATAATTGACGATACCCCACCGAATCGTACTCACTTTACATACAGCAAATCCGTCGTCTTCCATGGCATAAAACCATGAACGCGGAATATCCTGTGTCGTCCCATCCAACCACATAATCGTGTATTTCGCCTGCTGTTTCCTCGTCGTAGGTGGTATATAAGCCAGGAGTTGGCCAGGCCAATAGCACACGGTCGTCGCTGCCTTGTCGCGTGCCAACACGAGCTCTCCAGGGATGTCCATCCCATCGTCCCGCGGAGGGGGCTCCCACAAGTCTTCCTCGTCCTCCGCTATCCTACGCCCGTCATCACTAGTACTACTTCTCCGTCTCCGTTTCCTAGTCCCATTCGTCGTCCCAGTTTTGTCATTCAACTTCAGAGGCACAGAGATGGATTGAGAGGGGGAAGAAGCTGGGACGGGAGCGGTGAGATGTTGGAACATATTCACCACCACAGGAAGGTCTTCATCTCCCGATGTTTCCGGGTCCTCCATGAGCTCTCCTTTATCCATGCGCATTTCCTTGAGCGCATCTTCCCATCTTCTCTCTATGCCACCCCGGTCGCGTTTCTGCTTCTTTTTAGGAGAAGCAGTGATGTCGTCCAATTCGGAAAAGGGTTTGGCAATGACAAAGGTAGGAGTTTGGAATCGAAGTTGGAAATCACGGCCACATTGGGAGAGGATGTTTCCGGAGCATGGGTTTAGGATTCGCGCGTCTTGGGCTCCAGCGCGGAATAACTTTACCTGGAGAGGGATTTCGGTTACTTTGGAGCTCGTAATCTAATCAAAAATTCATTAACTAAGGTTGAGAAGAAGTTGAGCGCGCGTACCTTCCCTGGCCACCACAGTCTTTCCTTTCCATCCTCTCCATCTTCATTCTCGTCGAACACGCGCCATGATTTAGGTTCAATTAAGACCCACACGTAAGTTCCCAAGCCAGACAAGGACCACAGAGGTTCATTACGTGGCTTCTTGGAGGATTTGGACGTCGCAAGGGATATTGCATGTGGAGGATTTGGCTGGGATCGAGATGTAGAAGTTCGGGGATGAATATCCCCAACAAAGATGATTCCCGGACTCGAGGAGCGCTGTTCACTTTCGGATGGAGACAGCGAAGTGAGGTCCGATGATAGGGCGTCGTCGTTGCCATCGTCGTTGACTTGCTGGTGAGGTACGGGAGCTGGAACGACAGCCTTAACACCAGGTTTTATCGGTTTAGGGCGTGGTCGCGGTCGTGATATTTGGACTGGAAGTTCCGCAGAGCTCGATGCCACTGCTACAGGGCCTGTAGAAGAGGTATCTCCGGTATTTTTCTTGGATCGTAGCCCTCCCGGTTTGCTCGTCGTCGATTCCTTTACCGAGGCGGATCTCTTCCTTCCACTGGCCTTCTTCCCAAGCTTGGTTTTAGAAGATACGCGTCCTTTCCACTTGGCCGAACCCAATTCGTCGCCAGATCCTCCTGAATCCGATCCCGAGAACTGCTCTGCGAATGCCGCCACGGCTTTCTTCGCCGAAATTCGTCGGGGAGGCAGGGCAGTATTGACTCCTCCAGAGACTTCCATGTATTATAAGCTTTCTTTGTTTCTTCAGCGCATTGGTTGTAACCAAGAAAAGTCCGTAGATGGTCGGCGGAGGAGTTCACAATTTCTTGTCACGCACTCACGCTCAGCGCGTCTCATCACGGTCACGCGCCCTTTCCCAAAAAGGGACAATTTCCCAAGTCGGGAATCGGGAATCGGGATTGGCGGTATTGATGATGGGCGCCACACAACGCTCACAGCACGGAAGTATACTTATGCTCTTTAGCGAGGGAAAAACCACTGCACGCATTAATATTAATTCCTCGTTCAAATGAGAATTACATTAGCGGCCATGGTAGCAGCGGAATGGCATTAAAGTACCTCCTTTTGAACTCAACCTCAATTTTTACGTAGCACCAGGAAGATATCCAAATTTCAGCAGAGACTAGACTGTACAGAACACGCTCTAAGCCCATCTTGCCTCCCCAGGCAAGTTTCCGCATAAAACGGAGGCAGGCAAAAACGCGAGCTCAACTTGAATGTAATTTCAGAATATTGGCACCCCGGCAAAAAAAGATAGGAATACTCAATTCCCCACTTTGAAAGCAAGTGATCAGTCTCGCAACCGCTGAGAAGATCCGATGTACTAGAGGCATTTCTCTCTGAATCCGAGTGCTCGATATATCGGCCACGAGAGGCCACGAGGGAGGGTTTAAGCATTTCAAGCTCATTGGGCGGTCTAGATATGAAATGACAATCATCAGGACGTACGAAATATAAGCCTCCGGCGAAATGTCAATAGTCCGATATAGCACAGGGAAGAAAGGCAAGTTGCAGAGCCACTGGCAAACTTATATATTCATAGAGTCTTCAACAGCGTTCAGCGTTCAACCCCCACGGAGATCGCCTTTGTTCTATCAGATCAGAGGAGCGTATTATAAAGATGCAAATACACTCGCAGCTGCGATTTGAGGCGCATGGCGAAATCCACAAATATTAATCGTTGGAGTGAGTTTAAAGTTATCAATAGCGATTCCCAGATATCCAAAATGAATGAAAGGCCGAAATGAACCTATGAAATTTTTATCAAGCGAAAATTTATGTACTCCCATGAGCGCCGGATATTCCGAGTCCGACGGCTAGCCAGAGGCCATGGCCATCGTCATCGCAGAAAATTTCCATGCCCGAAAATCGGTCGTCCGAACCAGAGTACAAACACCAGGTACAGACTGCAGACATCGGATTTTAAAACAAGGCTTCCAGTGATAAGACTCCTGCTGAATTACCGAGGTGGTCTAGGTCTGAATTCAGGGTGGGCATTCAATGGAATGTATGCATAGGCGGGAGTACATTGGTTGTTTTGGGATATCGTATGAAGGATTTGAGTTAGAGAGCAGGATGTTCGATGTGATGGGCCCCGGATAGCTCATCGTTATCATCGATAAGATAGATAAAAAATGTGAATGGATGGGAAATGAAAAAAGCAGGACCCGTGAGGAATGAAGGGTTCTATAATCCACAAGAATAAGTAAGTAGAAGAGCCGTGTCATATGTTCCTTCTCTGTTTTCGACTTTCACCTCCTCCTCATCCGAACCATCGGCGGCGTCGCAGCTGCTCCAGACTACGACTCAGTGTTGTTCTAACGAGTGCCGGCGATGCAATCGTTTCCCGCCATGTGACGACCCATTGGAGGAGAGTTTCTTAAAGTGGAAAAGGCGTTGAAAGAATGGCTTCTTCCCACCAAACCCATACCCATAAGGCGAGGAAGGCGTTTTTGTCGTCGATGTAGCCGTCACCACTGATTGCTCCGGACTAGGTGCCTGCAAGAAATTAAGAATAGCACACAAGCGGCAGCAGGGAAGCGCGTCAGCAGAAGGAAAAAAAGAAATTAATCAGCGACCGGCTCTTTTGTACGAAAACCCGACGCGCGGTTCGGACGAAAGTGAAAGACGACTCACGATTACATGTACTTTTTGCCCATGTGCTGGTAAGACGTAATATGTACTCCCCGATTTCTCGCTCCCAAGGGATTCCGCAGACACCCTAGGATCCATCCTCGTAGAACGCCCCAAGGATCGCATACGATTGCGGTGGTGATCCCTGACATCGTGCGCCGACGAGGAATGTACATGCGAACCAACAGAAGGATATGGCGTGGGATACGCCGGGGGGTATTGTCCAGGCACGGGAGCAGAGTGGCTGTAGATCAGTCCATTCGGGCCCATTTGCGGGGGATGGTGGAACATGGCAGGGGGAGAATATTGCGGTTGGCGAGAGTTGGGGGAAGGAGCATAAACTATCGCAGGTGGGTGTTTGGGATGTCCACCGTGTCGCGGATGCCATGCATGGGGAGGAGGTGCGAAATTTACTCCGTGGCCCTGTGAGCCGCCTTGGGGGTTCGAAGGGGCGGCGCCGTTAAAGTATGGTGATTGAGTTTGCATGTGCGCTGGTGGAATGAAAGGTACTTCAGGGATCTCCTCGTGGCGTCGGTCCGAGGTTCTAGGAACTGACATGGATCGAGCATGACTTGGGCGCGAAGAGTTGGAAGAACTCGGGACTTCCCCGACGCCAAAGGACGGCAGTATTCGAATTTCCTCGGGACTACGAGACGACGGATGTCTACGAGAATGTGATCTAAACGAGGGCGAGTCCCCGCTTGACCCAGACCTGGTGCGGTTGCCAGATGAAAGGGTGTGCGCTCGAACTGGACCTGGGTTGTTCATCCCATGAGGTATTGGGACATCTGGTCTTCCGTCATTGTACCGCAGAACCATCTTGGGCGGCGTGGAATGCGAGCTGTCTGCCTCTGACGGCGGCGAGGAGGGAACCAGACCATCGAGGACCGTAGGGGGCACAGACGGGGAATAAAACTCGGCCTCTGTTGGACTGTGGGTATGAACCCAGTAGGCAGTCCTCTCGCGAGAGGTCATGAACTCGCGATAGGCCTGCGAGGAGGTGGTATACTCGGTCATCTGGAGCGTCGGTCGATGGACACAACAAAGGACAAAGAGACCGGGATTCAAGAGACGGGGAAAAAGAGGCCAGTGCCATGGGAGCAGAAGCGCTTTATAGATCTCAAGAGGCCGAAGAGCTAAAAACGGAGGAGTTTACGGGTTGATTATTAGCTATGCCCAGGAATCTCCCAGGGGTGAGGCAGAAATTCACCATGGATAAGATCAGAACGTGGTCACCTCGAGGCAGAGACGGAAGTCCTTCCCAACAATCGGCGTGGGACGACGGCCCGGTGCCCTCAGCCCAGCTGTCTTTCTATCGACCGAAATAATTTGCGTTTTGCCTTATGAGCATCAGGGATAAACCATTCGCACAGAATTTTGCCGGAGGGATACTATCAGGCTCAGCTGCAGGGTAACATTGCACTTCTCGATCCAGATCCGAACGCTCACTGGACAAAAAAAGTTTCTAGCCCTGCCAATCCTGCCAACGCCCTCACAGGTGACTGCGTGGTTGACTCAGGACAATCACAGTCCCTGTGGTTCGCCCCCTTTCAAGATCGCTTCTTGACTCAGAAAGAGTCTCTCTGATTCATTTGCACTGCAGATTTCCACTTAGCACAGGAATGCGCGGCCAGGTTAAGGGCATCCACGGTCATTACGCCATCTTCCTTTGTATGGGCGCAGTTCGCTCATCTCACTCGTTGTACTCCTTGTACCCATGTCGGGCGCCAAGCTAGATCGATCAATGAGCGGTACTAGCAATCAATGAACGATACTAGCAAGCCGCTGCCGACATCTTTAACTTCAATTGAATTATCAGTGCACCCTAGCCCTACTACAGAGACCCGGGCAACCTGGATTGATGGAGATTTCCCAAATGAAATCTTTTCATCTAAAGCTTTTTTTTGCTACTTATGAACGTGAGCCCTATGACAATCTCCTCAGTAAATCCGGTCGCGGAGTCACCACGAATAGCCCTTCGTGCAATAAGCCGTTATGGCACCTCACCCCCGGCGATTTGGCCTTCAAACACAACAGATCGGCGTCAAGATGACCACGAGGACAACCCAATATTTTTCTTGAGGCTTAAAGCTTCAAATCCCCACATACGATGACGCAATCGCCATCAAGTGCGCACAACAACTGCACTGTAACCCTTGTCGACGTCCAGAATAAACCCCAATCCCTGCAGATCCTTATACCTTGGGTGTTATCTTTTTTCCTTGTAAACCGGCAAATCCCTGGCATGCGTCACTTCAGGATTGATGTCAGCTATCCGCGACGTAGAAAAATTCCAGATAGTTCTGTCAACTATGATTGGAACATCTCCGAGGCAGAAGGTCGTAGCGCAAGAGTGTAAATAAAACAACTTTCTTAACACTGATGAGCAAAAGGAGGCAAGGATGAAGGACGAGGCACGCACCAACTTGAATCAACTGACCTTGTCCATGGAAGCTTCTGGCATGAGAGAGCCGCAGTCCGCCGATGTTTTGGCATGAGACCTTGAATGCTTACCCTAGCCTGACATAGTTTCGCAAGGCTCCGCTTCGAAAAATAGCTTATGTGAAGCATTCCAGATTCATGCAGAGGATGCAGAGACGATCAATTCTACAGGCCAGAACTCTCGCGGAAGGTTCCAAATCTCGAGTTGATTGTGTTTACAAAACCTCCGTGCTTGTCTCCAACAATTCTCCACTTGGACGAGGAACGTTGGTGAACAAATCCTTTATCAAGCAATGCAGTGAAATGGAAATGAATGAAGAATCATTGTGACGTGGCGACGATCCCTGTCTGGCGCTAAGAGGTCCAGAGTCAAGTTCGGACAACCCGGTCCATGATAAGTGATAGTGGATAAGTGGCGATTAACTTCCGTTGAATATCATGCGAGAAACACCGCCGCACACGCCACCGAGGCCGGGTTTGAGGCAGGTAAGGACCGAAAGACAGGTTTCGATGTTTTAAAGCTCGCAGAACTGGTAGGATTGGGAGGCAGTGGAGCACCACTGAGCAATGGCAATGCAGACATAGAGGAATATCCTCCAAGTCAAGGATCGAAGCTGTAGGAATGGGATTCCTGGAGACCATCGCCCTTCCCTGGATCGAAGAATATTATCTCTGCGTCGCCATGTCTGCGCCACGATCATGCTTACCGCTAGGGTGCTCTCAGAAGAGGTACACAACCCCGCACAAATGGTAAACTGAGCTGCCCAGTTCGCGTATGTCATAAAGGCGTCATCAGGGCCTTCGACGAGTATAGCTATTCCTAAAAAAGGACATGATAGCGAGTGTTTAGAATCTTTGATAGAAGTAGAAGTTGGAGCAAAAGATTGGGTAACATACCTGTCCGATAAAATCAGGGTAGCTCGACGACTCGACGAGGTCCACGGTGAGTCCATCGGGAATGAACGCCAATGACGTGGGCGCTCACAGGTTGCTAGGGAGGCGCTACGCTGCGCAAGAAATACTAGAAGAACGCAATTGATAAGCAGCTCATGGTGAAGGTGACGAGTTACGAACTCACAAAGGAGGGAAAGGAACAGAGGAAAGGGCAAACTTGGATTCATACTTTTAGGAGTTACTTAAATATGTTGCTGATGGGGTTCGAAACGTCGGACTTGAGCGTCGAGCGAACTTCACGCTATCTCAACGTGGTGCAGTTCCCGCGAGAGCGAACTTCCATGCTCGCCTCCACACAATTCTCCGCGGACGAGGAACGTGGGTGGACAAACCCTCTGATTAAACGAATGACGGTCAAATCGAAATGAATGAACGAATCACTGTGACGTGGCGAAGATCCTTGTCTGGCGCTCAGAGATTTCGGACACCCGGTCCATGATAAGTGAGCTGTGGTGATTAACTTCTGTGGGATATCATGCAAGAAACAGCGTAGCACACGCCACTAAGGCTAGGCATGAAGCAAGTAAGGACCGAAAGACAGGTTTCGACGTTTTACACCTGGCAGAACTGGTGGAAGTTGCCGGTGAAGCAGCATTGAGCGACGGCAGTGCAGACGTAGAAGCATATCCTCCGGGAGAGGAACTGATTGTAGATAAACTCGTCGGACTGGGATTCCTAGAGACCGTCGCCCCTCCCTGGATAGCCAGCCTCGAAATATGCTCCGTCTGGGTCGCCGTGCTGCTCTGCGCCACAAGCGTACATATCGCCAGTGTACTCTCAGAGAACGTACACCCCGCACCAATAGTAAACTGAGCGGCCGAGTTCGCATATGTCATAAAAGCGTCATCAGGGCCCTCGACGAGTGTAGCTGTTCCAAAAAAAAAAACCCGGCGAGTTTATTAGAACCTTGAGAAGAGGTCGAAGCAAATGAAATTGGGTAACATACCTGTCCCGACGAAATCAGGGTAGCTCGACGTATCCGTCGGGTCCGGTTTCCCCTTATGCAAGGCCCACGTCGTGCGTCCATCCGAACCAACGCCAATAACGTCGGCGCTCACAGGTTGCGGGTCGAATCCTGGGATATACAGAGAGGTGCTACGCTGGGCTTGTGCACCGTTACCTAAAAGGAAGGCTAAGTATAACAAAAGTAATTAATAGGGCAGCTCAAGATGGACTTGAAGTTGGAGACGAGTTTACGGAAAGCTCACAAAGGAAGTAAAGAACCAAAGGAAAGGGCAGGATTAGATTCATGTGTCTTGAGAGCTGAACCTTTTGCAGACGAGCTTCGGACTTGAGCGACCCGTGCAGTCCTTGTGTACCAATATCGTGGACTGAGGAGGCAAGGGAACATATCCGGAAAGCGCCCCTATTTCTCCCTATTTCGTGATCCGCCAAGCACCGCCACTTCGTCTCGCACGCTGACAGATTACTTGGAAATTTAAAAAAGCGAAAAAGGATCTCAATCCAACGGTGTGGCGGGACCAACTATAAACCGGACCTGCACCAGAACATGGGGAACCCCACAGAAACCGACGTATATCAAAAGTATATAAACCTAAATCTGTAACATGAAAGTTACTGCAGTAAACTCTATAAAGTATAAACCGTGTACTACCGACTCATGCTGGTATACAGCCCTATTGCAACCCTAAGCCCTCAGGCCTAAAGCTTGCGGGCTGAGGGCTGTAGCAACGTTGTAAGCGGGACGCTCACGATCAAAAAACGCTCCTACTTCCAAGCACTCGCCCACCATAAAATTGCAACAAGTCTACAAAACACATAACTCATTTACTGAGTGAGGATATGATACCAGTTACGATAACGATAGTAAAAAAAAAATAAACACAAAGAAGAAAATGAGGAGGAGGAATACACGACGAGAGTAGAGAAACACGGGGATAGGAAGGGTGGTGGTGATTGATAACGAGGAGAAATGGAGAGAGGAAGAAACTTGAAGACCCTTGGAAGACCCACAAAAAGCCAAAAAGGGAAGGAAGGAAGGGAAAAGCGGTGGGGGAGAGAGAGGGAACAAAAAAAAAATTATACGAATGGATACAAAACGTGTACAAGCGCCTCGAACTCGAGAAATTGTTCTTCTTCTTCTTCTTCTAAAACTTCTTTATCCTTTTCCTTTTTCTTCTTTTCTTCCTTTTTCCGACGCCCCATCCATCCATCCACCCACCACAACCTAACCCCCCATCCACGATGGATGCTATGAATCAATCTTAATCCCACCCTCCTTCCTCGAATTATCAAACGCCGCATTTATACTCATCTGCGTCAACGCACCCCCACTCATGCGACCAGGCGTATTCGCCCCGCTTTGCATCGGCGACCCCCCAAACCTCGGTGTGATCAGCCCACTCCCATTAGCACCGAACACGAACCCCCCGCTTAGCCCGTCCATACTGTTATAGCCTAAAGACAATACGATATCAGTTAAACGACCACCAAAAAAAGAAGGGCAGAAATAATATAAAAAAACGCACCAGGCACAAGCATACTATCCCAAAACCCACTGCTCAAAATATTCTCCATCGTCAACACCCCCAAACTATCCTCACTCGGATGCGGCGCCATCGTCGGCGGGAACGTCGAGATATCAGCAACAGGCCCCATCTCCGAATCGAACTGAAACTCGTTCAACATAAAGTTATTGCCGTTGTTGCTCCCGTCGCCCCCTCCGAAGAGGTGTAGCGGGTTCCCACCATGGGAGAAGCCATCACCGCCGTTTTGTGAGCCGGTGCCGCCATCGCCGTTATTGCTGAGTTGCTGCTGCATTTGCTGTTGTTCGCCACCATCAACAGAGAGCGATTTATCATCTCCATTCATCGAATGATGGCTCGAAGGCAGCTGCTGCTGATCAAGCTTCGCCGAGATCAACGCACGCAGGAAACCACTATACAGCGCTGGCGTGTGCAATGGGTTCGCAGCGATGTTGTCGAGCGTATCAGCAACATCCCGGACGAGATCCAGTGTCTTTTGCTCATTGTCGAGGAAGGCCTGGAATTCTGGGCGCACGAGCTGGCGACACGAAAGGGAAAAAAAAGAGAGTAAGTAAGTTCCCCAATAGATAATTAGGGCGAAAAAACGAACCTTCAACAAACTCAACACAGCATAACTCGTCTGCACGAAGTGCGAGTCAGGGGAATACTTCATGAACCCACCCGGCCCCAGCGAATCGCGCACAAGCGTCGCACATGTATGCGCCGATGTATGCACCCGCCCAAAGAAGTGCCCTAGATCCAACGGCGCGCGTTCGAGCGCGTTCTGCAGCCCAAAGGAGTTGAGCACAAGCATGGCATAGTTATAATAAAACTGCGATATTGATTTCTTGTATTCCAATGCGGGCGATACGTGTGCGCCTGCCAAAAGAAAAAAGAAGTAAAAGAAAAGAGTCAGTCCTTGCCCGACCCGCTAGATAGGAATGGATAGAAAAACCTACCCTCCCATAGCGTACTATCGATCCACTCGTTTTTCCAAGCCAAAATCTGCGTCTCGAACGTCTTGATGATCAAGAGATAGTCACAGTTGACTTGCAGCCCAGAAGCCGTGTCCGTTCCGCTGTAGAGGAACTCTAAGCTTCGCGAGACGATCCGTTGCAATTCCTGCAAAAGAACACAAAGTGTGAGCACGAAACGAGAAGAAAATGAATGCAATAAACTCACCGCATATGCAGCCAAAGACGGATCACTTGCATTCGCCACAGACGACGAGTACCATTCCTTTGTGTGTCGAATGATATAGCTACAACGGGTCAAACACCGCATCAGCCTCAAATACATCCAACGGTATCAAGCAAAGACGTTGACTCACTCCTCCTTGATCGAATTCGGCTTCCCCATCTGTGCACTAAAGCTCCTGTCAAGGACAAAGCACATTATCCATGTTCTTTCCCTATTATGCACCTCCAGATCCCGTGCTTTACCCTCCTGCGTATCTTGGCTCGTCATGGCGGTTTTTCGGTGCAGATTAAGGTCGGTTGCCATCCTATATGATCGCAAAAAAAAGAGAATCAGCATCCATCGCCTTTATATAACGCTCGTACATACCGAATAGCCATTCCCAAAAGCAACCACGTCTTATCCTGCTCATACCTTTCCACGGCCCCGCATCCCCACAGCGCAAGTAACAGGTAAGCCTGGACGATTTCGACAGATTTATATCCTTTAGCTGGGACGCTGAACGCCAGGCGCTTCGCCAATTCCGTGAGCTTGGGGTGCAGGTCGGGCTTGGCAGTGTAAAATTTGGAGGCGATGGAACAGACTAAGGAGAGTTATGAGAAAAATGATACTGAAGATGGAAAAAAGACAAAGGACATGAAACATACCAGTTGTTAGCAAGAAGGGCGACCTTGAGCAAACGAGAGCCGGTGTATGGAAATTACGATCAAGGAGATTACAGTGCATCTAAATTATATTGAGTTCAAGAATTCAAACGAAAATTGGAGAAAATTCGACTTGCTGAAATATGGTCGAAGTAACTATCATTCGACAAATACCAGTCAGAAAAAAACCTTCCTCCAAAATCAAAGAAAAAAAAACGTACATATTAAACAACTCGACGACCTCTTCCGTTGACACAAAACTGAGCATCTCGGGCTGGACCTGCCTTTCGATATACAATCTTCGTAGTGGCAATATCGTCATAGGGCCTAGTAGGAAAGTTATCGTGAGCACATGGTGAACCATCTTCTTTAAATAAACGGCCCGTACCTGGTTTGAAGTAATTATCACTCGCAACCCCCATTTTTGGGTTCTCATCCGGCCCAGAAGACCTGGCCAACAGTCCACTATTAGTGTTATTGATTGCCTGTGCACGGCGGTTCGCCAGGGAGGCTTCAGCCAACAGCCCAAGGGGATTGAGTGAGTTATCGGGCAGAGAATGGAGTTTCGGTGAGCCCGGTGGATTTTGATTATGGTGGTGGTTGGAGGGATGGCTCTGGAAGGTGGGGGCGGGAGGCGGTGAGGGCGATTCAGCGAGGAGAGCTTGTGTGCCGGCTGTTTGTGCAGAGGGTGAAGGTGAGCGGGAAATCATGCCCGAGGCGATGCTTGGGTTGCCAATGGATCGAAGAACTGTGTCGAGGGTTCGCTCCATTTTGCGCAATGAGCGGGTGAGAATTTCGTGTTTCCTGAAGAAAATGAATGATAAGCATAGGTAAACGAAATAAATGGATTAGGATGACGCACTTTGAGGATCTTTTCCCTCGGTTGGACTCTTCGAAAATACACTCGTGGTTCCCCGACAAACACCTTTTGCACGGTGGGCCTTGTTCTGCGCCTACACATTTCATTTTGAGTCGTCTGCAAACTGTACACGCTCTGAGGGAAAAAATACTGTCAACACGATTTCCCAAAGCTAAGACGAGAAAAATGAAACACACCGTGAACCTCGTGTAGGTTTCGCCTTGACCTCTTCCTTCTCCGCCATTGGACTGTGTGAATCAGATCCCTCATCCTTCCGAGCCTTCTTCCTGCTATCGTTCATGGTGCTATTGGAAATGGACGACGAGGGCCGTTTTCCGTTGAGATTCGAGGAAGAAGGATACATATGGTCTGTTGGGGGAGTACCAATTGTATCCGAGCCTTGAGAAGATGGCGAAGAATAATTTGGGGGTAAAGACAAATGCTGGGGAATGTGGGGTGGGTGATGTTGTTGGTAATTTGAATAGTACGGGGGGTATAGGGCGAGGGCGGGGTCGATCGGAATGTTGGGCGACGGCGGAGGCTGCATGGACTGGTTGTGCATTGAATACTCCTGATGATGGGAGAGGTATAAGTCGGAGTATGGGAAATATTGCGGTTGAGGCGATGAATAAGCATTTGCCATCAGTGGGCGCATGGTGACCAACAATTTGGTACCACTCATCCAACGACCTTTAAAACGAGAAATGCGAGGAACTCACGTGTAGTAGTATCTCAGAGTGAGAAATGTCGAACGAAAACAAGGACGCCCACACCGAGATTGTGGTAGACCCACGTCAAGATTCTCAACCCCAGAAAGGGGTCCTCAATAATTATTTGTTTATTTCCGCCTTCCGTCTCCGTTCCGTTGGCTTGGGAGGGCTTGGATATTTTAGACTCTTCACTTGACTCATATCGTCCTACGTTTTTGCTATTCGAGTCAAAATCCTCGTTGGATGGAGAATATCTGTTCCTGGATTTCCCCTCGCCACCCCGCTCATTCAATCTGGGCGGCAGTGGTAAAATTTGCACTACACATAAGTGTTGGTGGATAACCTGCTTTATCATAGGCATTGGATCCCCTCCGTTGGTCATAATCGTCAAAAAGTGCCAGGGTAATGGTATGGGATACCCCCGGCGTCAAAATCTCATTGACATGGTTGCATCCCTTGGTTCAACTCCCCCCTCGTTAACATTGCTCATAATTCGAAAATATCTACAGATTCTACGCCATTTAATCCCCACCGTGCTCAGGGGAACCTTACACTTTACCCATCTTGCATTCGACATTTGAACCTATTATTAACACTATGGATTCGACTAACGAATAGTTCTTGACGATTCACGCCTAAAACAAGGGAAGGCGGATCGGTACCATGGGAAGCCACTTTAAAAACTAACCCAAATCTCGGTATCCAATCATCTACTTTGGATTTGATTCACGCCTTCAGCACAACTTGCACATTCAACGATTAACTCGCAAGTTCGGAGCTCGAGAATACGAATCGACCTTCGAATTTGGTACCCCCATCCAAAGGTAAACAAAAAACACTATGGAACGGTTTGTTTCTTCAATCTGTAATTTGCTTATTTTATCGACCTCTAGGTACCCGCGAATGGTGATCAGGAACACTCCTAGTACACGCACATTCAATCTGTCTCCTCCGTTATGAAGATGCACCAGCTATCATTATCCTTTGTTGGAATCCTACCCAAATATAGGGAGGTACGATTCATGAACATGTGCTGTAAACGCCACCGATGCATCCTTAACATACCTGGGGGATGGAATTGGACCGTGGCCAAACACAAAAATACGAGCGAGGGCTTACGAGACGGTAATCAAGTTTATGTCATAATGAGAGGTTTCTCAAGGCCTCCTTTACCGTCCCCAAAGTCACCATGACCTATAACAACATATCATCTCAAAAGGCGTTATCACTCTACATACTTACTTGGGAAGGACTGATTGACTATTTTTATACTTTCAGGATCATATCCTCGCGTGGCTTCTAAACGATTGCTGATTCAAGGACTTCTTGCACATGTAGGACAAGCCTTTTTTGAGGTCTTAGGAACGATGTTCTCGACGATGCAGTGCAACGAGCGACTCGGACTTATCAAATCTTCCACATCCCATTTTAGCAACCATGGAAAGAATGTACGCCCTCGCGTACCAGTTAACGTTAACTACAGTTGGGGTTGACTTCCCTGCCAACGGACTTGTGAGCATCTCGTCTATTCATCGTCCTTCTTTTCTTTCCGAGTGATATGTCACTTATTAAGGATCCTACTTTGAAGGAACGGCGGTTCGACGCCTACGACCTGAAAAAACTTGGTAGATGTCCATTTGTGCACCTGCTTCTGTGAAAAAAAAACATAAGGTTGACTCGTTGACGATGAATCTTCTTCTCTTACAGATTACGAGACACGGGCCTAGAGTGACTCGTCCACATGTATAACTTGGTGATCCGCCTCACATTGTGTCAAAGCCCTACACTGAAAATTCCACCGGTGAAATTCCTCACCCTTCTGGTCAGTTCTTCTTATCATGACGATAAGCCCTCTCTGACTTTTTTCTACAAGTGATGGGCCCATCAACGGCCGGTGCGTTGAAAGGGTTGTGAATGATGTTGCGACCGGGCGCCGCCTTCAGATTCACATTCACAGATAAGTATAACGCCACGAAACTACCCATATTGTAGAGAGCTGAAGTCATGAGAAGCCTCCCATCTCCTGTACATCTAAGTCGCAAGATACCTTCACATGGGGATACTAGATAGTCTAAACGCAGAAAAGCGCGCATGGTTGCTACGAAGCCAGTGAGCACAAGAAGTAATTGAAGAAGCCCCTACTTATCTATATATAAGGTCCCCAGATTCATTTCGAGTTCGAGTCAAGAGATAATACATCTTGTGGAGTTCTATGTTTGTACTATGAAGCGGTAAGCGGTCGACTTTACATACATCCTTTGGGTGCCTGGGAAGGACGTACGGGTTATGGTACTTAACTCGGATCTCCATATGATGAATAATATGTATGAAGAAAATTCGAAGCAGGCGCGATGTGTACATGTGAACCTTCTCCGAGGCTACATTCTTCAACGAACATATGCACAGATGGTAGAGAATGCATGGTGTGATGCATATAGCTATTATCCGAGTCATAGTGCTCTGCGATAAACAGCTGTTCTAGGACTGTCGTATTTTGGGCACTGGACTGGACGAGCGAAGATTTACCCCACGCGTATCTGGGACCCTGTGTCAACCTCACTCAAGTTTAATGATTGACGAACAGGAACACTCTCCGATAGCGTTATTATAGCCACTTATCTTTTCCGTTACACGCCTGCTAAGGGAATCAAATTCGAGGTCATGGACCAATATATATGATTTTTCTTCCTGCTCAATTATTAGCTGTTGTCATTTCGAATCGTTCCAGATATTCGATTCCCCCTCCCAGAAGTAATCAAACCCCCTCCCCCACCAAGAAAAAGTGAGGGTTTATTTAGAGCTTGGATCTGCAACACAATAAGCACTGTACTTATCATCCTGGATCTCTCCCATGAAAACGTCCCTGAGCTACTTCTCCTGTCAATTGTCATGCATGTCATGATCAAGGACAAGGTTTGTTATACCCAAATCCGTTCTGACTCTTGACATCTCTGCATTTTTCGAATTTCTTGACACCAGATACCAAATGTGGAGGGGCATTTATGACGCACGATATTGAAACCATCTGACCGCCCTGAGGGACCGGGGCTCGATGCTATCAAACGTGAGATACGCCCTGATTGACTCCCAACTATGTAATAACGGAGATCTGTCCGTTCAGCCTCGATAGATACGTTGGGAGCGGTCCCTCAATACGAAAAAGCTTTCGAAGGTCCGGTTGATTGCCATACCCCACATGGGGAGATAATAATGATAGGTTCAGCGGGCTTGTTTCCTGTTGAATCACGCTTTTTGTGTATAGGCCATATTGTCGTCAAGGGAAGTAAATTGAAGGTGAATTTCCAGACGCGCCATGAAAGGCCATGAATTCCGCGGACTCACATTTTCCCCCCCTAAGCAAGTCGACAAGTAGACTGACGCAGAGTCCCATCATCATTCCCCGCTTATTGAGTCCAATATTATTAAACGGCCCACGATTAATCTCCAAGCCATTTGATGCCATTCCTTCTCCTCGTAAGATCCCTCCTGGAGAGCGACATCCTCGGGAAGCCTGGGCGCATCCTTGATCAATTCCCAATAATTAAGCGGCTGATGAATTCGCGAGGGGAGGATGCCCATCATAACCAGCCAAGGAGGGTATTATTGTTTCGACCGTTTCCCGAACAAGAGGATCTGCATGCGTTTTAAACCGAAGAATCTGGTCTGCAGTGTCCACGGAGTTTTCTTTCATGAACTAGAGGAAGTTTGTACACGGTAAGAACGGAGGTGCCAGTGAGTGTAATGGGGAATTACCGTTCCAGCATGGAGCAACAGTTCGCGATAAATAAGCAGGGAACCATGAACAACTTCGGGCTGGGCTTGTTTAAGACCGTTCTGAGCGCCCTGGAGAATTTTGGAAAGGTATAGCGTCCATGCCTGTCGTTCTCTTTGCGTGACAATCTCCAAGCACGCTGCGAGCAATTCTGCAGCACCTTCCCGAACTAGGACAGATTGATCACTAAGAGGTGCGAGAATATTGTCGAAAACCATTCCGATATGCGAGTAAAAATATGGATTGTTCCTTGCGAACTCCTTTAGAATCAAGGTGCCGGCATATCGTGGTGAATCTGGTTTTTCGGGCTGCATAAGGTCTACGGCCGCTGGTACTTCAAAATCCAGAAAGCGCTCTCCGAATGCAGGACCCCCAATCTTTGTAATCTGTCCCAAGGTCGTCGATGCGGCTAGCATGAGATCTATGTCTGGATTGGGCAGTAGGTGCTTGGCGTAGTTGTAGAAACGGAATAAATTCCGTTTCGGTTCTAAGTTCTCTTCTCGCTCGATATCAATTAGCTTTTCTGCGAATATTCGAAGAAGAGTAAGTTTTGTGTATCTCAGCTAAAGCTAGAATTGCTGCACCGATGGCCAGTAAGCCACCGAATGCCTCAACAACATTCTGGCTATGTGTGAGTTCGAATAACCTTCGGTTAATATTGTCGTCCCACAGTTTCGAGGCAGTATCGTAGGACATTTCAGGCATTGACTCCGAAACCTGCATGCAAATCATGAATTGAGGCAACAATAATATCGCGATGGTACTCGCAAACCGTTGTAAGTCTTCAGCTGATCGTAATCGGATATCAGCATTGCTGTTCTTCAAGCCGTTGAATATTTCGTTCAGACGCTCAGTCTCAGTCGATTGTGCCGCGGAAGCCATCCCGGTTGATAAGAGAGAACATCATCCAGAGTACAAACTTCAAAGCACTGGCGGCAGCAATTATTTGGTGCTACTTGGTTCCGACGACTGATCGCATGATTTCAAGGCTTGGCTGACAAATTCCACCTTAGATGCGGGGGCGCTTACGTAGGGGCGCTTGCAGCTGCTTGCAGCAACAAAGGGACTCCCTTGGCACGGACACCCTTTCCAAGGCCTGGAAAGACTTGGCCACTCTTGGCGCCGGCGCTTGTTTTCTTAGGGATCGGCGATCTTCGGCTTCTGCTCGGGAGCAATCAGTCGGCACCTTTGAGTTGTGGTGTACGAAGATGCATGGAAGAGCGCTAAATTCCAGGAGGGTCAAATAATAGATAGATACATTAGAATTTACTACTACGTCCCGGAAGTGTTCAACCAGAACCTACATCTTTTCCTAGATTCTCACCAGAGACTGCTTAACAACCAATTCACATACTTGATCAGTTTCTGATTGATATACCAGTGAGAGCAACTCCCCCACGGCTAACTCCACTGGGGAACGACTACCATGATTCGTAATTTGCGCTCTGGCGAGCGAAGTAAGGACTTGCCATTGCGCGATTTTTTCGTGTATCCCACGTCCGATGATTTAGCATGCGTTGTCTGATAGAATTGATCTGCACGCGAGAAAATAAAGACAGGCGGATCGGCTTCAGTCGGTTCCAGCATGCGACAAAGACGTATCGCCCTCTTCGTCGTTCAAGTTCCCGGATGGACCATGGTGAGTGTAGCACCCCTCGTGTGAACAAATTGGTTCAGGTTCAGATATGGCGACATGGATTTCTCGCGCGCCATCAAGATATTCGAGAGCACAGAGAGCATTCATCAGATTATTATTAGGTTGTATTTATTGCATCGTATAATGAATGAGGGACTGTGGCAGTTGCCTCCGAGTCGAGCGCATCGCTGTTTGTTTTTAGGAGCCAGGCGCAAAACTACGAACATTGTGCTAAACACAAGTACCTCCATCTACCGGGCTCAAGTCCCCGCCAATTTCCAGGGCCGCATCGCGCTCGACCGCAATTGGAAGCGAGATTTCTTATCACGGTTGGGCTGCTGCACGCGCTTGATGCAAATAACGTAAACCTCCCAATGATTTGAAAAATGACTGTAAACTCAGATCGCTGCTACTACATGGAGCGAGATAATGCTCACCCCGTGTAAACAGCTCAGCGTCCCATGTGGATGGGCAAGGGTTCTCAAGATAGGATGGCAGAATGATGCGGGGTTCGTGAAGCAAGCCATGTGTAGTAATAGTTTACAAAGAGATAAGCCAGTTCGAAAGAGGATTGGTGAGTAATGGAGAAGGCACACTCTCTCCATAACACATTCAAATCTGTATCACTTCGATGAATCAAAGAAAAGACACTCTGAGAAAGCTGAGGCTAGGGCGATCAGAAGTTCGAGCATCTCAGGCGGAGTGGCTATCCGGTGACCAAAATTGCGTAAAGCTTGCAGATGTTGGATTCATGAGCAGCTGGAAACAGGTCATATCATGAGGTCAGATGTGATTAGATAGCTCTTGCTAAAACGCCAATTCTTTCCTCTGCAGGTACAGAAACGCCACCAGTTCAAGTTCAACCAGTTCACCGAGCCAGGTTTTACTATTCAGAACCACACGAACAAAGATAATCCCAATTTGGATTATCACCGACGTTATTCCATGACATAGCGGGGTAAAGATCAAGGCGTTGACGATCTACGAGATCCGCGTGGCACTGGGAAGCTCTGGGAACAAGGAAGAGCCCGCCGCGAAGGCGCAGAGTTAGAATTATGTCCATTGCGACAGGTTAAATCCCAATTTCCAAGTAAATGATTGGTCCAGGAGTTGCCATTGAAACCAGTAAATTCCGAGATAAGACACTTCCGCCCAGCTCCTGCCTGTGAACAAAGTAAGTAAGTAGAAGGCACAGATCTAGTAGTAACTTATGAAACAGCGAAGGGTGAATATTTTGCCGGAATCACGCAATTTAGCGCACTTTGGGTGGAATTAACCGTCGAACACGCACCCGAGGCGCCATCGACGTCGACGACGCATCCCTCGATCAACGGGTTAAATGTTTTATCCAACTCGAGCGACGACCAAAGAGAAGAGAAAACAATGTGGACGGCGAGAGAAATCGGCGAGTTTGGTGAGTTGAGGCGGCGAAGGGAAAATCTACGCTCGCCTGACGAGGTACTGGATGTCGAATGCTAGATTTTCCCGAGCAAGAAATCCCAAGGGTAGGCGGGGAGACAGCAATCGCTAGTCCATGATTGGCCACGCAAACGCACACGAGTACCATATCAAATATTCCCAGAGGCGTTAGGCAAGCAAGTCAGACGATAGTGCCTGGGGTATGTCTAGGCAGAGGTTACAGTTTGTAGTCCATAAACAGCACCAAAGAAGAAGAGACTCCCTGAGACTCCTCAGAAAGAGGGCGATTACGAACTTATTTCGAAACGGTTTCCTCGAAATGGGGAGATCTCATAATGGCTGGCGGTGATCCCCGGTTGGAAGTGCCAAGACTCATCCAAATAGGTGGGTGGGCGACACCCGAAGGCCGAACTACGTAATTCTTTGGCGGCAGTTGGCTCGACAATTGCAAGATGTATATGAAGTTCTTTTTGGATTACCTGATTGCAGGTGAATTGCCATGAGAAGAGTTTGGGCAGGAATCTGGATATTGTTCCCATATTCCTGCAGTTCTGGAGGTCAGAGTGCACAAGGGGAAGGTTGAAGTAACAGGATAAAGTTTAAATACTTCACCTGTCGACGACCTTGAATTGTGGCACCATCCATAAGAAAACACAGTGTGATGCTTCAAGTTGCAAATCAGAGATGGGAACTTCTAGTGATTACCAGGAAATTATAAACCCAGAGACATTGGATATAAAGGGTGGATGGAAAATGTGGAACTAGACGCCTTTGATTTGAAGGGTGATAATCCCGGACGCGGAGCCTACAAAAAGTGATTAAGCAGTTCGCGTTGACATTTGTTGAACTTTGCCGTAATAATATGTTACGCTAGCCTGGTGACCATTCTGCGATAATGGTTGAGGGAGAGAGACATACCGAACGGTCAGCGGTCTAAGGTTTCTCCTGGAAAGATATACTCACATATGTAACATTTGTTTTGATGAAAATGCCGGAGTGTCGGTAGATCGATCCCTGAAGCGACGATTCTAGTAGCCACAACTGCCAAATCTTTGAGTCGGGCGCTACAAGTATGATATGTAGAAGGCGGTGCATGAAAAGTTAGGCTCGCATTGACATCGTAGAGTCTCTAGCCCAATTCACGTTGCACGGAAGTGGGAACAACTACCGACCCTAGACTTTGACTCGGAGAAGGCGCATTGAGAACAGGCGCATTGGAAACGCGTGTTAATTGGATCATATCTGAAATAGAAAGTCATCGAACGAGGAAGTGAGTTGTGGGCCAATAGATTTACCGTTGATTTACGGGTTAAAGGGACTTACGGTGCGAGGGTATCCATCATTATCCGACATGGACAAATGAGCATCCGTTGGCATTCTTGGAGGTAAAACGAATGAGGAAACATGTAAGTGGTGTGAGTGGGCGTCAAGTTCATCCCGTTCGCAGTTTGGAAATATATCAGAAAGAAATCATGACCCATGTGTCGGGAAGCTTACCCTTTGAAGGGCATCCATCAACGATACGGTCGAGATAGATAATGATACATACGAACACTGAAGAAAGGTTGCCTATAATAACCAGCCTATAATAACCATAATTGAGCCGACGTATGTCACCTAGCAGTTGTGTTTACATGCCTCGCATGGGTTCAAGCTTTATGTGATAGTATGGCAAAGCTTGAATGGGTTCTCGGGCGGTTAAATCAGTCTGGACTGAACTTGATCATTGGAATCATGTTCGAGGAGGAACGTTGGGGGGAAAGTTATCCGTTCCAAGGTAAACTGGGAAACAAGATTACTGGGTTGTTATATTGGCGAGGACGGGTACGCGGTGGGATAAAACCGGTGTGCACAGAGGAAATACCGGTAACCTGAAAATGACGACCAAAAGCGCAGCACCTCGAACCGGGAGCAGTTGCGTCCGCGAATTCCCAGCCTCTCTCTAACGCGGTTGCAGTTGAATACAGTTGAATGCAGTCGATTGCATTCAAAAGGACATAGATTACCGAAAGTTGGAAACATCATCGCGGTTTGTGAGGTGATCTGAGAACTGAGAAGGGCGCGGGTGGCCTTGGTGTCGTGGGGCTCCGAGTGTTCCCTATTGGTGGGACTCGGACTTGAGGGACACGAGGCAATTTGTTTTCGACATTTACGATCATATGGTCAAGATAGGCCGGAAAACGTTGAACGAGAACCCAACGTTAAAGGTATCATCACTGGTTTAGCTGTCAGCCGAGGACGTCGAGCCTTGAGTTCGAAGTAAGAAAGCCCTGCTGCGCCGCCAGGTACGCTCCAGAAAGGAAAGTTTAGACGTCGACCACATTGTCACGGATCTACAACTAGAAAAGTGGGCAGAATTGACACTGGGAGGCTTGTGTGAGATACTTGTGCGCTTGGCGAGAACAACCAGACTTACAGCAGAGTTCCAGCTGTTGTCAAGCATGTCAAAACTCACATATTGAGCGACCAACTAATCGACAAAACTTATCTATCCGCTCCAAGTAGGAGAGTAGAGAAGTTGGGTAGTTATATAAGTGAAAATGGAGTCGTACACCCAGTATGCATGCAGAGACTGCAGGCTGTCCTTGGGCCATCCGTAGGGTGGAACGATAAGGAAAGGGCAGCACCTCATATTTAGCGAACCCGCAGTCGTTGCTTTGGGAATATTTCTCAGCCTGTCTCGGTCGTTGAGTGTTCTATCAACGAGATTCCAATGACCGGGGAATAAAATGCCAAACAGCTGGAGCAGCGGCGTCGTGATCCACGAGGTGCTCCGGGAAGCAACAGTTATTGGCGGCGACGATGGCAGTAACCGCCTCGTTGCATATCCTTCAAGACTACTTATTCACGATAAGCTAGTAGAAGTCGGAGAGTCTGGAGAACGGAGGACGAGTCGGCCGCGGACAAGAACAAGAAAATGATCGATGGAGTCCGTGATCCGCTGATCTCATTCGGCAACTTCCAGCTAAGTCATGACTCCTTATCCCACTTTGAGGAGCTGGTGAAAGGGTATGTATGTCAGAATTTCTTCCCCTTGCGAATCTGATGTTAATCCCTTTTCTTTTTCTTTAGAAATAATTCCACTCTTCAAGGTCATATATCGGACGTTTGGGCTGCTATAGTTTCTTCTGGTCCGCAGGACGACGACTATTTCTACTTATTCGTTCTGCTTTTCTAGGTTCGGAGCAAGCCACTTGCTCCGGCCCGGTACGGGTGATCCTTCGCAGAAGGGGCTTGCGCCAAACTGCCCACCATCAGAACCTTCGTCTTTGGAGTTTCATCTTCCACTCAGTTAACGTACTGCAAAAGTTTAACTTGTATCAGATTGAATACATGAATGTGCACCACTAAGGCAATTTAGCATCGTAAAATACCCTCCCAAAAATATTTGGCAGAGGTAGCAGTATGTTGGCATCAAGGTTGAGGAGATCCTTGTCCTGTGGTGACTGAGGGTGCTCAACGCATCCCATAATTTAACTATTTCATTAAATTATATATATATAAGTGATTTGGTCTCTTCAGATTAAGTCCCGTGTTGAGGGAACGTATAGGAAATTGCGGACAGAAGAAAATAAGCTCGGTAGGCACGTCATGTCACACGTGTGACAACAGCGTTCGTGCGGCGCGCCCCAAGCGCGCCTCGCGCTTAGACCGATCCTCACACTGCCCACAGGCCAGGATGGGTGCTAGGGTTCCGGGTTGGGTGGAAAAGAGTTTTCCTCGTTATCTGATCTACGGTACCATGAGATGACCCTCAAATCCAATCACATGAGAATATGCCAGAATCTGACATTATCAAGGCTTCAGATGAAAATGAGGGATAACGACGGTAGCTGGCTTAATTCTTTTTTCAGATCCTATGTTATATGTAGCTTCTCAATAAGATTGCAAATTTTCAGTGGTTTTCAGACATTCTATAGACCCCAGTGTGTGCGTCGTCAATCCTGACCAATACAGCAGATCAATCCTGCTCCATCGGCACTAAAAGGAAGCGCCAAATAAATCTAAATTTATAGCGCTTTTAATTCGATTCCAATGGGTGGCCATGCCAAAAATCTAAGGGAAGGCACAGAAACTGCGGGCAGGCGTCGAGTGCGATGAAGCCCCCTTTGGACGGGCAGTTTGAAGCAAGCCCCTTGTCAGGATGCTGCGTCGCAACATAAAGAAATATAAAGAAAAACAAACAGCGGCATCCTAAAAAGGGAGCTTGATCCGAACCTACTGCTTTTCATCATGACGCGCTGTTTTCAGGAGTTTTTCATTCTCCAAACCCGGAGAGCCTGGAATGTGAGCACACCAGTTGAATCTTTGTGTAGGAATCATTATGTTTGTAGTAATAGGAATTTTTGCTCGACTCCCATCGCCTAAGATGAAGAATATATATACAATAAACACTGCATGCAGACAGGAGTGTAGGGACGGAGGTTAGAGTAGGAAAAGAAGGAAGAGCTGACAGTGGAAAGGACTGGAAGGGAATGGATAGTACTCAAGTACGATCGTCAATACTCTGGAAGCTCCCAGCTTCCTTTTGGCATATTCGAGGGATCTGATATAACAAAACAACATTAAACGACTGTGAATTGAAGGTAAATAATTACCGTGACGGTGGAGATCCTCAAGAAACTCGTCATCATCCGAACTATAATCCAGATCTAGCGCTCAGAAGTTTGTTAGCATGAATGGGTATCAACCGAATCAAACACACCATGACCAGATAACAGGGCACTTCCCATTGCCACTCTAGTTTCGAGATCGGCACCTTCAGGCCACGGAAATCTGGTGGATCCTCCACTTGTAAATTCCTGAATCCGTACTCGTTTGTTAGCCAAGTCCTCCCCATCAGCTTTCCCGTTGTCTACCATGGATTCCGGACGGCGTCTTTTGTCCCTTGAAGGGTTCACCCTCCTCGTTGTACCTGGCTTCGCTGTTGGTCCCCAATATATAAGGTCAACGAGCTCCTTTGACAATCGCATGAGCTCGTGGACGTCGGCGGGCAACGGGATCGCTGGGGGATCCATGCGAAGGTACCTTCGGAATTTGATTTCAGCGTTGATGATGACTAGAAACGGGTTCAGCCGACTGGATAAGCTACGAGCAGGCGCGGAGAAGGTTGGGAACGAAGGAGAGGCAGGGTCATCAGGAGATTCGCGCAATTTGCGATCGACGCATGGGAAATAGGTTTTGCGGCTATGCGAAACACGATCGTAGACTGTGATGGCGCTTCCTCCAGGGAGAAAATGTTCCGGGCGAAGAAGAGCAATCAATTCAAACTGCACATTATTGAACGCCTCGTGGAGCTGGTGTAATCTGTGAGTCGGGAACTGATTGCCAGTCAATGTAACCCTACATTCAGAGAACGCCCAGGATCAAGACCCTGGTTATCAAGGCCTGTCTGCCTCCGATCATTATCCGCTCGAACCATGGTTATGAGTGCGGTGAGCGTTTCGCGAGTCCCGGTCACGGCGATGAAGGCATATGCATCTAAACTTTTATGGACAACGCGATCGACTGCAGTGAGTCAGAATCGGCAGACGATATGCCATGTCTGGACTTACGATTTGCGACGTTGGAAGGATCTTCCAGGGAGAAAGACGGAGGTGTGATACGTAGCCGTTCAATGAAACTAATCTTCGAACAAAATAATCATTCATGAGCATGGCGAATCAGTGTTGGAGAGGTACCTACAACGTCTACCGTCATCCTCGCGTCGCTACGGACAGGATGAATCCAATGAGCTCGCTCATGGGTATATAAAATGGATCCAGTGACAAGGCAGGGTTCTGCGTGGTCGATGACGCTGGTGGCGAAAGAGTGCGAAGAACTCGCGACAGATCCAGGTATAGATGGAGCTTGGCGGGAGATTTCTGAAAGACCAACGATACTTGGTATCTTCGAGAAAGATCCGACTGAAAGCCGAGGGGGGTCTGCGTCGGTGAAAAGAGACATGGCGAGATATAGTTGTGTGACCAATGCTCGTGCCGAGACCATGTGCCCGCGTTTTTCAATGTCACCGGCTTGCTATGATAGTTCCTTGATATCTCCTCTCAACGGGCAAGTATTGAGCGACCAACGACTGAGAATCTACAAGCCTTGTTTATTCGTTCTAAGTAGGAGAGGAGAGAGGCTGGGTCTTTATACAAGTGAGAATGGGATAAACCCACTACTTTAGACTGAGGACAGTAACATAAAAGGTGGCAGCTACCTATGTCAGTCCAGTTGGCTGTGATTGTTGGTTGGCGTTTGATATATGGGTGTATTCTTTCCTGAACTCTTGCTGCTTTCCGGGGGGGTTACATATTCGAACTTGCGCGAATCCAACGTAAAAGTGACCGGGCCCTATGACGATAAATTAAATAATCATGTTCAACCTCTGATGATGATATTTATACCTCGTTTGTCAGGCTGACGCTCATCATTGCCCCAAACACCCCATCTACACGGAAAACATGAGGATAATACTCAGGAAAAGAAACACCAACACACCTTTTATCTTCCCAGGTTTGTAAGCCAATTTGAGGGACTCCAGAAATGTGGAGTACAAATTCCGGGAAGGTTCTGTAGCCTGAGTATACATATTCGTCAAGAGTTCCCTGCAAAAGAATGAAGAACCTACCATTGCTCGATGGAAGTCTGGCTTGTTTCCTTTTGTCGTATTCGCCATTAAGGTGAACTGGGAAACGCACAAGATCTCTCCATCAATATCTTTTACACTAGCTTTCCACATGGTTTCTTCATTGGCGGGATCGGAAAAGACTCGGAGTGAAAGGCTAAGAGAGAAAAAATGGAGTGGGGGTCAACACTCAAGATTGAAGACAGATCACAGCCAAATCACAGCGAAAGGATTTAGAACAAGTGGCGACAATCGGCTTCTATCCGCAAGGGTCGGGAAGGGATTCGGAGAAATGGAGAAGAAAAAAGGCTAGGAACATTTTTTCCACGTACATCTTCTTGGTCAAAGTTGCAACATCGGCGGGTGTATCATCTATTCTGAAATGGTTGGAATTGAGAAAAAAGCACAAGAAACTTGCAGCCCATGGTACTGACCTGATCCTATACCAACGAGTACCATGAGTCCTTTGGAGATCTGGGAAACGACCTGATTGTCGACTGATCGTTAACACAAGTCGTCAGCTTGGAAATTCTCTCGGAATTCAAGGGATCGTTGTCCTGCCTGTCACAGATGCGGCTGAGACGCGCTGTATTACGGCTCGCATGTCGAGAGAATGTGACGGATATCTTTAAGATATTTCTTTTGATTCTTTGCCACGAAGGGAGAAGGGAGAAAGCAAGATGGACAGTCCCGGGCCGCTTACCGCAGGTCAACTTCCTTCTCCCATTCAAAAGCTTTCTCCAAGACTTCCTCATCGTCAGTCCTCTCAGAAAATGGACTCAGTTGTATTAGAGACAAGTTTGGGTGATATCCAGCTAGAACTATACTGGAACCACGCTCCACGAGTACGTCGTTTCCTTTCCATCTCTCTTTCTTGACCGAATAACATTTCCTCTCTCTATTATGTATAGACATGCAAAAACTTTTCCGAGCTCGCAAAACGAGGATATTACAATGGCGTTGTGTTCCATCGAATAATTTCTGTGCGTGAAAACCCATGAACCAGGGTTCCATTCAGTTTCAAGTGCTAGCCAACCTAAAACCCAACCATCTTTCTTCCAATGGCGTAGGATTTCATGGTTCAAGGAGGAGATCCAACGGGTACAGGAAGAGGAGGAACGAGCATCTACGGTCAAAAATTGTGCGCGTGTCTTTTTAGTCTACTGCGATCAACCTAATCTCGTATTGTTTTCTTGGCCAGCGAAGATGAAATACATCCAGAGTTGAGGTTCACAGGAGCTGGGATCCTCGCGATGGCCAATTCAGGTCCTAATACAAACGGTACGCTTTACTGCTTCGCACTTGTGGTTAAGCTGGACGATGTCAGTGGTTGACATGAAACCCCCCCTTTAGGATCTCAATTTTTTATCACATTAGGCCCAACACCCTACCTCGACAACAAACGTACCATATTCGGGCGTGTAAGCTCAGGTATGCGGGTAGTACAGCGCCTTGGATCAGTGGCGGTCGATGCACAAGATCGGTAAGCTGGCTATCAACCGTGTTTCGTTTCCTCTCTTCTTTCTTTGACCCTTCCACCTCTTATTTTTTAGCCCGAGGGAAGACGTGAAGATCCACAAAGCCCGGGTTATCTGAGGAAAAAACCAATGGAGTCTAGCCTAATACCTTGGACCAATTGCGCATGGACGACACCGAGACCGACACCTCTTCGTGACACCTCTTTGGCGTAATTTGGCTTTTTTGCATTGCTTTTATCTATCCCCGCCCTTTGGAATGGGAATCTATCCATTTTCGACACATATCCATATCTTTTCATTCGTCGTGGTATGTGTGTGTGATCCATATGCTGTATCATTCCCGCTGTATCATTCCCTACGTAGATTCCATCCAATGCATAGGTTGTCAATTATTCTCATAGGGGAAGTCCCAACTTGGCGTACTATACAGGGCTATAGATATAGAGATACAACAACTGACGACTGATAGTTTAACGCTTAACATTCAGTACGTGACTAGAGGAAGAGCTATAATGTTCCTAAGAAAAAAAATAGGTCCTGCGCAAAAGAGACAGTGAATCCTGAATATGGAATGGTTTGAGTCAACCACAAATTCACAAAAACCCGCCTACCCACGTAGCACATGTACCATGTCCTCCCCAAAAATAAACCCCACGCTAGCAGGGGCTAAGTATGGGTGTATGCTGAGAATGAGTTTAGAAAAAAAAAATGCATATAAAAAACAATTGCTGGGGAATAGAGACAGATCGACAGACAACGATGAATGAGGGTAGCGAGTGCTCGAGAGGAGGGAGAGGGGTGGAGAGAGAAAATGAGATAGAGAGAGTGAGAGAGAGTAATTAAGTGCGAAAACACAGTACAGAAGCGAGGGAGAGAAACGAGCGTTGGCAGCATGCATGGCCGAAGAAAAAGACATGGGAACCCATAATAAATACAGATATTGTGCGCGAGAGTAAACAGACAAAAGGGAAAGAAGGAAAAAAACCATTGATGATAGCCCCATGTTGGAAGAAAAAAACGTTGCGTTGGTATGTAACGGCAACAGGGGGAGAGGGAAAGCTTCTCATCACCATTACCGTTTATTACGAGCAGAATAATGATGGGAAGGTGGTTGCCTTCGCCGTGGTACCGTAGGTGTCTCGTCGTTCGTCGGAGGCATTGTCCTCATCGTTGCACCAGAGGAAGGACCAGCCGCGACAGGCGGCGGACTATGCTGTCTTCGCCTAGAAGACGCAAGTGGTTTCTGCGGTCGAGGGTTCGAAGACGAGGAAGCGGAAGGACCCGCAGTCAAGGTGGAAACGCTAACTGTCGCCTGCGGTGCCCATCTGGAAGCTTCAACGCCCTCTGATGCGTCCGGTATCTCCACATCGGTGTTACCAACTTCAGACCGTCGGCCCTCATATTCGATTTCCACAACCGAGTCCGTGTCCGAAGAAGCCACAAGATCCTCATCCATAGCATCCACATCCTTCTGCTCCTGCTCTTCATCCTCCTCATTTCCACGCTTTGCCTTGAGAGTCGCATAACCCTCCTCCCCTTCCCCCTCATCCTCGTCCTCCTCATCGCTGAAAATATCCTCATCATACAACCCCCCAGGGGGCTCCCCAATCCAGTCATCATCATTCTCCAGTCCGAAATCCCAAACGTCCAGAACGGTGGCATCATTCCGATTGCTCGCAGCGACAACCCACCTCCCTTCGAACACCACTTGCCACACGCCAGTGATGCCGGTCAAGAGATCTCGCACCACTGACCCATCCCGAATGTTCCACATCTTGAGGTTCCCATCGGATCCGCTGAGGACTTTGAATTCGTCATGCTGGAAGCAGGTGATCGCACCCGTGTGCGCGGCGAGCGTGTGTCGTATTTCGCCGGTGTCTGGATCCCAGATTCGGAGTGTCGAGTCTGCGGCGGCTGATACGAGGTACGAGGGTGATAATCCTAGCAGACCGACGAGAGAGGTGTGTCCTGCGAGGACGTGTTGGCATTCGCCTGTTTGGAGGTTCCATACGCGAACGGAAGCGTCCATCGACCC